>CM053769.1:214099079-214159157 GCA_028658325.1 Potorous gilbertii
GTGTTTTCTTTTAGGACTTCAAAGTATAATAAAGGAGTTAGGAGATAGCATAGGGAGAAGAAAGGCACCCCGTCTGATCTGGAAAGTAAAGATGCAAGAGTTGACATCAACTAAGCTTCTTAAACATGTCCACGGTAGGAAAGATGGAAAGAAACTTTTGCTTTTCCATTGTCACGATTATGATCTGGTCTACCATTAGCCATTAAGATATAAATCAGAAACCACCCCTTCTTCAGTACAGAGAAAAGGCTAGATCTATTTACTACTTTTGTTATATATTTGCATTCCAAAAAAGAAATAATCCTAACCATGAACTGAAAGAAATCTCCTGTATTCTCACAATGTTAGTTCTATGGTTATATGGGGGAGGGGCACTTATAAATAAATACATTATTTCCCTCACATCCTTTCTGCCGAGTACATGATATTTAACAGTTAAATATTGCTTTAATATGCACATACATTTAACATATATAACATGGTGGACCCTTGCTCTACTCTCTAAGGGCCAGGTCTGTTGTCTTGTACTCCTCTTCTCCCCAGGATTTTCTAGTCCACCCAGGAAATTAGAAAGTGTGTCTTGCCTGTCATAGACTCAAGCCTCCATCGACTGTGTCCCCTTCCCATTTTAGGATTAGCTTGAGAGGCAAAAGATACGGGTTGAATGAATAGATGGAAGAAATATTTATTAAACTCATTCTCTCTGACAATATGTTAGGCATTGTGCATACAAATTAAAAAATAAAAACAGTTCCTACTCTCAAGAAGCTTATATGCTACCTGGGAGAAATGACACATGTAGGATACCCCCAGCCTAGAGAAGAGAATAACTACAAGAAACCAGAGATTGTAAGCATAAGCACTGGAGAGTTGATGTTCATGTTTTCATTTTCTCTCTAATAGTAATGGTAACACTTGTTTGATGACTATTACCAAATCACATGTAAGCCTAACACGTGGAAAGGGCATATGTGTGTGTGTATGTGTACTGGTTGAGTAAATGAAAATATGTTTGAGCTGGATAGGGTCCTGGCTTCTTGATGGTAGTAAAATAGAGTGTGAAGCATATACTTGGGCCAGTTATAGTAGGTTAGGTGAGATTTCTTTCACTCAATCATTAATCAGAGTGGATCAATTCAGAGACAGAGTAACAAACCTGAGTAAACTAATTCTTCCAGGGTGGGAAATCATTAGGAAATATGGAGGATGTCTGAGGGTTGTTCTTCCTGTTGCAAAGAAGTGGGCCACTAGTAAGACAGATGGCCATTCTGGGTATGCACTGTTGAGTGGGTGTTAGCTCTATCAATGATTAGCTATGCATAAGGAAATGACAACATCTCTGAGCCTCAGTTTCTTTCTCTGTAAATAGAGTGGACTGGATAAGTGATCAATAATCTTTTAAGCAATAAGAGTCATCTGAAGGATTGGTACTTTTTTCAAAAAATCAGTCTTAGAATAGGGTAAGTATGATATAAGAAATAGAATTCTGGATGTGGGCCCAGGAAGCTCAGGATTGAAATCTCACCTCTGACATTTACTAGCTGTGAGACCGTGGTTAAATCACTTAACCTCTATGTGACTCAGAAAATGTCCTACAAGATATCTACCAAATCATATCAAGATCGTTAGATGAGTTAAAGAATTATCCCACTGGGTTGATAAAATCAATGATCCTTAGATATATTTAAAGTACAGCTTTTTAAAGAGCTAAATTATGGAATGAATTGATAATATGTTTATATTAAAAAATTAAAATTATTTTATATTTTTATTGATGAGACACCAAGAATAAAAAGCACAGATACATATTTTATCTCTATTTTTTTGCCAGCATTTCATTTCACCACATAATTCACAAATTATGGTGAGTCATTGTTCCAAGTACCAAATGTGCTTATATATTAATGAGATGACTCAGATAAAGACATCTCTAGTTCTGACTAAAAGAAGTACAAAAACTTAAGACAAGTAGTTTGTGGCTTGCAAGTAACTGTAGATGGTCTTGTATGTTTTTTTAGCACTGAAAATCTGTGAATCTATGAGATAGAACCACACCAGTAGATACTGAAGTAAGAGTGAGCCAATGAAAACAATCAAATGACTCTACTGTTCAATATTTATGTGGAGAGAAAGACAGAGATAGAGAGAGACACATAGATAGAGAGAAGCCCATAGCACATGACCTATATTAAATAAGGATTTGTCTTTGCATACCCATTATTCCAACAAATAAATATGAGATAGGGCACATAAATGTCCCTTTCCTTTCCTTCCCTTCCCTTCCCTTCCCTTCCTTTCTTTCTTTCCTTTTCTCCAGTCACTTGCCAAGTCTTGTTGATTCTCCCATTAACATCACTCAAATCTATCTATCCATTTCTTTCACCACTCTAATTCAGGCCCCTATTGGCTCTTGACTGGATTCATGTAATAACCTTCTATTGGTCTCCTTGACTCAGATCTCAATCTTCTCTAACTCATTCTCCAGACAGCTGACAAAGTGATATTCCTAAAGCATAGAACTGATCACTTGACTCCCTTTCTAAATAAAATATAATGACTCCCTATTACCTTCAGAATCAAATAAAAACATATCTGTTTGGTATTTAAATTCCTGCCCAGTTTGGTTACAGCAGACTTTCCAGATTTGCAACATAATATTCTCTTCAAAGACTCTACCATCCATCCAAGCTTGGAAGTTTGCTATTTTTCGCACATGACACTTCCATCCCCTTTCTCTGTGTCTTTGCTCAGGCTGTTTGTTTTCCATCCCATAATGTACTCTTTCCCTACTTTCACTTAATAGAATCTTTATCTTTCCTTAAATCTGAGCTCATGTGACATCTCCTACATCAAATTTTCTGTTTCCTCTCAGCTAGTGCCTTTCCATCTGATCACTTGGCATTTGTTTTGTATATATTCTATAATTTATTTGTTTATGCCTGTATTGTTAATGAATTTTTGCTTAATTTGAAGATCTTTCCCATCCATTAATAGACCCATATCACCTGCTTAAATCACACGGAATTCTAAGTCACATGTGTTGGGAGAAGCTTGCTGAATGGGTGAAGCAGAGCTGGGAAGAAGTTCATGAGAGCAGTTAGGGTGGAGGACAGAGAGAAAGAACACAGGAAGGCACAGGTAGTCTTGTGAGTGTTTGCTTGTGGAAAGGTCCCAGCAGTAGGACAGGGGCAAGGGTTGGCTTGGGAATGGCGTTGTCTCCTGTAGTGCTAATGTGCATTGACTTCTCGGCTACTGTGATGGATTTCACTTTCTGATGTTGGGATTTGATTTTCTGGTATCTGAATGAATGTTTTTCTTCCACCTTCTATATGGACAGTTTGTCACACTTTGAGATTCAGAGCTACTCCAGCATATCTGTAATCACTGCTAGTGCTGTGAATATTGCCTTGATGATACATTGCCCATGTTATTTTCCCCGTAGAATGCAGGCTCCAAGAAGCTATAGATGTTTCATAGTTGTCTTAATATTCCTAATACTAAGCATAATTTCTGGCACTCAGGAAGAGTTTAATAAGCACTTTTGATTGATATGCACCAGATGTGACCACAGACAAATCATTTGATCATTCAGTGGTCCAGATAGCTCTTAAACTATAAATTATATATGATTTGTCAATCTTTAACAAGAGGATTTCCCTTGCATAATTTCTTGAGGCTAAAGGAAATTACAGATACAGACTGAAAACTAATAAATTGTTTATACATCTTATAGGTACTTAAATTTTTTTCATTAATGAGAACACTACTTACCAATAATTTATTTTGTATCTATTATGTCTAATTCGTCTAGACACAAGTAATAAAGAAATAAAAGAGATGAAAACAAAAGGAATCTTAGTCCCTGCCTTAGAGCCCAAAAGGGTGAAAAGGGGTGCAGAGATATAGACATATATAAATACAACACTATTAGCACCTGATAAATGCACAGAGGAATACAAAATCTGCAGAGATCACATAAGCCAGGGGAAATGAATTCAGGGACAATTGTAATGGAAGATAGCATCAAGTTGTCCCTTGATCAAACTTGTACTTTAAGAAATAACAATATTTACCCTCCTACCCCCTTTTCCTAAATACGTTAACAATATAAAAATATGAAGGCAGAGAGAATTGTGGAGTACACTCTCTTAGACCAGAGGAGAAAGCAATGTAGCTTAAATCTCCTTTCTCAATTTAAGAGATTATAAAGGTCCACAGTCATACACAGCAGAAACAAAGCCATACTGAGAGACAGATTTACATAGTGGATAGATCCCTAAAGCTGAGGTCAGCAGACTTGGCCTTGACTACATCCCAATCACTTTCAAGTAGCAAATCATGGGCAACCTCCTATTGTATTGGTTTCTTCTTCTGTAAAATAGGAATACTGATGCTTGGTCTAGCTCTTTCATAGTGTTATTGTTTGGAAATAACTAACTGGGCTAACTTCATTTGCTAACCTAAATTGTTAACCTTAAATCACTATATAAATGTGCATTGCCATTTTTGTTGGTCTTGTGTAGTTATTTTACATAGAGCTGAAAGAAAGGATAGAGATTGCTGAGTCTGTCAGTTCAACAAACATTTATTAGGCATTTACTGTGTGCTAAGCACTGGGAATAGAAAGGCAAAAATGAGATATTCCCTGACATCAAGAGGTTTACATTCCATTGACTATATAACTTCTACACGGATACGTAAATACAAAATAACTCAGAAATTGGTACACGATATAGGATACAAAGTTCCAATTTCACTGACTACAGAAGGTATATAGTTTCTAGATACTTGTTTATAACACATGTATAGTAACTTATACATACTAACACTAATGAGGCATCTGTGATGCAGTGTATAGAGAAGAGAGTCTGGAACTAATAAACGCTAAGGTCAAAGGCAGCATAAGATACGACCCTAAAAATGTCATGTAACCTGTCTGCCTCAGTTTGCTCAACTGTGAAATGGGAATTATAATTGCATCTATTTCCCATGGTTGTTGTGAGGATAAATTAATTTATATTTGTAAAGCACTTAGTACAGTGTTCTGGTACATAACAAGCACTTACTAAATGATTGCTACCTTCTTTCTGCTGAATGCTTTACAAAATATTCTACTTTGTGTGGATCAGATCTCCAGCAGAATTGTTATCAATTGCAAAGGTACATTATTGATGTAGGAGAATCATTCATTGAAGTGTCCATGTAAAAATTATGATAATTGCTTGCTTGCTAAGCTTATCAACATTAGTTGAGATGAATGGTTCTCTTGTCCCTGAAAGGCTTGTCTAGAAAAAATAATTGCATACAAGATCTGGGAAAAGGGGGTCAAGTTCTATATAATTTTTGTATGCAAAAATGGGTTGGGGGAAGGGAAGCAAAAATAATTTACATTTGCGTGCCCTTTAAGGCTGGCACAGCTTATCCTGTTTGAGCTTCACTACAGTCATTGTCACCATCTTCTTCATCATCATCATCATTATGAGTAGCTTTTATACGGGGCTGTCAGATTTGTGAAAACACTTTGCATATATTATCATATTTGAGCTTTAGAATATAAAAATAATAATGAAAATGATAGCTAGCATTTATATAAGCATTTTAAGTTTCTCCTTTTAGCCTCACAAAATGCCTGGGAGGCAGGTGTAATTATAATTCCGATTTTATAGATTAGGAGACAGATCGAGGGCAAGTGATTTGCCAAAAGTTATATGGTAAATATCTGAGATCAGGTTTAGATTCTGGTTTTCCTGACTCCAAAATCCAGCATTCTAATCACTTTGCTCCCTAGTTGCCTGTATGAATTAAGTGACAAATATTGTTATCTCCATTTTTCATATGAGCAAACTGAGGCTTGGGCCCAGCTCTTCCTTTCTTTTAGCCCAGCACTCTAACCATTTTACCATGACACTCTTAGGTAGGACATACCTGGAGATAGCAGTTTCCTTGAATTTTAACTTTCTATAAGTAGGACTTGCCTAAAAATGACTGGTCTGTTTTCCCCTGTTTGCTGTGATTTCCTCATATGCAAAATGGTAAAGAAAAGCTAGTACATACTTTCCAGGATTGCTGTGAGCCTCAAATGAGATAATTGTAAAGCCCTTAGCACAGTGCCTGACATGTAGCAAATGCTATACATGTCAGTTGCTCTTATAGTTATTATTAATTATAGTTAGCAGATGAAGGCATTTCTTCTTATCCTTTCTCTTCTATCTCTGTATAATGGCAAGTAAAATAGAATATTTTGCTGTTTTATTTTTAGCGTAATCAAGAAGTATAATGTCTCTACTTGAATGTGACTAAGAAAGATCTTTCCCACTCATTGTCTGGTCTGGGAAGATTTGTAGGAAGGTCAATGCTTTTTGTTAATGAGGCACTGGTTCTCTAGGGATGTGATGCCTTCTGGCCCTAAAAAGTGTATGAAGACTCTGAGGGTGAGGTTTTATTTGGGGGCTTAGTTTTTGTAAGATTTCAGTAGCTGATGAAGCTATTTTAAGGAGTCTGACTGGTTTTGAAAACCCAGATGTCAGTGCTTCCCTCTTTAGTAACTATGGTCAGTTGGACCTGTCTGTTGAATTATGGTCAGGCAGAGGAAGCCACGTCTGTTGACTTTTTTATTTCTCTGTATTTTCTTTACTGATTCCCCTGAAATAGGTGAATAATAGATGTGTTTGGTTAAAGGAATGATACATGTGCTTGATTAAAGTTGTTGTTAACTCGTCAAATTTGCCTTTACTTATATGAATGCAGGTCTAATAACCTGTCACAGCAGGCCCTGATGTGTATGCTGAGGTGCTTACTGATATACTATGTGACCTTGGGCAAGTTAAAAGCTCCCTGATCCACAGTTTTTTGTCTTTCAACTGAGGGGGTTGGATTTCTAAGAAAGCTTCCAAGTGAACATCCTATGACACATGATGTAATTTACCACTTTTGTTATTGAAGAAGAGTCTATTTTCTAGGTTTAAGAAGTCACATCCTACAAACCAAAACAATGTGGTACAATGGGGAGGTGATTGAATCTACAGTCAGAGGAACATAGGTCAAATCCCAGATATAATGATAACCATCTATATCGTCTTGAGCAAGCCCCTAAACCTCCTTGGACCTCTGTTTTTTATCTGTCAAATGAGGGGATTGTAATAGATAGTCTCTGAGGTCCTTTCTCCTTTTAATTCTGTGAGTCACTGGAGAAAAAAATGAAACTTATCAGCAGATTAATTGAGTGGGCATATCTGGGCTCATTTACAGGCAAGGATTATTTTTAATGCTTTAAATTATTTCTATGACTAAATTAAGAAAAAAAACTTAGGAGAGTAACAGGGGTTGGGTTTTCTGGAACTCCAAAAGATATTAGAAACAATTTTGTGAAACAATAACACTTGCCGTCTTGCTTGGTAAACAGTGTATATATTTCTAATAATGTCAATGTATTGGGAGAAATGCCTGCAGCTCACCATTCTCATTAAACAACTAATACTTGCCTTGAGCACAAACATGTTTGAAAGTTTAGTGATTTGGAGAGAGGGAAAGCTAATGGAGCATCAGAGATCTGAGTGGGTTATTATCATTTAGCATTTATGCTGAACATTATATTCATGAAGGGTGGTTTTTGTTTTTGGTACATTTTAGTCCTTTGCTGGTGAATCAAGCTTTGTCAGTTGTCTGTGACTTCCTGCTTGAGGATTAATCAAAATCTTGAAATTAGCAAGACTGAAAATAATTCCTTCAGCATCAGAGGGCTACAGTCAGTGAACTGGAATCTGAAATTTGATTGTGTAATGAAGCATATCATCCAGGAACCCTAGCTTCTGATGCTAGTTCTATTGTTAAATGTGATGGAGAGCAAGCCGTTTCTCTTTGTTGGATCATGAGTTCCTCTGTAAACCCAAGAAATGAGGGTTTAAAAAAATTATTTTAAGTGCTTAGTATGTACATGATTCTGTCCTATAGAAATACCTCTAGCATAATAATGAGATGCTTTTATTATTGCGACCTTGGGATTCTGATCTAATAAGGTCACAGGTAATTACAGAACCATAGAATGCAATGTCATAAGGCTTAAATTATGTCTCAGGATTTTGAATGAACTGAAGGATGAGAGTATTGAACTTCTGTTGATGACCTCTGACAAAACCTAGAAAAGAGCAGAAGTTCCACAAGACTTCAAAGAGAAAAACATCACCCCATTTTTTGGGGGGAGAGGAATGAAAAAAAAGAGACAAGTTCTTCAAATTATAGGGCAGTGATCTAGGTTTCAATACAAGGTAAAATACATCTAATCAATCAACAAGCATTTATTAAGTACCTACTATGTGTCAGCCACTATTCTGATTGCAAGAGACACAAGATCAAAAACAAAATAGTCCTTGTCTTCAAAGAATTTACCTTCCATTGTGAGAATCACAAAGCCCACTTAAGTCTATACATTTCAGAGACTTGTTAAGACAAGGGATTTGGGGGAGGGAGTAAGGCACTAGGGAATTGAAGGGGTGACAAGTGATCACTGACTGTCAGATGGAAGAGATCTAAGAGGTAATATAGTATAACTGCCTCTTATTACAGCTGAGGAAAATGAGGACTTGGACAGGTCAAAAGGATTAGTACATGACAGAGCTGGAATTTGAACCCAGGTCATCTGTATCTAGAACTGCAACCCTTTCCACTATACCATGCTATTTCCTCACATATGAGTTCCAAAAGGTTATAAGCCAAACACAACAACAGCAAAACACTAGAATGATCTCATGTCAGTGGTATGCCACAATGATGTAGCTTATTCCTAACCAACACTTTGATTTTGAGATATTAAAGTGGAAAGAATACTGGCTCTCAAGTTGGAAGACGGGTTCCAATTCCAATTCTAATATTACTGTTTGCGTCAATGAGGGGAAATCACTCAACCTCATTGGATCTCAGTTTTTTAAATGACCAAATGAGGCATTGGACTAGAAGGCCTTTGAGGGGCTTTCCAACTCTAGGCTGATAATCTCTATGACTTTAGATTTCTTGATTCCAAGGTCTCATAGAAATTGATTTTTAAAATTGTTCATATATCTATATGTATATATACACATATATATGTATGTACACACAGACATACACATATATATGGGTTGAAGTTTTGTCTCTGATATTATCTGTATAACAATGGAGAAATTTGCTATACATACCTCAGAGGGTTGTTGTGAGTCTTAACTGACATAATGTAGATAAGCACTTAACAAATTTGAAAGCAATATGTAAATTTCAGTTATTATTAATTATTATTATTGGTAGCAATAGCAGCAGCAGCAGCAGCAGCAGCAGCAGCAGCAGCAGCAGTAGTAGTAGTAGTAGTAGTAGTAGTAGTGGTAGTAGTAGTAGTAGTAGTGGTAGTAGAGTCTGGGTCTGGGTCCTTCTACTCTGAAGAAAAGTATGGGAGAGAAAAAGTATTAACTGACTACCAAACTGAAAGTCTAAAGAGCCATTGGGCAGATCTATTTGTTGTATGCCTATGAAACACAGACAGTCTACCAGCGCCATACCAGGAAAATGAATCACTTCCATTTGACTTAGGAAGATTCTAAAGATCACCTGGCAAGATAAGGTGCTGAGGTCCTTACTTGAACTAAACTGCCAAGCATTCAAACTATGCTTCAGAGAGCACAACTCTAGTTGGCCATGTTGTTTGAATGCAAAACATACACTTGTCAAAAAAAACTTATTTTATGGAGAATTTGCATGGGGCAGGTGATCACATGGTGGTCAGAAGAGGTGATACAAGGACATTCTTAATGTGTCTCTCAAGAACTTTGGAATTGATTGTGTGATATGGGAGATACTGGCACAGGATCGCGCAGCATGGCATGCTCACATCAGAAAGGGTGCTGTGTTCTATGAGAAAAGCAGAATTGAAACATCTCCAAGGAAACACAGGATGTACAAATTTTTGTTCATATGGACTTCCTGTGCCCAATCTGCGATCGAGCAATCCAAGCTCATATTGGTCTGATCACTCACAGTCAGACACATTGAAATTTGACTTTATCATGGCAATATCCTTTTGATTCTCTATGAGAACAAAGGACAACAACCAACCAACCAACCAAGTAGTAGAGTAGTAATAGTAGGGAAAAGACACATTTGTAGGAGGAACTATTGACTTTATAATATCTCTCTGGTTGTACAAATGCTCCATGGAGAAGATTTATGTGACAAAAACCAATACACTTAAAATTTGTCTGAAAAAAGCAAAGAGCATAACCAACACAAAGATGTAAAAACCATCAATGGCTTTCTAGAACATTCAGAAGCCTGACTCAAAGTCTACTGAAGCAAAGCGAGCACAGTGATCTGGGCTTTCTTTTCTAGTATCTTCAGTTATCTATCACACATAAAGTAAGAAAACAAATTAAAGAAATAGATATTTTGGCTTCTCTAATTCATTAAAATGGTGCTAAGCATTTGCTATATACAATGTACTAGGGACCCAAAGTCCAATCAGAGAAAGAGCCTATGTCTATAAGTGGTTTATCTTCTTTACTAGGAAATACGTGTGCAAATAAGTAAATAAATGATGAGAGAGAGAGAGAGAGAGAGAGAGAGAGAGAGCGCACTCAAATCACCCACTTTCCATTTCAGTCTCAGAGCAACCACATAAGTACAGTAGATTTTATTATCTCCATTTTATAGTTAAGGAAATTGAATACAAGATGTTTAGATGGACATGAATGATCAGACAGCTAGTCAATTTCAGAGGCAGGATTTGAACATGTCTTTTCAACTCTTAATCCTATACTCTTGTCACCACCTTGACAATACCTTGCTGCTTGTCTGAGCAAAATCAAGTGTAATACTAGCTGTCTATAATATGAAGCTCTTGTTTTCAAAAGGTGGATTTAGAAGGCCCAAAGTTCATAGTAATTCTGCCCTTGTAAAACAGTTATGAAACATTGGAATTTCCCATTATTAGTAAAAAACTGTCTAACAATAGGCTAGGGAATTGAGATTCCAGTCCTATGCTAGGAAAGCATACTTTCTCCAATGTAGATTCCACATCTATCCCAAGCCCCCAATTTACAAAACAAAGAGATGCAAAGAACAAGAAGGATAGCGTTGATCACAAGTATTTCAGAAAAATAAAATTGGATCCATCTGATGTAATATTTAATAGAACAAAGAGATATGCTTTGAAATGACTACATCTTGGTTGTCAACATCACCAACCTGAAATAAGACAGAATCAATTTTTCTGTGTTTTTTATTTCATTTAATTTTCCTCAGTGTTGTAGCCCCTAAGTGAGTTTCTTCATCTTAGGCCTTGTCATTTTCCTGCCACCTCCCTTTTCTATTTGTTATCCCTCTTGAGGAATCTTTAAAGTTCCTACTGTAGGAAAAAAAACGACAAAATCTTTGCCCTCCATATATGATCTCATAAATAGCTTCTTCTCTTCCCAAGCTGCAATGAAATACAAATCCCAAAGTCTCTAGCCACTAGGTCTTTTCCCAAGGACATGGCCTAATCCTTGACAAAATACCTATTACTCAAAGAGTCATGGGTTCTAGTCTCTGTTCCATCACTAATTGACTCTGTGGCCTTAGACAAGTTGGGATCTTTTCATCTCTAGAATGAATAAATGATCCCTAAGCTCCTTTCCATCTCTAAAATATTATGATTCTATGAAAAAAAATAATTAAAATAGGCTCACAGAGGGTATGCAATTTGCCTAGAGTCCAAGAATATTTGAACCCAGTACCCCCTACTACCAGTTACAGAATTTATTCAAGCACACCACCTTTCTTGCCTCCCACAAGGGACTTAAACAGGAATTGTCTCTGTCTTCAAAAACCTAACAAGAAGCATGAGCAGTCATTCCCACTTACTAAATCTGTATGGCAAGAAGTATTAATTACCTTAAATTTGAGCATTATTCTCTTACCTTGTTTCCCTGCCCTAAGTTATCATGTCCTCTGATTCTACTAATACTTTTAAAATTCTCTTTTTTTTAAAGAATGTTACTTCTCTCAAAACTTTTAATTTTTTTTGGGGGGAGCCAAGATGGCAGAGTAAAAGCAAGGACTTGATAGAGTTCTTTCCCAAAACTCAGTCAAATACCTGTAAAAATGACTCTAAACAAATTCTGGAACTGCAGAACCCAGAAAATAATGGAGTGAAGCAAATCTCCAGCCCAAGACAGCCTGCAAGGTTTATAGGAATCATCTATCTTGCTGGGCTGGGAGCAGAGCGCAGTCCAGTGTAGGCCAGCACAGGTGGGACTTGAGCAGGTCTCAGGGGGCATTGAATCACTGGTGGTTTCCAGACTTCATGACCCCAAAACACCAAGGATAAATTGGAAGGTCAGTGCAAAAACTTGTTGGACCTGAGTAGAGAGTAGAGTGGTCCCGCCCCAGCCCCAGGGTGGCAGAGAGGACAGAGGAGCTATTGGTAGCCACAGCAGCAGCAGCAGGGACAGCAGCCGTGAAACTCTAGGCACACAGATGGTAGGGAGATGAAGCAACTGGCAGTATACCTCCCCACTCCCACTGAAAGCAGGAAACTACCTTGACAAAGAGTACAAAAGTCAAGTAATTGGCTGAGAAAATGAGCAAAAACAGGAAAAAAAATTAGACTGTAGAGTATTACATTGGTGACAAAGAAGATCAAAACATACAACAGGAAGTGAACAACAAAGTCAAAACTCCTACATCCAATGACTCCAAGAAAAAGATTAGTTGTCTCAGTCCATGGAAGAACTCCAAAAGAATTTTGAAAATCAAGTAAGAAAAGTAGAGCAAAAATTGGGAAGAGAAATGAGAGTGACAGAAGAAAATCATGAAAGGTGACTCAACTGCTTGCTAAAAGGGACCCAAAAATGCTGAAGAAAATAATGCCTTACAAAATAGACCAATTAAATGACAAGAGACCCAAAAAGTCAATGAGGAAAAGAATACCTTAAAAAGCAAAAATAGCTAAATGGAAAAGGAGGTCCAAAAGCTCACTGGGGAAAACAATTCCTTGAAAATTAGAATGAAGAAGATGGAAGCTAATGACTTTATGAAAAATCAAGAAATTATAAAATAAAGCCAAAGAAATGAAAAAAATACGAGACAATGTGAAATATCTCATTGGAAAAAAAAACTGACCAAGAAAATAGATCTAGGAGAGACCTGAAAGCCATGCTCAAAAAAAAGAGTCTAAACTTCATCTTTCAAGAAATTATCAAGGACAACTTCCCTGATATTCTAGATCCAGAGGGTAAAATAGCTATTGAAAGAATCGCCTGATTGCCCCCTGATGGAAATCCCAAAAAGAAAACTCCTAAAAATATTATAGCCAAATTCAAGCAGCCAGAAAGAAACAATTTGAGTATTGTAGAAACACGATCAGGACAACACAAGATCCAGCAGTTTCTACATTAAGAGATCAGAGGACTTAGAATATGATATTCCAAAAGTCAAAGGAGCTAGGATTAAAACCAAGAATCACCTGCCAAGAAAAACTGAATATAGTACTTCAGGGGAAAAATGATCATTCAGTGAAATAGAAGAATTTCCAAAATTCTTGATGAAAAGACCAGAGCTAAATAGAAAATTTGTCTTTCAAATTCAAGAATCAAGAGAAGCATGAAAAGGTAAACAGGAAAGAGAAATCATAAGGGACCTACTAAAGTTGAACTGTTTACATGCCTACATGGAAAGATAATATTTGTAACTCTTGAGACTTTTCTCAGTGGTAGGGTAGATGGAGGGATTATACATAGATAGAGAGAGAGCACAGAGTGAGTTGTATATGAAGGAATGATATGTAAAAAAAATAAAATTAAGGACTTAGAGAGGAATATATTAGAAGAAGAAAGGGAGAAACAGAATGGGGTAAATTATCTCTCACATAAAAGAGGCAAGAAAAAGTTATTTTTCAATTCAGGGGAACAATGAGGAGGTGAAAGGGAAAGAATGAATCTTATTCTCATTGCATTTGGCTTAAGGAGGGAATAACATGCACATTCCATTTGGTATGAAAATCTATCTCACACTATAGAAAATCTATCTTACACTATAGGAAAGTGGGGGGAAGGGGATAAGCTGGGGGTGGAAGAAAGATAGCAGGGAGGGCAAATAAGAGGAGAGGATAATTAGAAGTATACATTTTTGTGAAGGGACAGGGTCAAAAGAGAGAATAGAATAAATGGGGGGCAGGATAGGATGGAGGGAAAATAGTTAAGTCTTGTTGTTAAGACTGTTACACAAGTGTTTTGCATGACTGCACCTGTTATAACCTATATTGAATTACTTGCCTTCTCAATGAGAGTGGGTGGGGAAAGAGGAAGGGGGAGAGGTTGGACCTCAAAGCTTTAAAAAACAAATGTTAAATATTGTTTTTACATGCAACTGGGTAATAAGACATACAAGCAATGAGGTATAGAAATCTATCTTGCTCCACAAGATAATACAGGAGAAGAGGACAAGAGAAAAGGGGGTATATGATAGAAGGAATGACAGATTGGTGGAAGGAGTAATCAGAATGCACTCATTCTTAGGGTGGGGAGAGGGGAGAGATGGGGAGAAAATTTTGAACTCAAAATCTTGTGGAATTGAATGTTGAAAAATAAAAATAAATTATTTAAAAAAATTTTTTTTGCCTTTATGCTAAAAATATTCCTACTCCTTAGATCAATAAGATTGATAAACTCAGATGCAACATGGCCCCAAAGCTCCTTTTATCATTTATTTTGCCTCTTTACATGGTAGGAGTATTCAAATTGTCATACTAATTAACTTCCAGATACATCATCATTTTTCTCTCAATCTTTTCTCCTACAATTTTCCATTGTGAAAGTCATTGTCCTGTCTTTTCTACTCAACTGATTTTTAATTCCTATATTTCCTATAAATTCCCATCTTCCAATTTTTAATTCCTATAACACTTACTGTCTATACAACTTGTTTGATATTTCCTTTTGTTGTTTTGTCAGGACCTGGGACTTAATTCCTGAGAAACATAAAGAAACTCTCTACCAATGCAAATTAACAATGGCTCTGCAAATTATACCTCTGATTTTGCCAATTTTAAGATGTAAATACTTAAATTGAAAATCTATCAGCTCTTATGAGCCAGGTAGAGCTGACTCCAACACAACCCTGTATATAGATGAGTTGGCAAGAAATCAGATTATAATTAGTACAGAGTTAGCCTGAGGTATATGTTCCACAGCATCAATTCTAGATACCAGTGGGAACCTATTACAAACATGAAAAGTGAAGGAATAACAGAAGGATTATGGACTATCTAAATATGTACTCATGATTTGATGAAGTGCATGCCTTATTTTGAAATTCAGGAGTTATGACCTCTTGATGTCATGCTAGTGCCATTTTCTGACTTTTGTATTCTAATATAATTGGAGTATGACTTTATCAGTCACACAAACTATTATATAACATTCCCATCTCCTGCAGAAAAAAAAGTAGCAACAAAAGTATAAATGAGGCATCTGATGCTATTTTCTCATTTGAAATTGTGAAGATTTCCTGAATCTTTACATGCAGAAACAGTTCAACTATTCATTTACAGAATAAGAAGCCTTCAGCATTTATTCCAGAAGTATACCTAACATTATTCTCAGGAAGGGTATAGTCTAATTCACTGCTGATAGCATTGTTAGATTTAGGGGAAAAAAAAACTTGTGGTGTTAAGTGGAAGCTAGTAGAGTCTGACTACATGGTAAGACTATAGATTCTTTTTAATAAATAACTCTAAATCATTTCCTGAACCATCATTTTTTTTCTTGTCAGAAGGCTCTGGTAGTATTATATAATGGCACTATGAGGATAGCATTAGATTGAGGAGTCAGAGTATCTTGGTTCAAATCTGGCTGTTACTTGTTTGACCTTGAGAATGTCACTTAGTTTTTCAAAGCCTCAGTATTTTTATTTGTATAAAGGGGAAAAAGGAGGGGAGTAGAAGTTGGGATTAGGTTTGATGACCTCTAAGTTCCCTTGTATTTCCAGATTTGTATTGCTTTGATCATAATTTTAAGCAAAATTTGATTGAACATGACCAAGGACCTAACAAGTATCAGGTACTTCTGGGAATATGAAATGGTAGTAAGGGGCTGCTCCCATGCCTACAAAGAATTTGTACTTTAACTGTACAGATAAGTCCTACATATGAAGGAGACAATAATATAAGGTCAGAATGGTTTATTATATGTGCAATATATTTACTAGGTCACACTATTTTTATACATAAAAATTAAAATAAATCCATTGATTAATAGAATTTTTGTGTAGAAGGGCTCATAAAGGTCCTTTAGTCTAAATGTCCTTATTTTATAGATAAAGAAACAGCCACCTAGAGAGGTGATGTGCCTTAGAGATACACAGTAAGTAGCACATGTAGAATTAGAATGCAAGTATTCTGACTGTAAAAACAGTGACATTTCTACTATATTATGTTACCACCATTTGTAAAAATACAATTGAAAGCAAGATATAAATAGTCATAGAACCAGAGTGTCAAAATCAATCAACAAATCTTTATTAAGTACTTGCTATATCGCAGGCACTATGATAGACATTGGAGAAATACAAAAAAGGAAAAAAAATTCCTGCCATTAAGGAACTTATGTTCCACCAAAGGAGATGACATATACACAAACAAATATATGACAAAATTAAAATAAATACAAGGTTTTTGGGGGTGGAGGGACCAACAGATGTTGGAAATTTTTTAAAAGGCTTCATGCAAAAGGTGTTACTTGAGTAAAGATTTGCAGGAAACAAGGAATCCTAAAAGGTGTCTCTGAGGCTGAAACACATTTCAGGAAGAGTGGACAATCAGTGGAAAGGCATGGAGTTGGTGGTTGGAGGGTCATGTGAAAGGAACAATAAAAATTCCAGTTGGGCAACATGGAAGATTATATGAAAGGAAGTACTTGAAAAGATGAAATGTTCATAAAATTCAAAGCCAAAACTCCTTATTTTATAAATGAGGAAACAGGATTAACCTTTGCTGTTGATAATATCGAAATCCATGCAGATGTTGTTCTCTGTCTCATTAACAAAGGTGCAGAGAGAACTTTAAGAAAAATCAACAACCAGGAACGATTTATTTGGCACTCATGTGCCAAGATTCTAAGTAATGTGCTTCTTTGCCTAATTTTCCTGCTCTGCTCATCCTAGATACAGGGTTACAAAAAGCAATGACATGAACAACCATCACACCAGCTAATTTAAATGACTGCATCTACTGAGACACATACCAAGAGAGTGATGTGGGAATTCAAGATAAACAGGGTAGTTTCATTCTTTTTTAATAATATAAAGTATTTTACCAAAAGTTAGGAACAGTTAGAAAAGACCAAATATAGTAAAAAAAAAAGGCTTTTCCTTTGGGATTTTTTCAAGGTGTACTAATTGCTATTTCAGTATATAAACATAGTTTTCAATTTCACAGAAAATTAGAAACGAATACATAATATCATTATATCTATTGGCCACCGTCCAATCAATCAAGTAATAAACTCTCATGCTGTGTTCTGGACATTAGTATGAGAATCACATGATTAGTTCATCCTGAAAAACATACCAAACTGTAGCTGAAATGAGCTCACCAGAGCTCTTGACTGATGAGAAAATGAGTCATCTTTCAATTCTTCATTCTGATGCTAATATCACTAATTTATTCTTCTGACAATTTTACGATTCAGTCCTTCTACACTAACCAGTGATGCATATCAAAGATCTAGAGAAGGTCAGTGAATGAAAATTGGAATAAATTGTACATTCTAGGAAAACTACTTAGCCCAACATTATTACAATCTGGAGTTTGTTAGCTACCTTCTGGCAAGCTAAAGTTGGTCCAGCTTTCAAGATGCCTTCTGGCACTCATTTTCATTACAACAGTTCTGTAGAATAATTTCATCACTTTTTATTAGGTTACCAGCAGAGGGACACTGACTTCTTCTGTGATGGAATTCCAAGTCTTCCATTGACTAATGCATTTTAATCAGAAATAGCATTATATGCCAACAAATACTGAAGAAACAAGGTCAAGTGGTTGATGTGATGAATAAACTGCTGATGCTATCCATCAGTCAAAAAGATGAGCCATCATGGTACTCTGCTGAACACATTTCATGAATGAGAAATATATATCAAACAACACTGGAGGTATTTGAAAACTCTGTGTGTGTGTGTGTGTGGTTTAACAACAATGGATGGATGTAATATACTTCAATTTAAAAAGAGGTTCAAACAGAATTTTTTAAATGAAGTCATCATGGAATTTAGTAGGGCATAATTTTAACATAGTTACAGAAATTAACTGAGATATAAGAAACAAGGGACAAGATCATCAAAGAGGTAGGTTCCTCAGATATGAGATTCTAGATTTATTTATTAATTTTTTAACAGGAATTTTTAAAAGGGAAAATTTCCAGTAATGTCTTATCCTGATTTGTCATTGTGGCACAAAGGTGGCCCTAGGGTCTAGAGGTTTAGGTAGGTAGATCACAGCTCTGGTCATTCCTACATTGCTGAAAAGGCTCCATGTATGTCCTTCCTTCAGGTTCTACCAGTACCTCAGGCTTAATACATCCAAATGTAACCTCCCCAAACTTTTCTTCCTCATGACTTTCATGTCTCTATCAATAGCATCATTAATTTCAGAGTCATCTTTGACTATTTCCTCTCCCTTTTTCCCAAATATAAGCAATTAGTAAGTTACAGGATCATAGATTTAAATGTATAATGAACCTTTATAGGTACACCCCTTCATTCAACAAGTAAGGAAACTGAGTCAATGAATAGCTAAGTGGTTTGTACAGGGTCACATTGCTAGTATGTGTCTAAGGTAAAATTCAAACTCAAGTCTTCATTTGTTCAAGTCTAGTCCTCTACTCGTTACACTAATAATGGTTTTGATTTTTTGCAATATCTCTAATTCATCCATATTTATCCATCCCTACTGCCAACAATTAGTTGTCTCTTAGTGTATTGCAGTATCTTCCAACCTCTTTTGCATACTGCTAAAAATTTGCCTTTACTAAAAGAGAATTTTTGAACAAACTACCCATGAGATCAAAATCTTTTAGTGATCCACAATTACCTACCCAATAAAGCCCAAATTCTTTTGCCTGGCAGTGAGGGTCTTCAATGGTTTTGCCCCAATAGACCATTATTCCTTCATCAATATTATGATTTATCAAAAGTGGATTGCTTGGGAGTCTAGAGAAGAGTAGAAGCACTAATCCAACTGAACTCTCCCAATGTTCTCCTCCAAAAAACTTTAAAATAATGTGGCATAAAAATTCTGGAGTGGCATATCCAACAAAAGATTATGGAGGAATTTTTCCAGCCATAGACAACTCAAGAGGTCAGCAAGAGTTCTCTGTGACACTGAGGAGGGGGTAGGCCCAGAGCTCAAGAGCAGCAATACCAGTGGTGGGTCTTGAAGGTGGATGCAACAGCAATAGCAGTAGATTCAGTAGCTCTCATCCCAGAGATGACAAGAGGATCAAACAACTGTTCAAAAAGAGATGACAGGGAATCCTAAGATGCCATTGAGCACAGGATGGGGCACTGTTTTGTAACTCCATCGACTATTCACAGTTGTATGTCACAGGCTCAGAGTAGAGAAGACCTCTTGTGGTTGGTTTCATGGGAACAAGGGTCTGGGTTACAGTTCCTCTCCAGAGAGGAGCACTGGAATCTGTAGCTGCAGAACAGCATAGGACTTTCCTGGGTAAACACCAGAGTGTAGACAAAGAGAACAGGGACTGCACCTCTCTCAGGATAATACCACCTTGGAAGTAATAAAAACTTGCAGAATTAGCAGAACCTCAGAATTAGATTGGAAAACAGGAAGAAAGCCTGAAGCTTGGGTAAGTGCTTCCCCAAACCCAAAGAATCAGACCCCACAGTCAAGAAATAGGCTGCAAAAATGAACAGACAACAAAAAATAGAACCTGACCTTAAAAAAAAAAACCACTACTATGGTAACAAGAAAGATCAAGACACAAACTCAGAAGAAGATAACAACATGAAAATAGCTACAAGCAAATGCTCAAAGAAAAAAAATGCAAATTTGATCTGTCAAACACGGACTTTCGGAAGAGCAAAGAAAAGTGATGAGTAGTAGAAAAAAGGTGGAAAAAATGAAAATGATGAAAGAAAATTATGAAAAGTGAATTGACATCTTGGTAAAAGAGACTGAAGAATAATTAAACAAAAATTGATTAAATGCTAAAAGAGGCACAAAAATTACTGAAGAAAAGAACTTCTTTAAAAAAATCATAGTTGAGGGAGTGAAAACAGGGACACACTGTACTCATCCAAATTCTCTCAAATAACTCTAAGAAGTGAATCTGAAGGAATTTTAGGGGGGCACAATCCCCTGGGAAAAAGAGTATAGCAGATATCCAGCCCATGACAGCCTGAAAAATCAACAGGAACTGTTACAAGGGCTGGGGGAGCACAGGGAACTAGAGGCATCACTGCAGACATAGCAATAACAGAGCATGAATGGCTTGGGTGCGATGAATCTACAGCTGCAGTTTGGATTCCCAAATGACTCAGTACAGGACATGAGTCCAGCAGAACTGGATGAGAGAGAAGTGCAGGGCTCAATACAGCAGCAGCAGCTACTCTGGGGTTTATCAGCCCATAGACTAAATGTTTGAAAGCCACCTACTTGAACATTCAGGAGATAATATGGCAGAGTAAACTGAAAATGCTATCACTCTCCCTGATTAACCTTGAAAAATCCAGAGAATATTGCCAAAGTAAAGTACTGGAATAGTGAAGCCAGCAGAATGGGTAGTCTTTTAGCTTGGGAGGCTAGGGAGAACACAGGAGCTGTGGCTGAAGGGGACCAGTGCAAGGCCAGAAACATCCCAGCAAGTTCCACCTGAGAGAAACAACAGGAGATCCTGAGACCAATGTGGTGGAGCTGGTAAGTGCCCACAGCAGGACCCCAGGTGTGCATTAGTACAGAGGGGAATTGGGCAGGCACCAGTGCAAATGGGGTTAGTGCAGTCCTAGAGAAGGAAGGGACCTCCAGTGGCCAGATTACCCCTCCCTGACACCTCTCACTGTGAGCTTAAGTATAACCCCTGGGAAACTCAGATTTCACCTGGCCTCTGCCTTGGCACATACTAGCCAGCTTAGCACCAGATAACCTGCAGCATTACATAGCTTCTAGATGAAATAACTAGAGGCCATAGAACACAAAGCCAGGAATGAGGACCCTAGCAGGACCTCTGTGCTCCTGAAGCAGAGATTCACTTTAAAAGCCAGGAAAAAGCAATCACCATGAGCAAGAAGCAAATCAGAAAATCAGATACTATAGAATCTTATTACAGGGATGGGGAAGAACAAAATACAAATACAAATTTCTACTGAGGTACTGGGTCAGAAGATCATGCCCTCTGGCTCAGGAAAATATATAAATACTCTGAGGATGAGGTTTTACTTTGGGGCTTACCGACTGGAAGTGTTGTTTGGCCAGAGGAACACTCTGGGAAGCAGGTAAGGAGCCCCCAGGGCTTGGAAAATCCAAATGTTGATGCTTCCCTCTCTGGTAACTATGGTCAGACAGTTGGAACTGTCTATTGATTTGTGATTTCTGACCACTGATTATGGTCAGAAAAAGGAAGCCATATCTGCTGATCTCTGATTTCTCTTTATTTTTTTTGAATTTCAGGGTGCTGACACCTCTGAACTAGGAGAATGATATATGTGTTTCATTAAAGTGATTGTTAACCCTTCAACAGTTCTTTCCTTTTAGAGAAGCAGATAAAAGAGCCTGTGATAGCAGGTCCCCTTGTGTATGTTGGGGTGCTTACTGACACAGTTCATCATTACCTCTGTTATTCAATCTGGTACTAGCAATGTTAGCTTTAGCACTAGGAGAAGAAAAAGAAATTGAAGGAATTAGAACAGGCAAAAAAGAAACTGTTATCACTCTTTTGCAGATGTTATGATGATATGCTTAGAAAATTCTAGACAATTAAGTAAAAAACTACTTGAAATAACAAAAAAAACTTTAGGAAAATTGCAGCACATAAAATAAATCATTTGAATTTCTATATAGTACTAACTAAGCTCAACAGCAAGAGATAGAAAGAGAAATTCTATTTAAAGTTACTGTAGATGTTATAAAAAGGTGTGGGAGTCTACCTGCTAAAATAAACACAGGGATTTTGTGAACATAATGACAAAATATTTTTCACACAAATAAAATCAAATCTAAATAATCAGAAAAACATCAGTTGCTTGTGGGTAGGTTGAGTTAATATAACAAAAATGACAATTCTAACTAAATTAATTTATTCATTGCCATAGCAATCAAACTACAAAAAATTTCTTTTATAGATCACAAAAAAATAATATCAAAATTCATCTAGAAGAACAAAAGGTCCAAAATATCTAGGAAATTACTGAAAAGAAATGCTAGGGAAGATGGCCTAGCCATACTACATGTTAAATTGTATTATAAAGCAGCAATCATCAAAATCACTTGGTACTGGCTAAGAAATAGGGGAGCAGATCAGTGGAATAGATTAGGTACACATGTCACAGCAGTCAATGACTATAGCAGTCTACTGTTTGATAAACCTGGGGACCTCAGCTTCTATGATAAGAACTCACAGTTTGACAAAAACTGCTGGGAAACCTGGAAAATAGTGTCTCAGAAACTGGGCATAGACCAATACCTGACACTATATACCAGAATAAAATCGCCAAATGTACAAGATATAGATATAAAAAGTGATACTATAAACAAATTAGGGGAACAAGGAATAGTGTATTTGCCAGACTTAGGGAATTTACGACCAAACAAGGGGTAGAGAACATTATTAAATACAAAATGGATAATTTTGATTACATTAAATTGAAAAGTTTTTCCTACAAACAAAGCCAAAGCAAACAAGATAAGGAGGGAAGCAGAAATGGGAGAAAGAATTTTTACCACTAGTGTCTGTGATAAAGACTCATGTCTACAATATAGACAGAACTGATTCAAATGTTCAAGAATACAAGTCATTGCCCAATTAACAAATGGGAAATCAAAGGATATGAATAGGCACTTTTCAGAGTAAGAAATTAAAGCTATCTATGTCATATGAAAATGCTCTAAATTACTATTGATTAGAGAGAGGCAAATCAAAACAACTTGGAGGTACTACATCCCACCTATCAAATTAGCTACTATGATAAAACAGAAAAATGATAAATGTTGGAGAAGCTATGGAAGAGTGGGAACACTAACTAATTCATTGTTGGTGGAGCTGTGAGCTGATCCAACCATTCTGGAGAGCAGTTTGGAACTATGCCCAAACAATAATAAAAAGACGCATATCCTTGACCTAGCAATAACGCTTCTAGGACTGTATCCCAAAGAGATCATAAAAATGAGGGAAAGGACCCACATGTACAAAAATATCTATAGCAGCTCTTTTTCTGCTGGCCAAGAACTAGAACTTGAGAGTATGTCCAGTAATTGAGGAACGATTGAACAAGTTGTGGTAATATTAACGTAATGGGATGCTATTGTGCTATAAGAAATGAAGAACAGGTAGACTTCAGAAATACCTGGATAGGCTTATATGAACTGATGCTGAGTGAAGTGAGAAGAATCAGGAGAACATGATACACAGTAACAGCCACATTGTGTAAGGACTACTTTTGATAGACTTAGTCCTCCACAGTAAGGCAAGGACCTAAAACATTTCCAAAAGACTCACAATGCAAAATGCCATCTACATCCAGAGAATGAATGATGGAGTCCAAATGCAGAATGAGGCAGACTGTTTTCTCTCTGGTGATGTTTTCTGTCATTTTAGTTTTTCTCATGGTTTCTCCCATTCATTTTAATTCTCCTTTGCAACATGAACAATGCAAAAATGTGTTTAATAGGATTGTAAGTGTAGAGTCCATAAAAGAATGCATGTGGTCCTGGAGTCAGAAGGGAGAGGAAGGGGAAGAAAATTTAAAACTTATGGAAGTTATTGTTGAAAATTGAAAACAAATAAATAAAGTTGAAAGAAAAATAAATAAAAATATGATAAAGTTAAAAAAATCAGTTGGTCAAATGGACAAAAAAAAGATACAAAAAGCTCACTGAAGAAAATAATTCCTTAAAAATTGAAATTGGGAAAATGGAAGCTCATGACTCCATGAGATATCAAGAAACAAGTAAAAAAAGTTGAAGGAATGAAAAATAAAGGAAAAGGTGAAATATCTCACTGTAAATCAACCCTAAGAAATAGATTGAGGATAGAAAAATTAAAAATTACCTAAAAACAAAAATCAAAAAAGAGCCTATATCTCATACTTCAAGAAATTATGGAGGAAAATTGGCCTAATTATACTGGAACCAAAGGGAAAACTAGAAAGAGAAATTATCTACCACTAACCCTGAAAGAAATCCCCAAATGAAAACTCCCAGGAATGCTATAGCAAATTCCAGAGCTTCAACCTCAAGGACAAAATAATGCAAAGAAAGTCAGAAAGAAAAATTCAACTATCATGGAACCACAGTCAGGATTACACAAGATTTAGTAGCTTCCAGATTAAAGGAGTAGAGGACTAAGGATATGATATTCTAGAAGGCAAAGGAGCTAGCATTACAACCAAGAGTAACCTAGCCAGAAAAAAATATAGCATAATTCTTCAGGGGAAAGTGGATATCTAATGAAATGGAGGACTTTTAAACATTTCCTGATAAAAAAAGTCAGATCTGAATAGAACAACTGACATTCAAACACAAGACTCAAGAGACAGATATAAACATAAACATGAAAAAGAAATTATAAGGGACTGGATAAGATTGACTTGTTAAATTTTTATGCGGCAAGATAATATACTTAACGTTAAAGAACTTTATCATTATTAGGGCAAATTACAAGGAGTCTACATAGACAGAAGACATGGATATTGCTCTATTATGTTGGGATGAGCTTAGAAAAATGACAGGTAAAGGGATTCGCTGGGAGAAGCGGAAGGGAGAGTTATAGTTGGGGAAATTACTTCACATAAAAGAAGCATTGAAGGAAGAAATTATAAAGTAGAGGAGACAATTAAGGAAATATGCACATACACACACACATATATACACATACATATGTGTATATATATATATATATAATATACACCTATACATATGTTTGTGTGTTTATATATATATTTACACACACACCTACACACACATACATAGACATGGAGGTGAGTACAGAAGTTTTTTTTGTTCAGCAAGGAAGTAGGACAGGAAAGGATGAGAAAAAAGGGGTAGGTGTAGTTAAAGTGAAGCTGGATTTAGAAAGGCAGTAGTCAGAAGCAAAACATACTTTTCAGGAAGGACAGAGTAAAAAGATAGAGAAGAAAAACAGAAGAAAATAGGATGGAAGGAAATACAGTTAACAATCATAACTGCTAATGTGAATAAGGCTAACTTACCCATAAAAGAGAATTAGAGAGTAGAATAAATTAGAAATCAGAATCCAATAATATGTTGTTTACAAGGGACATATTTGAAAGAGAAAGACACACAGAGTTAAGATAAGGAACTGGAGCATAATCCAATAAGCTTTAGCTGAGGTAAAACAAACAAACAAGGGTATTAGTAATTTGGATCTCAAACAAAGCAAAAATAGAACTATTTAAAAAAATATAAACAGCTAAATTACATTTTGCTAAAAGGTACAGTAGAAAATGAAGTAACACTAAAAAAAAAATACATTTCTCTGATAAATGTCTTATTTCTCAAATAGGGAACTAAGCCAAATTTATATTTAAAAACAAACAATTCCCCAATTCACAAATGTTCAAAATATATGAACAGGTTTTTTTCAGAAAAACATCACAGCTATTTAGTCATATGAACAAAAAGTCCTCCAAAGCACTATTGGTTAAAAATGCACATTAAAAAAAACTCTGAGAAACTACCTCATTTGTCAGATTGGCTAACATGACAGAAAAGGAAAATGACAAATGTGGGAGGGGATGTGGAAAAAAATAGAGACGCTAATGTATTGTTGTACAACCTGATACAACCATTCTGGAAAGCAATTTGAAACTGTGTCCAAAGGGCTATAAAATTTTGTATACCCTTTGACCTAGGAACAACACTAGTAGGCCTATATCCCAGAAAGATCATAGAAAAAAAAGGATCTACATATACAAATATATTTATAGCAGCTCTTTTTGTGGTAGTGAACAGTTGGAAATTGAAGATGGCCATTAATTGGGGAAGGGCTGAACAAGTTGTGGCATAAGATTGTGATGTTATACTGTTGTAGTATAAGAAATGAGGAGCTGAATGGTTTCAGAAAAAAAAATGGGAAGACTTACATGAATTGATCCAAAGTTAAGTGAAAAGAACAAGGAGATCACTGTACACAATAGCACCAATGTTGTAACAATGATCAACCGTGAAGGACTTAGCTAGGTTGTTATCAACCCAATGATCTAAGTCAGTTCTGAAAGGATCATAATGAAAAATCCTATCTACCTTCATGGAGAGAACTGATGCAACACTCAGTGGAAATTGAAGTATAATTTTTCATTGCCTTTCTTTTTCTTTTTCCAACATAGTTAAGTTAGAAATATATTTTGAATGATTACATATGTATAATTTATGATATGACTTGCCTTCTCATTGGGTTGGAGAGGGGCTGGAAAGAGGAAGAGAAATTGGAAGTCAATTTTAAAAAATGTATTAAAATAATATATTTGAAAATAATAATTTATAAACCGTAATATTAATTAATTAAATGGATCAATTAATCAATGACAGGTAACTGTAGACTGACAGGGTACAAGTAGCTTAAAAAAAATAACTAGCTCATAAGATATAATGTATTAAATTGAATAATGGTTCAAATTAAATATAACTTTTATTGTATAATTAATAATTAATCAACTTTTACATTATTTAAACTAAAAAAGAGATTACTTTCTTTTAATTCCCTCAAAGCTCTACTGTTTCACATCATTGCTCTGCCAGAATACTCTTCATCTCCTTCTATGTTTTTCCAGCTTTTACTACTCATCATTTAAGGACTAGTTTAAATGTCTTGTTCCATGATGTCTTCTCTGATTGTAGCTTGAGTTAATCTCTCCTTTGTTTTAATCATCATAGTACCTGTCTACATGAGTTTTCACATTCTACCATTCTACCTTATATTTATTTTTTAAATGTTTCTTCTTCCCATATTAAGCAGTAAGCTAAATGATGGCAGAGATAATATTTAATCTTGCTTGGTATCCCTACTCTGATTTCTTAGCAGAGTTTCTAGTGTCTTTTTTGCATAAATATTTGGGACTTTCTTTAATTTTAATATTCCTTCCAATTGGTCATTTTCTTTGTTTTAGCATGCAAAGTTAAAAAGTAAACTAATATCAAAATATTATGCCAACGTGATAGATAATATAAAGAGAATATCCACTTGAAGAAGTAATTTCTGAGACATGAAATAGCCATTAGAATATAACAGATGGCATGAGCTAGGGAATCACCTAATGAAGCCCAAACAGAATGCAAACAAATGAAGCTGTGACAGGTGTTTCTGAATGCTTCCACAGTCAATCAAAGAGTATCTTCTTCAATGCATAGTTAGGTAACTAAAACCAGGCATGCAATGTCTATATTTTCTCCCGAGTCTCTATAAGGACAATTGTACAAATCCTTGCACATCATCATAATTCTTCTGCGTGCAAGATTTCCTGGTTCTTGACATGGAGAAATGTCATTCCAGATGTATTACCCAGGTTTCAAACCTTTATTATACATGTTCAAATGTTAAAGGGTTTGAACATCAAGCGGGGAAAGAGTACTACATCTGAATATACAGTGTTTTGAGAAGAGAGTATCTTTTCCTTTGAATGTCCATGCTTTTCCTTCTACCCCATAAAATTGCAAACTTATTGAAAAATCTCTGAAATACTTCACTGAATACTAGAATTGGAGAGTTGAAAGGAACCTCAGTACCTTTGTAGTCTGACCTATGATTGAAAGAATAGACACTAATGATCTATCTGAGAAGTAGTCATTTAGCCTCTTTTAAGATCTCCAAATAGGAAGAGATACTTCAAAGATTTTAATCTATTCATGTAAAATTAAAAGAACCCCTAAATATTTACTTAAAATGAAACAAACATGGGAAACAAATCATCTAGTGATACTTCATAATACCATTTTTAGATGTAGATTATTTTCTTGACTGTGACATATTAGTTCAAAGGGAATTCACACTTTTTCCAACCCAGCCTCTTATATATGCTCTTGGGATAGGGAAAACATGTTTCTGAAATAAAAAATGGCAAAGCACTAAATTTAGAGGTGCAAAGGACCTTAACAGTCATCAAGTTCAATTCCACTATTTTATAGTTGGGCAAACTGAGACTTAGAAAATTGACAGAACTTGCATCACTTAGTGGAACAACCAAATCTTTGGCAAAACTTGTCCAAGGTCACACAAGCAGTAAATAACAGAACTTGGATTTGAACCTAGGATGTCTGACTCCAAGTCAAATGATATTTTTTAAACTATAAAACATTGACAGATTCCTCCCTAAAAAGATTTATGTTTGTCTCTTTCATTTGAAATCCTTCCAAAATAGTACTGAATTACTAGCCATAGACCAGTCAGATGTAAAATACTAAAATTCTATTCTCTTTGTTTCAGGACATTCAATGTTGCTAAGTATTTATATTTATGCAGCATTTAAAATTTGTAATTTTGTTTACCACCTCCTATGAAAATGGTCACAATCATTTTACCCCTATTTCATTTTTGTTATGCATTCATTTCACTCATGTCTGACTCTTTGTGACCCCATTTGGAACTTTCTTGGCAGAGATACTGGAGTGGTTTGCCATTTCCTTCCCTAGCTTATTTGATAGATGAGAAAACTGAGGCAGACTGTAAAATGACTTGCCTGGGGTCACATAGCTAGTGAGTGTTTGATTTTCAAGTCATGAAATGAGTATTCCTGACTTCATTCTGAAACACCGTCCACCGCTTCACCGAGTTAGTCATCCGTACTTCACAGATGAAGAAATTGAGCTTCAGAAAGGTTGTGATATTCCACAAGTCACGTAACTTTAGTTTGAGCAAGTTTTATTGCTACAAATGCATCTCCATCGTGTCAAACTTCTCTTTCAACTAAACTCTTGTCACCCACTTGGATAGTGGAAATTATCTTTGATCATACAGACTATTGTTGATGATACAAATATTCTTGCCTCTTTGACATTCATCACAAAGTAGAGCTACAGTATGACTTAAGGAAAAGAACCCTGGATCCAATGACTGGGCATCAAATTCTTGCTCTATTACTAGCTGTATATATGACGTTAAGGATTTTATTTCATCTTCAAAGGCATCAGTTTCTATATCTGTAAAATGAGAGGCTTGGATTAGATAGTGTCTAATGATATCTGATGTGTGTACATATCACTGAAGTCAAGAAAGCATTGTACACACAATATTCATTTGAATCTCACAGTAAGCCTGGCAGTCAGTGGCATTCATTATTTCATTTTACAGAGGAGGAAGTTGAAGTTCAGAGAGGTTAAGAGACTTGCCCAAGGTCATAAAGCTGGTATCTGATAAGGAATTTAATATTAGATCTTCTTCACTCCAAATCTAGTATTTCATTAACACTAAATTCTTTTGGACTATACATGAATAATGTAAATATTTTTCCCTCCATTGAAGATGAACAATATAATGGCCTCAAATATTAGTATACACATTCCTCACATGAAATTAACATCAATATACTAGTATTACTACTTGAAAATAGACATTGTTTGATGTCCTATGATTGAAGTTTCAGTGTTTCTAACTGGTCCTGGGGAGATTTCATTTGTGTGCCTTGGGGAGGCAGCAGCAATACCTATAGCCTACAATAAAACTCTATCATCCACGTCCAGATGAAACAGCTAAGATCATAAGTGAGATCCATTTTGATCTCAGTATCCTACTGCATGCCCTCTTCCAACAGCTGGTCCAATGCTAACTAGCACCCACATGGATGGCAGATAAGTGAAATGCTTCTCTCATAAAATTATGCATGAGTCTGGGGTTTCAATACTTAAAAGAACTTTAAACATCACTGAGTTAGACAAGATTTTACAAACATTGGAGTTATAATCCGTAACTCTGGCTTCCATGATTCATGATATTCTATATCATTGTACATTTCTCTTTGATATAGGACAGGCTGGTTGTATTTTTTTAGGTGGTCATTCATTTATTTAGCATTAAGTGCTTATTAGGGGCCAAGCATTGTGTTATGCACTGGGGATACAAATAAAAAGCAAAAGACTACTCCTCCCAGAAGTTTTTGCAAGATGATGTTGGAAAAATACATTTTTATTATTATTTATAGAATATTTCTGTAAACAAGCCTAACCATAGTCTCTAAAAATGCAAAGATACCACATCAAAAGCATTGCTGTGAAATTAGAAATGAAATGGCTTGATAAAAGTATGATAGGTAGGGAGTCATCTCATCATGTTTCTTTGACAGTCATACTCCTTCATGTTTACCTCATGTCCCAGATATTCCCAGTTTTTAATTTTCCCAGGATAAGGAATGAGATATGTAATTTCTTATTCATATGTATAGTGTCAGGATCTGGAGTTTATAGAATTCTAAAGAGTATTCTTCTAATTGGATAGAGTACTTAATTAGTTTACTTAAGGGACTAAAAACTACTTTCAAACTTTCTAATCCAAGAAGTTGCATAGATACTAAGGAAATCCAGCTCAAAATGTGACTTTCTTTACCTGATATATTCCTACAATGACATTCTACAATGTTGTGACATAGTTGTGAGGCATGAAACCCAACAGCCTCAAAATAATGAAAAAATGTCACACACAAACTATTATGAGAAGTGAATGATGGGTGTGGGGAAGTTTTACCATATCAATAAAGGGCTATGAAGAATTGGAGTAAAGTTTGTCATAAGAAAAATATTTCCAAAACCGAAGATCTAGGAAGGCCTTCACTTCATTTGGTGGATTCCCCTCCCCCAAAAAGCAACCAACTCCCCCAATGGGAGGGCAATGATTGAACATGATGGGCAAACATAAATGGTTTGCATCTTGCAATAATTACTGGAACAACCGAATCGTTGAGATGTTAGTCATTTGAGTGTTTCAGTGAATTGATGATTTCGTCATTTCATCCTTGCTCCACACTGCTCCTTCCAGACTCTCTTTACCACAATAACTCTGCAATATTTCCTTCTTTGAATTTCATGCTCCTAATTTTGTCACTCAGTCCAGATCCTGGTGATTATCAAGTTTTTTCTCCTTTCTTTAATGAATTCAGTGCCTTGCTGATAGACTTTCTCTCCTCCACAATTCCTTTCTTCAAACTATGGAAGTCTAAACATTTAATATTGATGTTTCCTCAAAAATCACCCATTCCCAGTTTTCCAGTCAACTAAACTCTTATGATCTATTCCTGATTGGATCATGCCCACCATCAAACTCTTTCAGTTTCACCCAAATGCTTCTCATTGAATTTATGCTGATTGAGTTTACTATTCATTTATGTTTTCTAACCCCATCAATGTAAACCTTCTCAGGTTCTTTATTCCACAAGGTTGTGTCCTGAGTCTTCTTTATTTTTTCTTTCTAAACTTTTTCTCTTGGTTAGATCATTAACTCCAAGGAGTTCAGTTTTTATCTTTATGAAATGATCTCAAAATCTTCTTTTTTAACTATGACTAGTCTCATTCCTGAGCTCTAGTCGTGAATCACCTGTTCTCTACTGGATATTTCAAAATGGATTTTCAATAGGCAACTCAAAAACAACCCATCTAAAACAGAACTCAATATTTCTGCCACTCTCACTTGACCTGGACAATGTTCTCTTTTTGAACTTCCCTAACACTGATGAGGATGTCATCACTTCCCAATCTTCTAACCTCAGACCAGACTCAATTTCTTATTCTCTCAGTTTACAGGCACAAATCAGGTATTTCTACATCCAAAATACCTCTTACAAAAGTGTCCTTCTTTCCACTCTCGCACTTATGAACCTAGTTCAAACACTCATAACCTCAGAACTCACAGTTCATCTCCCTCCAGAGGTGGACAGCGTAAGTCCTTTGGAACTGTCTTGCATCATTACACTTATCAAAGCAGCTAAGTCTTTCACAGTTGACCATTTTTACAATATTGTCTGGACTATTGCAATAGCCTCCTAATTGGTCTCCATAATTTGAGTTCCTTCCCACTCCAATCCATTTTTCACACAACTGCTGAAATGAAACTCCTAAGTACAGTTCTGTGTCATTCATGTCTTTAATAAATTGAAGTCACTATGTATTACTTTTGAAAATAAATATAAAGTTCTTTGCAATGTAAAACTTCACAACCTGTCTCCTCATCTTTCTAGGCTTTTATTTTATTTAATTCTACTACCACCCATGAAGTTCACAAAACAACATGCTGGCCAACTTTCTGTTTCTGACACATGACCCTCCATCACTCCATCTTCTGACCCTATGCCTTTGAACTGTCAAATCCCCATAGCTGGAATCATCTGCCTCCTCACTTTTCCCTCTTTGAATCCTTGGTTACTTTTAAGAATTAACTCAATTGACCACCAAGAAAACATTGTGCACAGTAAGAACAATATTGTAAAAATGATCAACTGTGAAATACTTAGCTGCTTTGATAAGCACAATGATGCAAGACAGTTCCGAAGGACTCATGCTGTCTATCTCTGGAGGGAGAACGGATGAACTGTGAGTTCTGATTGAAGCATATTATTTTTAATTTTATTTTCTTGCTTTTGTTGTTGTACAGTCATTTTTTCAGCTCTGTTGGATTCTTCCTGACCCCATTTGTTTTTTTTTCTTTTTTGGCCAAAATCCTGGAATGATTTGCCATTTCCTTCTCTAGTTTTATAGGTGAGGAAACTGAGACAAACAGGGCTAAGTGTCTCAGACCAGATTTGAACACAGGAAGATGAATCGTTTTGACTCCAGGTCCAGTACAAGTGCATGCACTTTACCACCTAAGCTACTTTTTTTTCCTGGTTTTGCAATATGACTAGTATAGAAATGTTTTGCATGACTTCACATGCATAACAGATATCACATTGCTTGTCTTCACAGTGTGTGGTTGAAAGGAAAGTTTTAAGGGAGAGAGAATTTGAAATGCAAAATAAAAAATGTAAAAAAATAAATTGAAGATCTTCCTTCAGGTCTTCCCATATTGTGTAGAAATCAGATGAAAATTAAACTGTACATTTTTATTATTTTCACTATCTGATCTATCATTTTAAAAATGCATTATATGTTTTATATTAGTTCTCATGATCAAGTCATCACTGGTACCATGCTGCAGGTTACTTTTGCCCACAGTGCATCTTTGCATTGCTCTTTCTGCCATCTGAACTTCCAATTATTTTTGACACTATAGGATTTCATGATTGGAATGTATTACTTTATGATGCACATGGCATCAAGAGAAGAATAGTGATGTTAAAAAAAGTTAGTTAGGATCATTAAAATTGCTGTACATCTTTTTTTCAAAATGAGATTCATGTTTCTTTCCTCCTACTCAATTCTGATCTCAGCTCATCATCCATCTTCAGGTTCTAAAAAAATAAATTGACATACTAATTCAATCTACTGCTGTGGGGAAAACAAAAGCCTAATACCCTATCCTAGTCATGTTAGGATACATTTTTCCTTAAAAAGCATTTTAAGTCCTTGAGATTTAATTTAACTAAGACTCAGAATATTGGACTGCTTCTTGGTTGCCTGAGTACAAAAGCTTCCAGGTCAGAAGGGACTCTTATTCTCTTAGGCTTCAGGCTACAGATCAACAGAATGACTGGCAGTACCAGAGAAAAGCATCATTCAACTGAATCAACTCTTATGAATGGATTTCCTCTGCTGTGACTGGGTAAAACTCTGTTAAATGTTAGATGGAAGATTCCTAATATATCATTGTATTCTAATTCTGAACCTGAGGTGCCTGCCTGGCATGGTCATACCTGAATTAGCCTGGTCAGCCCTTACCTATGATTGATGCCTACATGAACATATATCATAATATAGTCAGTCCACATTCTTCATGTGCTTTTCAATCCAAGTCATATAGCATTTATTAAGAGCCTGCTGTGTTCCAGACACTATTCCAGGCATAGGCGGTTACAAATGCCAAAGTTAAATATGATCTGCCCTCAAGTAGCTTTCTTTTGATTGATGCTGAAACAACAATTATGCAGATAAGTAAGTACTATACATATGCAGAGTAATTTTCAGCAGGAGAATTCAAGTCTAATGTCACCTTCACAGATTAGTAAACCAATCTCTTTTGAGTGGTTAATGATCACATTAAATAGAGTCAATAGTGTTTTGGCATTTCATATTTATCATGAAAATGTCATCTCTAAAAAGGAGCAAGCACCTGATGAATATCATTATTTAGAGAGAATTCCTCTTCACATAGAGTTTGTGGGTGATTGAGAAACACTTGCTGAATACATTTTATTACATTAGTGTCCCCACTAGGCAGCTAGGTTGTTCAGTAGTTAGAGCACTGGGCTTGGAATCAGGAAGGTTCATGAGTTCAAATACAGACTCAGATGCAGCCTCACTAGTCCTGTGACCCTGGGTAAGTCACTTAGCCTCATTTGCCTCAGTTCCTAACCTGCAAAATAAGCTGGAAAAGGAAATGGCAAACTACTCTAGTATCTTTGCCAAGAAAACACCAAATGGGGTCACAAGGACTCTGACAGGCTTAAAAAGACAGTCAATATATTCACTGAAAGGGCACTATTCACATGTTGAACGTATCTCTTCAAACTCCATCCCATCTTCTACTCATCATTTTCCTAAAGTGCATTTCTGACCATGCTACCACTCTACTCAGTGAATTAGAGTGGCTCTCTATTACTTCTAAGAATAAATAAAAATCCTCTCTTTCTAATTTAGAATACTTCACTACCTTGCCCTCACTTATCTTTATAAGCTTTTCCCAATCTAATCCCATCTGTACATAGTATGATCTTGCTACACTGGCATTCCTTTTGTCCCTTATATGTAGAACTCCATCTCCTAACTCTCCATGCCTGAAAAGTTCTCCGTCAACACTTCCACCTTCTCTGTCTTCATTTAAAACTCAACTCAAATTTCATCTTCTGCTGAAGGTCTTTGCTCCCTTCCCCCTTCCACCTCTACTGCCTTCCCTCAGAGACTATATTCCATTTACACTTTATGTGTCTTGGATATATATAGTTATTTACAGGTTTTCTCTGCCATCATAACATGAAATTTTTAAGAGAAGGGTCAGGAATGTTTATTTATTTTTTCTGTTTCTTTGTTTTTGCTTTCTTTGTATCCTTAGTGCTCAGCACAGTGATAGTCATATAGGAATTGCTTAATAATAGATGTTGACTGGCAGACTCAAGAATTCTTTGTGAAGGATTTATGGAAGGACATATATAAGAACTGTACAAGATGACAAGTTATAGATGGGTTACAATCTGTTCTTGAAAAAGGCATCACACTTTTGAGAACTATGGAAGTTAGTTTAAAGGTATATTTCAATACTTAGATGAATCTGATTTATTTTGGTTTCACTATAAACAGCACAATATCTGGCACACAGCAGATATTTTAAAAAAATGCTTGTTGAACTAAATTCCATCTGTGATCACATCAACATTGATACTCTTTCTAGTGCTACAAATAACTCATCTATGCTTTCACATTCTATATAAATTTCCTCGAAAGAAATCAACCAGGTGTAGTCTGGAGGCCTTCCATTTTATGTGAATCAGTGAAACATATGGGATGTTGATTTCTTTTCCCTAGATCTTCCTATATGGATGGACCATATTACTTTTTCAATCATGTATTGCTGAGATAATTTTTCACCCTTAATTCTGCATGTAAATTATCAATGATAACATACTGCAAATCACTTATGCCCGTTACCCACCACAATGTTGATTTTTCAATAAGTGTGAACTTCCATGATTGTAGTAATATAACACACCCAGAAGAATATATTAAAGATGGGACTTGAGTGTGTATGTCAAAGAACAACTTAAGAAAATCACTATGGAATTTCTCAAATGCAGTCCAGTTCAGTTTCATCCTATTCAATTCTGGACCTGGATTATCATCCATCTATAGCAGCTTGGCCAAGAACACTGATAGACTAAGTCAATAAATTGCTCAAGCAACTGCATATGATAATCTGAAAAATAAGCATCCCTTAATCTTTGTCTTTGCCTCTGTGAATTGCCAGGTTGATCTCTTCTGAGTGGTGGTGGCTTTTAATTAGGGAAACATCTTTATATTCCAAGATTCTTGCAAGCAGTGCAAAAGTCATCTGCAAACAAGAATATCTGTGAGCAATCTCAACCTCATCCTTTATGGCCAGTCCTCTTACATTTTTACTCTGAATAGGATATTTTTCATAAGAATGATGAGTACCATTGGGGAGTTTACATTTTCCTGATTTATTCTTACTTTAATATTGATAATGAGAGGATCCTGGAATAAGGTTACTTCTATAGTTTCATCTATCCGGGAATCTTGTATAATCTTGAAATAGGCAAAGAATTACATCTTCACAGAAACATGATTGAATGGTATGGATTAGAAAGGATTCTGTTGTTTATTTTTGTTATTGATAAAAAGTTGTCTTAAAAGAGCAAAATGCAGACATAGAAGTTCTCTTCTAACAAATTGTCTCTGATGTAACTGTGTGTACATGTAATTATATACATGTACCTGAATCTGTATGGCCATGAGTAATTAACTTCTCAATATCTCCAGGCAATTCTCTATGACTCTAAATTACAGAGGAATTGCTGATTTGTTTCAATGTAGTGACATCCATATAATACCCAGAGTAGTGCAGCTATGTACCAGGAAAATCATAGGCATGAACAAAAAAAAGAGGAATATATAACTTTCTATAATTAAACAAAAAATTTCAGCACAGTTAGCCTGAGGAAATGTATTTTATCAATTTCTTTGGTATTTCACAAAATTGAATTGATAACCAAGTTCCATTGCAATATTTTTCATTGATTAGAAAATTTTCCTATGAGGCTCATTGTTCTTCTGAATCTTATTTCTAATTGTCAGTGTCAGATCATAGAGAAGATTTTCTTGTGAATGAGTAATTTCAATATGAAAATGTTATGTTCTATACCTTTTCCTCTCACAGTACACAATACATTGTTATATTTAAAAACCTGATATCGGTACTTTCAATATTTTAAAAATTGACATTCTGGAACTGAGCTAATATGCACCTGGCATTTATATGGAAATAATGATGACAAAATCATTCACTCGTTCCCATCATTCTCTGACTTGGTAGTTTACAAAGAAGAGAGTCATGACACAACTACTTTTAGAGACAGGAAAGACTGAGTTAATGTCTTGACTCAAACACGTATGAGCTGTGTGACCTTATGTAAATCATTTAACGTTTCAATTACATAGACCAGATATGGCAAACACATGATCCAGGGCACTCCTGAGTATAGCCCAAACAAGAGTAAAATGCAGTAAGATAATATTTAACAAAATACCTAACATACAATAAAATGGAGAATTATTGTGTGTGGTTTATTGGCCTTTTTTTCTATGTGTGATTGACACCACTGCTCTGGACAATTGCATAACACCACAGTTGCAGAGAAAATGCTATGCTGATTTATATTGACAAGGTAGAGTCAGGGATTTTCATCTAGGAATTTCCAATATTGATAAAATCAAAGATCCAGTCCTTATTCCTATCCATAGTCTATATACAAAAAGTGTATATTACTCTCTTAATGGAGACTAGCAAAAATAGAGCTTTGCTTTTTAATATTGAATGACAAACAGATGTTCAAACCTGCTCCTTAAACTCCCAAAGTCTCCCATTTAATTTATAGAGAAACAGCTATTTGCTTATGTTTTAAATAGTAGTAATTCAATACTATAACATTTCCGGTTTACAAAATACTTTCCTAACAACAATCCTATGACATAGATGATACAGTTGTTATTGTTTCTATTTTGTAGATAGGAAAACAGGGCAATGGAACCTAAGCAACTTTAAGAATTTTCAGCAACTAGGAAATGGTGAATTTATTCCAATGTCGTGTTGAAGGTGTTACAGTTTTAATATGAGTCATCACATTTTTGAAGTGTACTTCAACATATCTAGACCACATCAAGCTCTCTATCAGTGCAGATTGTAGCCCATGCTGGTGCTATTCTCATCCTGTATCCTTTGTATCCTTGTCTTTCCATAAATCCTTCACAGAAGGTCTCTCCAACATCTGAAAGCTTCCTTCCTATTTTGAGTATACCACTATAATATTTAGGATTCAATGCAACTCATCAAGGGGATGGAACTTAGTGCTGGATATTAAAATATAATAATAAATTGCTCTCAAAAGAAAAGATTGTTTACCTAAGCACTATATGTCATTAAAATGAAAATTCATAGATATGAAAGTGGAAATATGATAGACTCCTTTTGGGTGAGAACAAAAGGAGAAACAAGTGATGATGAGAATAAATTGTGACATAGGTGATGTTTTCTGAAGAGATAATAGCAATATTAGATAGGTAAGATATAGGTGTGAACAACGTTTTCAGCTATTGACTTTAAATGCATTTTATTTTTATGGAAAGGGACTCCACAATGAAAGATATTTCAAGAGGCATGGGAAATACTTAGAGATGACACATTGCACTGGACCCTGTAGTCAGGAGGACCTGAGTTAGAAGATGGCTTCAGACACTAGCTGTGTGACCCTAGGCAAGTCACTTAATCCCAATTGCCTCCAAAAAAACCCCAAAACAAACAAACATAAAAAAATAACAACAATGAAAAAAACCCCATGATACATTGATGATGACATCATGAATCCCCCCATAAGAAAGAAAAAGAAAGGCATATATTGTTACATAGGTAGTGTTCTCATGATCTGGAAAATCTGCATAAACTTTTTTGGCCCTCCCTCCCTACTGGAAAAGAATTCTGTATTATTATGGTATTAAAAGATAAAACATATTCATATTATACAATACCATATGTATATTTTATGCATTTCTGAGTTCCTAAACTTTTTCTGTGTCATCTTTTGGCCTTTACATGTTTTCTGTGGTTTCTGAAAAACTTCTAAAAAATTCCCATTTAATTTCTTAGGTAGACCACTGATATATTGAAACTACCATCAGAAAAGTTGCAGTGTGGAAGGGATACTTGTTTTTCAGGCATGAATAAAACAGGAAAGCTGGATCTGTTGCTTAGCACCAGGAACTGTAATGATAATATAATAAAAGTAGTTAAAAGTATTTAACTCTTGTTTTTCTCTAGGTTCTCTGTTAAGTAAAAAAATATCTTCACACTAGAAAAAAATGGTAGCATAAATATCACTAGTAAGAAACTGAAGCTAAAAACAGGTGAAGTATTGTAAGTACCCACATATTTTAAATTAGTGCAAGACCCAGGTCAAAACAATATATATCTCTGAGAACAGAGGAAAAAAAAACTTGTTGATGAACCATCATTAGTAATATTAGAGGGAGTGTGAAAGAAAAGAGACATCATAAGATTTTAAACAATGTAGAGGTCTCACTTTCCAAAAGGAAAAAAATATTCCTTGTGTGAAATATAAATAATTAAAATATTTTATTTTAATAATCAAATACAATAAATAAAATTATAAATAATATGACAATAATATGATACAAGTAAATAAAATGTAAAATAAGATTGAGCTTGACATTAACTCAACAACCTTAAAGAAGAACTTTAAACACTTAGAAATGGAAACCGTAATAGGATCACTGATACCAAGGTATATCAAACTAATCTGATTTACTTTTTAAACATAAGAGTATGGTTGAAAGTAGAGTTACAGGATCATAAGGAATATGTTGCAAAACCAATGCAATTGGTCTTCAGCTAAACTTTTTCTTAAAACATCTCTCATTATAGTTTTGGAATAAGAGAAATATTGGCTGATTGAATATATGTGTTTGTGTGTGTATATATATATATATATATATATATATATATATATATACATATATGTATATATGCATCCATCTATGTATGGAAATAGTTCATAGTCAGTTTAGCAATTAGCGACAATGTTAATGAATGAATGTTGGTATGAATGGAATTCTCTAGTTGTATGCCACAGGCTCCTGCTTGAGTAACATTTATTTTTGTTTGAATGAAAGCATAGATAGAAAGCTTAACAGGTTTTCATAAGACAGAAAGGAATCCACAGAAGACAGTTCAAATGTTAGATGAAAGAACAGTGATACAGATTTCAATAGTCTAGAAAGGATGGAACCTAACAAGATGAAATGTAATAGAACAAATGTAACATCCTACAAATAGGTAAAAAATAAATACCAAATGTAGAGATTAGGAAAATGTTGCTAAATAATTCACATGAGAGGCAAAAGAATTTTAAGTAAATAGAAACTCAAGACGAATCAACAGTGTTAAAAGCAGGCAGGTGTTTGCTATTCATGGTTCTGAAAATGCGTGACAACAATGCATACTCCTGTGTGTGACACAAAACTCAGTATATCCTGGGTTTGAAACAGAAAGTCAATAATCAAATCACCATGTACTGCAGTTATAATCATTTAAGTAGAATCCTAGCCTCCCATATCAGGAATATATCCAAATGGAAATGTCATTAAATAGCTCCAAGTACAATTTTCTCTTTGTTAACAATCAACACCACTTTTTTATTTTTTTAGAAAAGTTGAGGAATTTCTTTAGAGCAATGCATGTACTATATAAGTGAAATATCAATGAAATTATATTCATGAGGTAGTCAACACTTCCTTTCCCATTGTCATGAGTGTGCATAGTGTAGTTTAAGGGAATCATGGCTACGTACTGCAATCCTAGAACAAAAAGGGTTCTTTTCTGTGTTCCTGTTGGTCTGTGTGCATCTGAATTTACAGAAGATTAAGATACCATGGACCAGGACAGACAACTAATTAAATGTTGGATCTCATATAAATTAATGCCTGAGTCTTTTCTTTCTTCCATACATATTTGACCATCTCTACCGGGGCACAGGGCCAGGGGACTTTTTGCTGTAGAGAAAGAGAAAACATTTTGGCACAGATCTTAGGATACACTAAGACATAGTATTTAGAATCAAGGAAAAATTTGTTTCATATTCAGATTATGCTAGGAATAGAGTGTCAAGTAGAATCATTCCCAGGGGAAACTAACCAGGACTGTGAAGAAACTTGAAAATACAACATATAAGGAATGGGTAACTAGAATAATGAGGAAGTATATGCTGACTGTTCTTTGATATCTAAAATGCTGAAAAACTGAAGAATGATTTGCCTTATTCTGTGAACCTATAGAAAGAGTATGTACAATGTACACAAAGCTGGAAATCATTGGTAGACCAATTTTGATGTGATAGAATCTCTCTAGCTGTTCTTTCTTCTGGTTCTCCTTCTGCCTTGGTGATCAAGCCTTCTTGGTTTCTTTTGCTGAAGTACATACAAGTCATGTCCATTGACCTTGGGGATTACTCCAAGGCCCTGTCTTAATCTCTTTATTTCCTTTATTATTTTGAATGGTGATCTTAGATATCATGGATTCAATTAACATCTCTGTGAAGATGATTCTTAAATGTATTAATGCAGTCCTAATGTATCACCTGAACTCTACATTCCCACCTCCAACTTTCTATCACATATCTCAAATTAGATGCTGTACGTACCAGGGACATCTTAAACTCAATATGTCCAATATTGAACTCATCACCTTCTTCCTTCTCATGGTCCTTTCTTATTAATGTTCTTATTTTGGTCAAGGGTACTAGAAGTCACCCTGGTTTTATCCTAGATTCCTCACTTTCTCATATTCAAGATCCAATCAGTTGCTAAGTCTTGGTATTTTTTTCTTTATAAAATTTCTTCTAATTGCCTCACTGTTTCCTCTGACATCACTGTAACTCTAATGCACTCTCTGATAATCTCACATATAGACTATTGAAATAGTTTTCTAGTTGGTCTTCCTGCATCTAATTTCTCTCCATTTCAATTTTTTCCAATAAGCTATCAAAATGATCTTCCTAAAGTCAAGCTCTGACCATGCCACCTCATTTATTCAATATGGATCCTTATTACCCTTGGGATCAAATATAAAATCCTCTGTCTTTCAAGACCACACATAACCTGACTTTTCCCACATTTCCAATATTTTACACCTTATTTCCCCTCTGAAGACTCCTGCTTGTTGTTACCAAAACAAGACACTCTATCTCTAGATACTGTGCATTTTCACTGACTGTTCCTTATATCTGGAATGCTCTCCTTCTTGCTCTCTTTCTCCTAGCTTCCTTTAAGTCATAGTTAAAATCCTATCCTCTTCAAAAAGCCTTTTGTTGTACTCCTTAAAGCTAGTGCTTCCAACTTAGATCATATCCTAGTTATTTTCATGTTGTCTCTTCTATGAGATTGTAAATTTCCAAGAGTTGGGAAGTTTATGCCTTTCTCTCTGTCCACAGCTCATAGCACAGTGCTTGGCACATTAATAGACATTTGAATAATGCTTGTTGACTTATCTTAACTCTCAAGCAATATTGATAAGAACTTTCCCAAAGTAGAATAAGTAGGTTTGTAAAGTAGTAAAAGAACAAAAAATTTTGTCGGGTAATTACCTATCCTTGGAAGTGTTAATAATGAAATAAAATTTGGAATTGCTGTCCAATTCCCATTATTTTGACCCAAGTTTGATCAGAACTATTTCTATATAACACAAAAGAAACAAAAATGTCTTGCCTTCAAAGCCTTTTCAAACAATAAAAAATGTACATTTTTGGCTATATACTTTGTTTAAACCTTGTTAACCTCCTGATTTTATATATATATGTAAAACCTGATATAGGGATACATATACTCTGACAATCCAAATGAAGTGGTATATGTGTGTGTATACATGTACATATATAATACACACATATATATATACATACATATATACACATGAAAAATTAATTTATAGATATAATTCTAATAAGCCATTCATAAAATGTTTTTAATTTCCAAAGTTTTATGTCAACATTAAGTTTTCTAATATGACACCAAGGTATGAATTATTGATTTTGTCCTATGGCGGGCTGATTTTAGAGATTTAATGGTGAACATTATTTCCAATTTGCAAAATACTAAAACAGCAAGGACTTGCCTAAAGCTCCAGAGGCACAGTGATGGGATAGACAGAGATGAGATAAACTCATTATGCCTTGGTGTACTGAAGAATCCTGGACAAATTACTCAATGAATGAGTAATGATAAAATCTGGCACATCTAGAAATATATTATTGTTTTCCCTCCCAACCATTAATTTCTACTTCTCATGAAGGAATTAACAATAACCATGCTCCCACCTACCCCTCTTATGAGGTCATAATACACCAGAAGAGAGTGGTAGCATAGAAAGGGTACTGGATGCAGAGACAGAGCACCCAGGCTCAAATAACAGCTCTGACAGGTTTCTTGGACAAGTCATATCAAGCTCAAGTCTCACTTAGTCATTGTTTGGACCTAATGGATCATATTGGGTGTGAATAATATTTTTTTCTGTTTTGACCAGAAGTCCTAAGGGTCTTTGTCTCCCAGACTGATTTTTTTAACTAGGTAAAATAGGCCATTCTTTGCCTCATTTCTTACCTAGCCTTAATCTCTGAATAGGCATTGTCTCAGTCAAATTGAGACCTGAGAAAGACATTAATTTAAAAAGGCTAAGTCCTCCCACTGCATCCGGGGTTATCTCCAGTTGCTCTGATCTATATCTTGCCACTAGACCCAGATGACTCCAGAGAAGAGACTGAGGCTGGTGACTTTGCACAGCCCCACTTAAATCCTATTTACTTGCAAGTCATGGCATCACCTTCCTGATGTCATGGTTCTTTTTGAGAATGAAGGAAAAACAATAAAACAACAAAAATCTGTTTCCTAATATATCAAATAAAGGGATTGGCCTAGATGTTATGTTCTCTTGAAGTTCCACATTAGTGTTTCTATGATTCTTCTCAGTATAAACTATCAACGCCCAAGTATTGCTACTCTACTGTAACACTAACTTCAATCTTAAGACGCATGCAATAATGCTTACATGAAGGTGGAAACTGCTTTAGAATGAGGCTCTATGGATAACTTTATCAATGGTTACCCTTGAATAAAGTACAAGACAGTTTAACCGTATTTCAAATTCTCCTCTATATCTGAAAGTATACCTTTTAATCATGGCCCATTAGACTACACTATAATATCTGTGGGGACTAGAATAATAATCATTTTTTACCTTCCTTGATGGGGTGACAAACTGAAAGGGAAATTGCATTTTTCAATAGTGAAACCATTTACCACATGCACAACCAGCCTATATATGACCTTAAACTAAATACAGCCTTCTAGCTAGAAAATTTGAGGTCATGCAATTATTTTTCACAGCATTGCCCCACAATGCCTTCCCTATTGTTCCACATCATTATGACTCCAAAACATCTTAAAAACAGTAGTTATCATTAAAAAAAAAAGATTATTAGGAAATTTGTTATCTACTGTGTTGATACAATGGACTAGGTACTGTATGCTAGGTGTGAATACAAATAAAATGGATTCTGCCCACCTTGGGAATGGATGGTTGGTTCCTTGAGCTGTATATCCATAAATATTAAAGGCAACAGAACAGTGAGAGAAGTGGACAGAGGTTTTTTAAGCTGGAGAATCTGGGCAAAGATCATCTCAGGCATAATTTATCATCTTTGTGACAAAACAGGTCACAGTAAGAATGGGAGAATGAAAGAATTGTAATAAAATTCAAACATGCCAAGACAGTCTAAGAGGCATTTGCAGCTGCTTGAAAAAATAAACAGCCCCAGAATGAATAGATAATGGTAACACATTTTAACAAACACTTCAACTGGAACCATTGATAAGAATTAAGAAATTTCAGCCCTGAGGCTGTAACAAAGAATGAGGATGAAATTATAACAGGATGCCAGAGAGAAAAAATCAACAGCATTTACCAAATATTAGTAGATCAAAGCAGCAGGAAAAGATGTTATTTTCAATCTGTAATGAGGTTTTTTTGAGCTGAAGAGCCAAATGAAATATGCCATAGTATCCTGCGATCTGTGAGTATTTATTTTCCTTCTTAATAATTTTAGCACAAATTCCACAAACTGTGCAGCTTATGCAGAATGTCATTTCCCAAATAACGTAACTCCCTTTCACAGGATTATATGTTTAAATAATATATATACACACACAGACTTGCCACTAATTCATAGACTTATTGCCAATGGGATTACATAAGGTTTCATAAAGTCTTTTATATTTTTTCAATCAGTGACTTAGAATGATTGCAAACCCAATGTGATTTTAATGGTATATCTACAGGGGTCATTTATTCCTGATCAGGTCATGAATTCTCTAAGTTTACACTGATAGGTACCCATAACTCAAATGTCACTGGTGGTAAGAAGATCTATAATTTCACTTTCTCCTGCCTTACATTAAGGGTAATACTCCCTCAGAAGGTGATTGGAAGAATTAAAACATCCCATGCATCAATTCCTGTCCTATACACAGGCTCGAGCCCATATGTCTTACCCAAAGAGCAAATGCCATAAGTGGAATGGTTTTAGTTCTTTCTCCCTTCCTCTCTAATCCTAAGGATGTTTCCTAGTGATCTCTGTCTTGAAACCAGTAAAGGAATGACATTGAATAAAATGCAACAGACCATTTCCTTTATACTCTCTTTAATCTATACCCTGGAATGAATAAACATCGCAAAGTACACGTGTTCTTTCAAGGTTCGTGCAGGTTCATTTCAACATAGCCTAAACAAACTTTTAAAAGGGCTCAAATATCACATGCAACTGGCACCATGGATCTCGAGGAATCCAAATCTCTGTGAAATTCTAGGCATGGAATCTTAGGAAATGTATGACTATCAAGATATGGGAGTACTTCATCCAGATGCCAACTTTGAAAAAACACCAGAAAATAGAGAACTATAGTGGGTAAGTAGACCATGGCATATAACAGTCAACTCAACAAAACACAAAGTTTTAGTGGTTCATGAAGTACAGATATGAATAGATATTAACATTCCAGAACTGGCAAACAATATTTAGGAATACAGCTTCTTGGACTTTGTTTCAAGAAGATGGCAACATAACCTCACATTATGACACCAAGTTACATAAACTATGATGACATTGATATACATTTTAGGTATCTTTCCATGACAATGTAATGGAATATGTAGCCATTCATATATTAAGATGATGCTGAACTTTCAATGGCTTATTTTCTCCAAATTAGTTTGTCAATGATTTTGATAGATTTGAGCTAATGTAGTTTGATATTATCTCACTTATATTGTCAATAAGAGTGATACTGATACAGTGAATGGCCAGAGAAGAGAACGTATGTAACTGACCCGCAAGGAGTTCTAACCTGGAATAAGAGTCTCCCTGACAATGAAAAATAAGGGTAAGTCATTTAAACCATAGAATAATCATAATGTTGCATTTTAGCTAGGTGGCAAAGTGGATAAAGCACTGGGCTTACAGTCAAGAAGACCTGAGATCAAATCTGGCCTCAGATACTTACCAGTTTTATGTGACCCTTAGCAAGTTATTTAATCTCTGTTTCAATTTCCTCAACTGTATAATTGAGAAAATCCCATTACCTAATAGCACTGAACTCAAAAGGTTGTTATGAGGATTAAATGAAATATAATTTGTAAAGCATATAACACAATGCCTGATACATAGAAGGCATTTAAAAATGCTTGCAGAAGGGGGTGAGAAGTCTCTTAATATCATTCAACTTTACATAATGACAAAAACAACATAATAATAAAAGCACTCAGTTCATACAGTCAGTGTGGGGATGGCGTGAGTCCTTACTCTGAGGTCATTATGATTCAGACCTTTGAAGCAGATGGAGCTAGATCTCCCAGGGCTAGAGCATTCTGGGTATGTCATATCAGGGTAGGGCTAATTATTGCTTTGAATATAAAATGAGGGGGTCGGAATGAATAACTGCAAAGATAAGAGTGCCAGGGTGGTACAGTGATAAATGTTGAATTTAGAGTTAATTACAAGAATCCAAATCCTAGCTTTGCTATTAAATAGCTGTACAGCCTTGGGCAAGTCACATAACTGCTTCCATTTCTACCTTTACAAAATGAAACAATTAGCTTAGATGAGCATTTGATGTACTCCCCAGTTCTAAAATATATGACATTATGCATAACTTCACTTTAGGCAACTGAAAGGGTGCCAAACTTGTAAATAAGTAATGCAAAATGAAAAGCTGAACCGTTTCTGGAGCCAAACAACTTAAAACTCCTGCTTTCTCGTGTCTGCTATGCCGCCACCACGCAAGGTCACCCTGGGCAAGTCACAGACTCTCTTATTCTCTGTTTCTTCATCTGAGATCAAAATGTTGGTCATATGATCTGTACTTTCAGATTTAAAAATAAGATTCTAAGCTTACTATAAGAGGATGTATTCCAACTATTATGGGTAGGAATAAAGAATGATCATATGGAGAAAAAAAGGAATGAATTTCTTGATTTTATTTAGACAACTGAAACATAGGGATAAGTGAGGCAAGATGAATAAAGAAGCAACCTTGAAGTCAGAGAGAGCCAGGTTCAAATTTCACCTCTGACACATATTAATTATGTGACCCTGGGCAAATCACATTTAGACCAGTGACGCAAACCAATAGAAACAAAAGGTACATATTGACTTAGAAAAACACAAACTGATATCACCTATATTGTGCTGTACTTTTTTTTTAATCTTAGTAAACATTTCCCAATTTTATTTTAATCTAGTTCTGGACCCTGTGCCTTGTGAGTAAATGACTCCTGTTTTAGACTATCACTTAGGAGTCTAAGATGAAGAAATGTGTTGACCTATACTGGTAAAATTTGCTTACCCAGAAGTTTTTTGTATCAGTGAAATAATAGATATAGTCCATATTGCCTTATCCTACCAACTTGAATGACATCTATGTGTCATTCTATGTATAAATGTCTGTCTTTCTGTCTGTATGTCATATATCAGTCTGGCCTATTGATTGGAATGGTATGAAATAAAAGAGATAGGAATTCAAGAGTATGAATAAAGAAGAAATCACAGAAAATCAAAGGGTAATTCAAGTGCAAAACAATTCAGAATTATAGGATTTCATAGCCTTGAGAAAACTAGAAGCAATCTAGAAGGCCAACAAATATCAGTCTGATCTTATCCATGTCCACAATAGAATCATAGGCAAGTCAAGGGACTACTCTGTTTCGGGGGTGGGGTGGGAGGTGTCTCCTTCCTCCTTTGTAAATGAAGGAATTAAGCTAGATGTAAATTCCAAGATTCTATGACAACAAAGTTTCATTCCAGCAAATACCTAGCCTGTATGATTGTGTGTTTTGTCCTTCATTCTTGAAGACAACCATGGCATCAGGGAGATGATGACACGACTTACAATTGAACTTGATTTTAGTGAAAGAGGGCTATGCAAAATCACCCAGTCTCACTTTCTCCTCTGGAGCCATCTGGATTCAGTGGCCAGATATCTATAAGGACTGCATCCTGGGTCATCACCTAGCCTGTGAAATCCTTTTGAAAGAACAAGCAGTATCTAGACAGCATGGTGAAAAGAACACTAAAGGAGAAGTTAGAAAAATTGGATTCAAGTCAGTTTCTCACTTAATCAGGCTTTTGATTTTGGCCTACTCACTTAAACTGTCTGAGATTCAGTTTCATCATAGATATAATGTCAGTCATTTAACAAGTATTTATTAAGTCAGACCCTATATTAAACATTAGAAGCTTTGAACTAGTAAATTACTAATGTATTGACCACCTCTGTCAACTGGGACTTGAATCTTTCCTGAAATGGGAAGGTTTTGAAAGTTAACTAAGTCTAGTTTTTTTTCCTATTTCCATGTTTGTCTCTGTCTCAACATCTGTCTCTTTAACACACATACACACCAACACACACACACACATATATACCCAAGTTAACACTAATATACAGTGTCATATACAGGATGAAATCATTTGAGTTTTGCTAGAAAGGATTAATCTTGAACATGAATACAGATGAATTTGGATTGGTTGTTGTCCATCTTCGAAGAAGACTAAAACGACATCATCATTGTAAAGTGAAATTTTAATGTGTCCTACTGTGGTTGATCAGAACAATATGAGCTCAGAATGCTCTATCACAAGTTGAGCACAGATAATCCATGTGAATATTTGGGGTGTTTATTCCAAATTCACACATCCTATGTTTACTTTGTGCTGTTTCAGTTCTGCTTTGCTCATAGAGCACAGCACCCTTTCTGATGTGGGTATGCCATGCTGACTGCTCCTGTGCCACTGCCTCCTATGTTGCATAGTCAAATCCAAAGTTCTTGAGAGAGACCTTGAAAGCGTCCTTTATTGCTTCTTCTGACCACCTTGTGATCACCTGCCCCATGTGAGTTCTCCATAAAATAGTCTTTTTGGCAAGCATTTGAACAACATAGCCAGCCTATAGGAGTTGTGCTCTCTGAAGCATAATTTGAATGCTTGGTAGTTCAGCTTGAACAAGGACTTCAGTGCCTGGTACCTTATCCTGCCAGGTGATCCTCATAATATTCCTAAGACAGTTCAAATGGAAGTGATTCAGTTTCCTGGCATGGCACTGGTAGACTATCCATGTTTCACAGGTATACGACAATGAGGTCAACACAATGGGTCCTTCAGTTTGGTAGTCAGTCTAATTCCTCTTCTCTCCCAAACCTTTCTTCGGAGCCTCCCAAACACTGAGCTAGCTGTGGCAATGTATGTATCAACCTCATTGTCAATGTGTACATCCCTGGAAAGTACGCTACCACGGTAAGAGAATTTATCCACACCATTCAAAACTTCTCCATATGATGTAACGGATGGTTCCACATACGGATGGTGTGGTGGTGGCTGATGGAGCATCTGTGCTTTCTTGGTGTTAATTATTAGGCCAAAATTAGCACAGGCAGCAGAGAATTGATCCATACTTTGTGGCATCTCAGCTTCAGAGGCTGCATTGAGTGCACAATCATCCGCAAACAGAAAATCATGCACCAATTCTCCCTCCACTTTAGTCTTAGCTTGTAGCCTTTTCAAATCGAAGAACTTGGACAACTGTCTGGCTATTTCATACAGGCCAATAAAATTTACATATTTGAGCAAAAAAAGTACTATAGTTCATATTGAAATTTGAAAGATCAAAAATTGACTGTCAAGAAACTGGCTATGGCTTTTTATATTATTCACTAAATTCTGGATAGAGTACAGAACTTAAGACTAGTGATCATTTCCTGGATCTAGAAAATGCTCAATGATGAGAGGAAGTCTTATGCTAAACTATTTGACTTACAGGAGACATGCAACTATGCTATGATTTCCAAAAGGACCAAGTTCTTTCTCTGACAATGAGTCATACATTCCACAGTTGCCCTAGGAAAAACTGTTATAGAAACTTCTTTAGAATGCTAATGAAAAAACCCACAAGAGGCTATTATTAGAGACAAAAAATAAAACAAAGAAGTTAGATTGGAAAGAAATTCTTTAGAAAAATGCCTGAACTGGATCTTAGAGAATAAGCTTGATCCCAAACATAAGGAACAATGATAAATATGTAGAAAAGGTATGTGGGATTGACAAAAAGCAAAGGAAACTTTAGGAGTGGAATTGAATATAAATCATCCTTGAATACTTTTTTATCTTTTGACCTCCAAAAACTCATTTCCTCTTCCTTCGCCTGTGTCCTAACCTGTAAAATGAAGCATTTTCAGTGAGTGATCTTCAAGGCTACTTCTGTCTGTAAGTTAAGGTCAAATTCTCCTGTTCAGAGTGTCCCAAGTTTACTTTCATAAAGGATAGGGTACTTCTTCTGAAGGACAGGATGGCTGATCATATAGAGAAAAAAGAAGAGCAAAGTACTGACAGGCACCCAAGCTCAAAGCATTGTGGGAGTTCTGTTTGATCAGCAATAGATTCATCTGCCCAGAAGATGTAGAGGTATAAGTATGAGTTCATGGGCAAGTCACTAGTCATAGTACTCTATCAAGTGAGGGAACACACATGAATGGACGTTAAACTGATTTCGGACTTGCTAAATGAATCTATGCCCTTGCCATCTTGTATATAGTAACTGGAGAAGTAAATCAGAAATAATTTCTCCTTTAGGAGCCCAGTGAAAGAGCATGAATGGGACTGGCTGACTGAACGGCACTAATGGCAACATTGCTAAATTAGTAAATTATAATTTTAATCAACTTTTCCTAACTTAAAACCTCAAAAAAAGATGCATCAGTGTTACTAAGTTACTAAGTTTAAGCCCCATGGAGCAATCCTGGGATTTTAAGAAATGAGCTAAAATAGTGTAAGGTCTTAGGACTTGTTTGTTGTGTGGGAAAATCAAAAAATTGTTCTGTTGACAAGACTATTATCATAGTCAACTCATAACCGTTACTTATAATGAGTGCCAGTAAAGAGCATCAGTAATGTGCCACAGTGAAAAGGGTGTTGAAATTTCCCACCGAGCTTAAAGGCTTTGAATATATATCTGAGGATAAAGCGTTTGTTAACTCAAGACCAGTCTAGCTAAATTCAGTCTCACTGATAGTTTGAAAAACAGTGATTTTTTTATGCTCCACAATTTATGGGTTTATCATATGTCAATCAACAAATAGTAATTGAGCCAGTGAAACTTAATATTCTTTAACTGTAGAAGGGAAGTAACTTCTTGTAAATTTTCTTAATTTATTTTTAGTTTTTGACATTCATTTTAGCAAGATTTTGAGTTCCAAATTTTCTTCCTACCCTTCCTCCACCCCAAGATGGCATGTATTCTGATTATCCCTTCTCCACTCTGCCCTCTCTTCCTTCCAACCCTCCCCCCCCATGAAAAATAACTTCTTGAAAGAACTTCCTTCCCATTACTAGCTCTGCAGTTAAGAATCAACTGTAGCTTTGAAAAGTGTTTGGCGCATAGGTGATCATAGACTTGGAGCTAGAAGGTGCTTCTGAGGTCATCTAATCCAACTCCTTTGCACATGAAGAAATTGAGGACCCTTGAAAATAAGTGAATTGCTCAAGGTCACCCAAATAGCGAGCAACCTAAGTAGGATTCCAATTTAGGTTACTAAATCCAGGACTCCTACCTTCTCTTGAAGACATCAGGAGAAAGCTGTATAGAAAAAAAATAGGAGGTAGATGGAAGGAAGAGATCGAGGATAGGGGAGAGTTTGTTGACAAAATAAGAAGGGTTCCCAGGGGCAGAATAGTTGGCATTGGATGGGATTAAGGGTGCCTTTGTTGTTACTCAGCCTGGTAATCCTAGGCATCCTGGGTGGCATGCTCTATGTAAGGGAAAAGGGGTGCTTCAGAGGGTTAGCAAGGGAGTAAACCAAGCTCTCTATAATTACATGAAGGACAATGATGCACCAATCATTTTCTAGTCCTTGCTGCAAACTTCTCTAGTTTTCCTATTCTGAGGGTCACTTTTCCTTCCTGCATATGTGTGTATGCATGTCCATATATATGTATATGCATGTGGGTATGTGCATGTGTGACTGGGCACACACATAGATGTATACATATATCCATGTTTTGTGTGCATATGTGTATATATGCGCACATGTATATACATACATTTATAGGTATATGTGTATATGTATGTATGTACATACATACATATACACATACATACCTACATATGTTTTATATGTGTGCCTATGTATGCATATATTTACATATAACTTTTTAATGTAATGGCAAATGCTCTATTTATTTGCCTCTATGTCTTATTAATTTTTCTTTACTATAGCATGTGTACATTTTCCTTTTCTTTCCTACTTCTTTTCAGCTCTCTTTTATGTGTTGCCTTTTTTGCATTAGATTGTGTGTTCCTTGAGGGAAGGCACTATCTTTCTTTAAATTTCTATTTGTATCCCCAGTGCTTAGCACAGTGCTTGGCACACTGTAAGTGTTTAAAAAATGCTTGATAATTTGATTTAACAGTTGCTAAGGAAGTGCATTAAATTGAACTGAGTCATAGACATAGATGTGAGAGAATAAAGTGGTGAACACTGGCAACACTTCACCTTGCACTGCTGCTGTTCAGTTTTTCCAGTCATATCCAAACTCTTCATGACCCTATTTGGGCTTTTCTTAGCAAATTTACTAGAGTGATTTGCCATTTTTTTCTCCATTTTAAAGATTAGGAAATTGAGGCAAACAGGGTTACATGATTTGCCCAACATCACATAGCTAGCTGGTAAGTGAGACTGGCTTTGAACTCAGTATTCCTAACTTCAGGTTTGGTACTCCATCCACTGCAACACCTAACTGCAACCTTGAATTGGTGTCTTTCAATTCTATACAGAATTGTTTAAAAGGAAATCGTATTTCTGAGAAAATAAAATTTGCTAATTGTATGACCAAAGATAAGTCATTTAACCTCTTCACCCTTCCAGTGCTTTCTTTTTTTAAATAAGGCTCAGGTACAAGGTGATCTCCAAGTTCCCTTTCAGTCTGAAATTGAAGATTCCCAATGCAGATTCAGTTGCACTATTAGGTTTTCCCCTCACCCCCTCAGAAGTCTATTCTATTGAGGAGAGGCAGCATGGTCCAATGGTGAGTGATGGATTTGAAAAGGGTGATCCTACTTTCAAAACCCAGTTCTACCATTTATGACTTAGGTTACAATGGGTTCTATTAGTCTCTATTTCTTCAGCTGTAATATAGCTATATTAGACTAAATGGCCTTGAAGTTCTCTCTAGCTCTAAGTCTATGATTTTAATTGTGTAACAACAAATGAACCAGTTTCTCTAAAACCTCTTTTATTCAATTCCATTCAATTAATCATATGTATGTATGCATATGTATGTACTTATATACATACAAACATATGCATACATACACACATATATAATTGTCTATGTGCAATGCTAACAATAAAATAGATACTCTCTACATTCAACGATTTACATTCTATTGAATGAAACAAAAGTCACATTTTATAATTGGTTGTTTGGTAGGACCAAGATCAAGTTAATAGACAGATCACTCAAATTCCTGTCAGAAAGACTTAGGTTCCAATCTTTCCTCAGAGACATATAATGATGTGATCTAAGGAATTCACTTTTGCTGAGGCTCAGGTGCCTATGAAATCAGGATGATACTTTCCTCCATCAGAGGGCTATTGTGAGATTCACATGTGATAATGTATATAAAGCAATTTGCAAACCTCAAAGGTAATATATCATCATCACCATCATCATCATCATTGTCATTATCTTCTTTAATATATAGCTTAGTGTAGCTAAATTTTTTTTGTTTAGTTTTGTTTCTTAGGGTTTGTTGTGGTCATTTGGATTCAACTAATGATACATTTGCAGCCAGAAGAAAGCGATTTTAACTTATTTAATTGAATTGGGAAGGATATTGATAAAATTCTGAGTATCCTTCAATAGATAATGAATCCCTAAGCAGTGAGTACAGTGGAGACAAAGGAGGAGAGAGAGAGAGTGATTTTATTTAGAGGGATGGAGCTTTCCAGTTGAGAGATGGCTAAGTGGATTTAGGGAACTGGAGATTGGAATAGGGGTTGTTTCATCTTCTTATGAGTGGCAATAAATTCCAATACCAGTTGACAACATTTAATCTTTGGCACACAAAGAATCAAATCAGAGGCAACACATCCGATCTTCCATGGAGGAAACAACTAAGTAAGTGGGGAACTAAGAGTCCAAGTTCTCAGTCCTTTCCACTTATGCCTCAGCCTAAGAGGTAGGAAAAGGAAACCATGAAGAGATAGGACAATATATTCTGTGTTCTGTGAACTCACTCTGGAAAAACACATTTCCCAGATGATCTGGACCATGGGGTCCCCTCCTAGTCAATCAACCCCTCAGCTCCCATGGTCCCATTTCACTTGTAAATCTCATGATATTCCTCATAAGAGCTACCAGATTGGCTAATATGACAGAAAAGGGAAATGATAAATATTGGAGGGAGTGTGAGAAAACTGGGACACATTCACTGTTAGTGGAGCTGTGAACTGATCCAACCATTCTAGAGAGCAATATAGAACTATGGCCAAAGAGGTATAAAACTGTGCATGCCCTTTGATCCAGCAATACCACTACTAGAGGTGTATTAGGAAGAGATAAAAAAGGGGGAAAGAACCTATTTGTACAAAAATACTTACAGTAGTTCTTTTCTTTTGCGGGGGGTAAGAATTAGAAGTTGAGGGAATGTCCATCAGTTGGGGAATGGATAAACACTTTGTGGTATATGATTGTAATACAATAGTATTGTGCTATAAGAAATGATGAGTAGGATGATTTCAGAAAAACCTGGGAAGATTTACATAACCTGATACAAAGTAAAGTCAGCAGAACCAGGAGAACACTGTATGCAGCAACAGTAATATTGTACAATGAAGAACTGTGAACATCTTAGCCATTCTCAGCATTAAATGATCTACTATAATCCCAAAGAACTCATACAGAAAAATGGTCTCTGCCTCCAGAGAAAGAACTGATGCAATTTGAATACAGACCAAAGCATACTATTTTTTCTCTTTTCTTTTGTTTGAGTTTTCTTCCACAAAATAATTAATATGGAAATGTTTTACATGTTTGAATAATCTAAACCAAATTGCTTATCATCTCAGATATGGAAGGGAAGGAGTGAGGGATAGAATTTGCAACTTAAAACTTAAAAAAAAAGTTAAAAATTGTTTTTACATGTAATTGGGGAAAATAAAATATTACATAAAAACACTTTACATTTCATGACAGAGACAAACCATGCCCCACCCTCCCAGTTCCAAATCAGAGCAACCTAACTTGGTTAAAAAAATTATACTGATAGAATGCTTTGTGAATGACATAGTATATATTTTCCTACTTTATAATAATAATACCATATAGACGAAGAAGTAGAAACCGTTTGAAGATAAGTGCCAAACACTCTTTCAAATGCTAAACATGTATAATAATTAATAGTAATAAAGCACTGCGCTTGACGTCAGAACCAAAATCTGAATCTCATCTCCGCTACTTACTAGTTGCAGAAAAGTTACTTAATGTCTAATAATAGTTAGACTTTTCATAGTGTCTACTACGTGCCAAGAACTGTGCTAGGAACTTCATGAATATTTCATTTGATCCTCACAACAACTCTGGGAAGTAGGCGCTAACATTACCCTCACTTTACAGATGAAGAAACTGAGGTGAAGAGGATATGTGACTTACCCCAATCACATAACTAGGAAGTCTGAAGCTAGATTTGAACTCCTATCTTCTTGATGTCAGACCCAGAATTGTATCCACAATGCCACTCAGCCTCAGTTTGTTCATCTGTAGAGCGGAGATCATAAAACTTGGAATAAGGTTGGTTTGAGCAAAGTGTTACGCAAATTCTAAAAAGCAATGTGTGAGTGAGGAAGGGAATACGATTTGGAGTAATCACAGCCGGGGAGGGGATGGAGGGCTGGTACCTGACCTTCTGGGAGGTAACCACAGAGAATGCAGAGAATGAACTCATCAGAGGATGCCAATTACCAGGCAAGTAAATTAAAAATCATAGCAAAATAGGGTATATAACTGGAATGTTGAACGATACAAGAGAGAGTACATTAAATCCCAAACATATGGATTTTCCCAATATAATATTTGTTTAAATAATAGTTAATATTTATATAGTGTTTACTATATGTCAGGCACTCTACAAATAGTATCTTATTTGATCCTCACAACCCCATGAGACAGGCACTATGATTATTTCAATTTTAAGACAAGGAAACTGAGGACGCTAAATGAATAAATGACTTGCCCATGTTTATAAAGCCACTAAATTTCCAAGGCTGGATTTGAATTTACATCTTCCTGACTTCAGGTTTAGTGCTCTATCAACTGAACCAGTTAGTATTGCATTAACTAATAATAAAATAATATTTTATATATGCTTTACAATGATCTTTTCATATATTATCTGTTTTGATTTTCACAACAAGTTATGCAATAACTATTTTCCCCATTTTACAGATGAGAGAAATTAAGATCGCAGGGATAAAGAGACATATCAAAGCATAGAGCTGCTTCCAAATGGAAACAAAAATGAATACATCCTCAAATACATAATTGTTTCCAGTAACCTCTGATACACATGACATGAGGACAGGTTTACCCCTCCCCCTACACACACACATACAAACACCCCTTTGAAACCTAAATGCCAGAAAGCTCTTTGAATATCTTCCAGGGGTTATGCTAAAGGACTCTATATGCAAAAGATGTGAGGATTTTTTGTTGTTGTTCGGAGCATGTAAAAGAACAGCTCAGACTTCAAACTGTAGACCTTAACCTTAGTTTTCAAGTTGTCCCTGCGTTATAAGCACTGCAGTTGGCATAATCACCATTGCCTTACCCATACCATGACAAACTTGGGGGAAGGGTTGGGTAAGAGCAGTCATGAGTCTTAATTCTGAATTTCCTGGCTTGATTGTATTTTTATTCAGACATTCAGGCAGACAGTTGTGGAGAGTGACTCAAAGATTTAGTCATCCAACAATTCCCATTAACCTTAATGGGACTTAACATAGCTAAAATTCCCTTCCTTTCCAAAATGATGCAATGAACACATCCTCGAAATGCCTTATGTTCAGCTTAAAGGGCAACCTGTTTCTAATCATCTCCTTATACCTTATGTTTATCTTACTAGTATCCCTGGAAAAAATATACTAATGAAGTTTTAGTGCATGGAGTTTTTCTCTATAAAAATGTCACAAGAATTATGCTTCTTACACAGAGGGTTCATTTGCTGACCTAATATACTTTTCGGAGAGCTTATGTAGAAGTTCACGGCAGTTGATATGGAGAAAAATTGTGTCAACTCATGGATGTCTTCGAGTATTTATGATGGCAGAAGCCATGGTCACTCAACTAAGTACATAAAAAAATCAGGTTTTGTTCACTGACTGAAATGATTTTAGCATTTAGTTTGTTATCCCCATTTCATGGAGGAATTATATTAAGAAGGTAATACATTTTGTCACTTTCTTCCTCCACTAGGTTTGATTTTTCCATCATTCAAGTCACAAAGAAACCAATGAGACACAGCAGGATGTTTGAGGCGTAAGTAAAATAATAATTACTAAGTATTTGTAAAATAGTTTAAGATTTGCAAAGCATTTTACAAATGTTATCTCATTTTATTCCCGCAGCAATCTTGGGAAGTATGCAGAAATGTTAGTCCCATTTTATAGATGAGTAAGTTCACATAGGTGATAACTGTCAGAAGGAGAATTCAAATTTGGCCTTTCTGATTCCATGCTCAACACTATGAAAATTAACTGAACAATCCTTTCTGGACCTTCTTCAATGAATTGCTCAGAAGCAGGATTAGCCAGTGACATAAATATTGTCCAAGGATTATTGCCAATCATACTACCAATATATACGAACATTTTAATAACCAGTTTGTTATAGGCTCACAGCATAGATCCATAGTGTACACAAAGCAATGGGCTCCCAGCAGTCATTTCAGCAACCTTATACAGGTTTTAATTTCAAAATAGGACATATATATTTTTTACACAAAGTAGAAAGGGGAGGTAAAGATTTACACATCAAAGAACCCATTGCAAAAGGAGGAGATTTACAACATGCAAAATAATAAAACCATTCCATAAAGACTAGTAATAAAGCTGGAAATGCAGACTAATCAATAACACCTGAGCTACACCTACTTATTTGCCAAGCTAATCTTCCTCACTCAAATCAAAGTCAACTGCAAGTCATGTCATCATCTGGTTGTTATGGTCCTCTTCGAGAACAAAGGACAAACACAGTAACAACAAGTAAATAGAGGTAATGAAGTTGATCCAGAGATGCTCTTACCACTTACCAGTTAGCCACTGGAGATAAAATTTGAGATTTTAAATTTTGCAAGCTATAGTTTGTGATGTGACTGACTTTCACAAGCAAATGACATTAAAAGAACCAAACCAGAATAATTTTCAAATGATACCAGTCAATATAAAGATGAACTTGAATTAACCAGGCTTACCAATTAGAATATGACCTCCTGAGAGCCTGGATGAATCTTAATTTTCTATATTTATCCCTAGCATTTAGTACAATTCTTTGCATATAATAAGTAGCTACAATGTGTTGTCATTTATTCATCGATAATATTCCATAAAACTTCTCAATTTACTTCATTCAAACTATTTCTTTTCCTTGTGGCAAATAGGTCACCTGCATTTTAATTACTGATTTACAATCTACTACAGCTCTCAAAAGAAAGGATAAGAGTTTTCTAAATTTTGTTCCTGCCCCCAGTTCCTAATACTTTGCATACAAATGATGCTCTCCACACAATCGGTAATTAAGTGTTGTCCTTCAGTTCTCCTTCCTTCTCACCAGATGACTGGCCCACATTCATTTCCAGTTAGAAACCTGTTGGATAACAGCTTTCTTCCACTTCGCTCTCATCATTCTTGATTGATAATGCAACCTACTTGGGTCAACTGTGAATCTCCCCATCGCCCTTTGGTTGACACTGTAATGGATAAGAATACCTTACAGTATATTATACACTCAATATATAATAATATATATATATTTATATATATATATATACAATATATAATAATATTTGGACTAATAAAATTAGGAAGATAATCCTTTCCTTCATAAGTACAGTGTCTTTCTGAAGAAAGAACCTAATAAATTCCTCAAAATTAAGTCAATACAAATTTTATAAGGTGACTTCAGTGCAAAAGTAAGCATAGAAGAAAGAAATGAAATAATGTTGGATAATCTCATTCAGGATATCAAGAAACAAATGACTGTAGATTACACAGAAGCTTCAATGTATGTCATGAATAATTAACTAGGAGACTAGAGAGGTTTCAGACATGATGAATAACAAAAAATATCATGAAAAATGAAACTATATTTTAA
>CM053769.1:214159657-214188137 GCA_028658325.1 Potorous gilbertii
GTGGGGATGAGTGAAGAGGGAAGAAGGAAGAGAAGTTGGAACTCAAAGTTTTAGGAAGAAATATTGAGAACTATTTTTGCATAAAACTGGGAAATAAGAAATACAGGTAATGGGGTATAGAAATTTATCTTGCCCTACAAGACAAGAGAGAAGATGGGGATAAAGGAAGAGAGGGGGTTTAGATGGGAAGGCAGATTGGTGGAAGGGGTAACTAGACTGCAGAGAATTTTGAGGTTGGAGAGGGGAGAGATGGGGAAAAAATTTGGAACTCAAAATTTTGTGGAAATGAATGTTGAAAACTAAAAATATATAAATAAACATTAAAGAACAAAAGAATGTTCTAATGTAGAAGAAGGCTGATATAACTTTGAAGTCTATGTCTAAGGGCACATCGACCATCAAAGGAAGAGAAGAAAGAAAGTAAACAAGAATAAAAGAAATAAAACCACCAAAAATCTCAAAGGGAAGAAAATTCAATTAAGAACCGAGAGACAAAGATGATAAATCAACAGGCAATAAACAAAAATTGGAAAGAGAAAAGATACCAAAACATCTAAAAATTCCAAATATTTGTAAATACATATTGCAAGAAAAAGAGAATTAAACCAACACATGATCAAACACACATCTTTGTGGATTCCCAAGAGATCATGGAACCATATAAAGATTTTACAGGATTTCTTCAGAGAAAAATCAGAATCTTGAGAGAAGTTAGATGAGGAAAATGGTAGAATGTGTGACCTAGAGAGAAGAAACAATTGGCAGAATATAGTAACTTAAATTCATAGAGTCAGTCTGTACAAGGAAGTAAAAGGAAGAAGAACGAATTGAACAAAGAAATATGCTGAAGAGAAAGACAATATGAAAAAAGAAAATCAAAAAATACTCATGTTAAAAGGAAACCTGGACTTTTTACAAGCAAAACATATGAATCTAAAAGACAGGGTGCAGAGGCGAAGAAATAATAACTCAAAGAACTTGCAAAGTAAAATCCCTAAACAAAATCTAAGAAAACTGTCCAGAACTTCTGAATGCACCAAAGTGCCACTCAAAAGAATTCACATACTGCCTCCAGAAAAAAAGCCCTTTATTTTACACTTTCATACATCTGATGATAACATTGAACAATTTCCCTGAAACAACAAATTATGCAAATGACTAAGGAAGAGTCTTTCAAATATAAATGACAATCAGTGTCATGGAACGTTATACAAAAGAGAAGTGATTATCCATCACACTACCTAGCTGTCTCTGCAATATAAAAAAGGGATGACACCTGCTTTATGCCATTTATATATTTTACAAAGTTATGATGTGGAACTATTTTCCTGTTCTCACTTAAGAGGACTTTTCATGTATTAAAAACACCTTCTAGATTCTTGTTCCCTCATATTATGTTATGTGTACACTAAAATTGGCAGCTCCATGTCTTAGTGGATAGAACACTGGACCTGGAGTCAAGAAGACCCGTGTTCACATCCTGCCTCAGACTCTTACTAACTGTGACCTGTGCAGGTCATTTATCCTCTTTGCATTAATCCACTGGAGAAGGAAATGATAAATTGCTCCAGTATCTTTGCCAGGAAATCCCCATGGACCATAGACCACTAAGAATCAGACACAATTGAACAATACCATAAACTAAAATATCACTTATTTTTCAAATATGATATTATATTACTGATGTAAGGTCAGCTGCTATCTTCCTTATTGCTGCATTTTCTTTTGCCCTATCTTTTAATCACTCTTATTTTTGTCTAGATTTTTCTCCCTGGATGTACTAGACTATATGAGAGCACTAGTTTTGCTGTTGGCCCTCTCTCACTTCTACCAGACCTCGTTGAGGACCATGGTTTCAGGGACAAGACTTTCACTGTTCTCTATTTGCCAGCCTGCCTTGAGCAGTGAAACCTAACTCAAGTACAATTTCTTTTGCTTTTTCATGGCTCCTAAACCTGCTTGGCTTCCTTATCTGCTGTTGTGACCTGTTCTTGAGGCCTGCTTATACTTATACCCCACTTTCCTTAGGCACTAGATACTGCAGAAAAAAAGTATATCTTGTGGAATTTATTTTCCTAGGAGAGAAGAATACAAAAATCCAGGGATAAAAGAATAATTATATAGCTACTACTACTATTAGTAAAATAATAATAGCTACTACTATTATTATATACATATAAAATGAGAAGTATACAATTTTGTAAATGAACTCTTCAAACCCTACAGAATAGGTAACCTTGACCTTCAAAGTTTGATACATCCTGACTCCCTCTCATCCAAATTCTAACAGTCCCTAGATTCCCCAGAGAGGAATGGCATATTTTTGTCTCCAATATACCAAGGTAATTGAGGAATTCATCCAGCTTAGTTCACTGGATTGAACTCATTGGGCTTTTAGACAATTTCAGGTTTATTTTTAGCCAACCAGACAGCCTACTGACTAAGTTTTGTCTTTTTCCTCTTCCTTTTATAGTACTAATTCTGTACTTCTAACTAGATCTTTCCCTAGTGGACAATAATCCAATAATAATACTAGCTAACATTGATATTGTACTTTAGACTGTTAGATGCAGAGTCACTCAAGAGTCTATGCTGTTTGAAGCTAGCTTTAAGCTGCACTGATTCTGGGGATACCCCACAAGCTATCTTATTTGACCTTTAAAACCATTTTCCAGATGAGGAAACTGAATATGAGAGATTAAATGATGTGCCCAGAGTCATAAAGAGAGTGAAGAATATGATGAAGGATCTGAATTCAGATCTTCTCCTGGTGATCATGGGGTTGCCTTCAAATCTTCCACTGTCCATACCACTTAGATATATTAATATAATATTATTAATTAAATAATAATTACTGTATAATAAATGAGTTAAATACAAACTATATAAATAGCAGGACTCCCCCTCCCCTGCCTAGTTTCCAAACTGTGAAAACTTTCCTATGCGACAATAAAGTGGTATAATCAATAGAAAGCTGAATTTAAAACCAGGTGTTTGAATTCTCCCTCAAAAACATATTAGATGTATGAACCTGGGCAAGTCACGTATCTTCTCTCAGTCTCAGTTTTCTCACCTATAAAATGGGAATAATACTAGCAACTACTGCACAGCATTGCAGTAAGGAAAAACTTAGATAATATAGGTAAAAAAATGGAAAACATCAATGTCCTATAAAATGCTAGTTACTGTTATTAATACTTTTCATATTTTGCACTTACATTAAACAGTTTTTCTATTTTGTTTTACTTTTTTTAAAATCACCTTTTCAATGTATTTTAAATCTTCCAGCATAAAGCCTCCTTGGTAATACTTGCACATGTAAACAACATTATTTTCTAATCTATCATCCAACAACAAATGAAAATCTTAGTGCTGCATCTTACCCTACGGTAATGCTCAACCTCAATAAATCTAAAAAGTCTCAGTTTCTACATCCATAAAAAAGAGGATTAGACTAGATAATCTTTAAGATTCTTGTGCAGTTCTAACAATTTATGAAGTCTAGTATTTGGGGCTTCCCTGTGCCAATACAGCCACATAGTATTTATACCCCTGCCACTAAAACTAATGATCAGGGACAATCATCATCATTCTCTTGGGACTTTCAAATTTCCTGGTGCATCAGATCAAGACCTGATACCATTGTGGTCTAGACTACATTTTCCATGTTTGTAGATTTTGATTCTATTAGAAATCCTAAATATTAATAAAGTGGGGGCAGATTTTATTTATTGCTTCCCTTCTTTTCAATCTGTCAGGCCTGCCAACTTATCACAGAAGAAATTTAAGATTTGCTTGACAAAACTTATTTTCTACAAAGAGATTAAGGTATATTGAGTTCTAAGTTATTTTAAATTAACATCTTCCTCAAGTATTGAAGGTCTTTAGTCTCAAATCATTCCCCATCTCCATACATGTGTACGTGTATATATATATATATATATGTGTGTGTGTGTGTGTGTGTGTGTATCTGTGCATATATATGTATGCATGTGTGTAGGTGCATGTGTGTTTCTATATATGTATAGAGACATGTGGATTTATATATATACTTATATAAATATACTTAAACATATATCCATAGATACATACATGTAGCTATATATATATATGTATGTGTGTGTGTGTTTGTGTATATACCAGCTTCTCTCCTCCTCCAGTTTTCGTTCATTACTACCAACTCTCAAGAATTCCCCAAACTAGTTAGTTTCCCTGTAATTCCTTCAGCCAATTTTGTTAGTGTCTAAGACTTCAAATCAATCTGGTCTACAAACCTGTATATATTTAGCCCACTCCAGTAGTCTTTCACCTGGCCTTCACCAGTTTTCTGCCTAAATCACAGTGATGACCACCTGGGGAGTTTTGCCTTTCTCTGGTTGTCAGCACACATGTGCCAACACATGGCCACTTGCACTCAGCAGGAAAAGAAGAGTAGGATGCCCTTGGATAAGCGATCATGATGTCCTTAGGCTAGTTAGGTGCCTCTTCCCATCTGTTGTAGACCCTGAGGTGCTGGATTCAGACTCCCTTATGAACTCAGCTTTGTCCCTATTCCTTCTCTGCTTGGTCTGAAATCTGACACTCTCACCCACTCCTACTTGGAATCTGATTCAGGCCTATTTCCTCATGGTTGGGCTGACTCTCCAGATGCTGATTGTGTCATGTTTGCATAGATGCTGATTTCTCGCTGCTCCTTCCTGACTCACTTATTCCCTCATTTGCAAACATTTATTGAATACATACTAAGTGTAAACCACTCTACTGAATGCTAGGGAATTAAAGATAGTAGGATAAGATCCAATTCTTTACTTTCATGAACTTTACAATCCATGAGTTGTCACAAACATAGACAATTGTAATATAGAGTATTATAATAAGAGTGCATTTGCAAATTTCAAAACAAAAAGAGGTGTGAGGCATAGGGGTGAAAGGGTGAGATTTGGATATTAGGAGATCATTGTTGACCTCCAATCAGGGGCAGATTCATGTAAGAAGCAGGTGAAATTTGTATAGAGATATCAAATGTAAGGTGTTTGCAAAAGGCTATCTAAAAACATTAGCTATTATCATTGTTTTCATCATCATCTTCATCTTTACAAGTATTACAGCTTTAAAGGAGGATGTTATCAAAAGAGAGAACGATCTGAGATAATAACAAAAAAACAACACTGTCACTCCTTCCCCCTAAAATATACAATGGCATTGAGGATCTAGTATGATTTCTTTTCTCCTGGGGAGGTAAAAAAGGAAAAGAAAATAGAATAAAGTGATACAGTTGGATGGTTGCATAGCATGCATGGAGGTGAAATAGATGAAATAAGGCTGAAAATGGAGAGTGATGCTTTATTATGGATGGTCTAAAAGATGAAGCCAAGCACTCCAGCCATTACTGTGTAGCAATAGTGAGCTATTGAATAGAACAGGAATGACACGACTAGATCTAAACATAGGAAATGTTCACCTAACACAAATGATGGAGAATTTTTAGCCTCTATGTTTTGTTTCACCCTCAGGATGGCAGAAGTACTCCCATACAGCTCTTTAGAGTAGGTTTTACTGATTTACTATGACTATCTATTCACAAAGAAATTATGTTCAATTCTGTCAGTTCAACAGACTCCCAATTGTGACTTTCCTGACGTGTTTTATTGCCACCTCAAATCTGTTACTGACATCTTATTTCCTCATTGTTCAGCATCTTATCTTCCCTGCCCAGTCCCATAATTACACATGCAATTCCCCACAGATAGAGGCACAGAAGCAGAATATAACAGTTATTTTTGGACAAACAATTTTCTAAAAATAAATCAGAAAATCAGAGACAAAGCATAAAGTTTTCTCCTAACAATTATATGTGTGTGTATGACTTTTTCAAGACATTAAAATAAACCTATTTCTCAAAAACAAAAATCACATGGACATAGAATATATGACCAGGTCATAATATGGTGATGATAAGGAATGTTCAAGCCTACAGAGCTTATATGTAATGGCAGAGGACTGGTCAAGAGAAGACCAGTCTTCAAAGACTTACAAGTGTTGTTTGCTTAATGCATATTCACCTGGAGGCTTGGTAAGCTTGCTTTCAAAATTCATGATGGGCAGAACTTTTCTCTCTCCACTTCAAAGCAAGAGCAAATATCTGATTCCTTTGGGTTACTGTGTACTTCCAAAAAAGCACTTTAATTGGTTGCTGAGATGGAAATGAGTAAGTATAAAAGTAATATTTGAATTTTAAAAATATTTGCTAATTTTTGCATGGGACTGAGAAAATGAAATAAAAATAATTGTAAAAAAGAAAAAAAGGTGGTTTGATGAAGGGAAAAGAGCTGAACTACTATCAACTTCCATGTTGGAAGCCATGTAGAAGAAGCTACTATCCCCTGACTGTGAATTCATGGCATCATGGCATCTCTTGCATCATTGAGTTTATTCTCTTTTGATCCTAAATGGTTGAGTATTGGAGATGGGAGTAACCATATGGACCTCAAGATGTCAGAATAGCCATAAGAGGATCAACAACAAGTTGGCTGAGGAACAAGATCTGTGGTGCAACCTGCTTGTCATAGCCCAGTAGACCTACCATCTGAGAAACTATGTCCTGCAAACCAAGAAGCAACTAGCCCGTTGCATATACAATAGTAGTAAAAATCATAGACGCACCTTAGGATTACCCTGCCTTAGAACACTGAGAGAATAACAGTGCTGGAGGCCTTACCTGTAAGTATGAGTGGATTTGGGAGACTGTGCTTCAAAGACTTTACTGGTCTGAAGAGTTACAAAAGGAATTCGGATCATTACTGCCTACAATTATCCATCTTTTAAAATATTAAAAGAGCAGCTGAGTAGAAAATCTGACTTTTAAATGCAAGACCTAAGATAAATGTAAAAAGGCAAATATGAAAGAGAAATCATAAATGAATGAATAAGGTTAAAAGGTCTACATTCCTATGGAGAAATGATAATTTCCTAATAACTTTATCAATACTAGGGCAGTTCAAAAGAGTTCACTTAAACAAAGGGTCTAGGTGAAATGACAATGATGAGATGTTTTAAAAAATAAATCAAGGGGTGAGAAAGAGGGGTGCACTGAGAGAAAAGAGAAGGGACAGGAAGAAGAGGGAAAACTATTTCACAGAAAAGACACATGAAAGAAATAGCTTTTATAATACAGGGGAAAATGAGGGGGGCAATGTTTGAACTTGGCTTTCATCAGAATTGACTCAAAGAAGGAAAAACATACACATTCAGTTGGGTGTATCCTACAGAGAAGTAGTAGGGGAAGAGGGTAAGAGAAAATGATGGAGCCAATATAAAGGAAAGTTGATTAAGGACAGAAGTGGTCAGAAGTAAAACATACATTTGAAGAGATACTAGTTAAAAATAGAGAGAGAAGGATAAATAAGTAAAAAATAGGATTGAGGGGAATATTCCATTAAGCATCATAACTGTGAAAGTGAATTAGATGAAATCATCCTTAAAACAGAAGCTGATAGCAGAATGGATTAAAAGCCAGAATCCAACAATATGTTGTTTATAAGAAACATACTTAAAACAGAGTGACACACATAGAGTAAAAATAAGGGGCTGGAGCAGAATCTATTATGGTTTAGCTGAGGTTAAAATAAAGTAGGGGTAGCAATCATGGTCTTAGAGAAAGCATAAAATACTGTTACTGTTCAGTCATGTCTGCTTCTTCATGAGTCTAAGGACCATAGCATGCCGACATTGTTCATGAGGTTTTCTTGGCAAAGATACCAAAGTAATTTACCATTTTCTTTTTCAGACAATTAAGGTAGATGTTAAGTGACTGGCTCAAGTTACACAGTTAATAAGTATCTGACACCAGATTTGAACTCAGGTTTTCCTGACTCCAGGTACTGTGCTTTATCCCCTGGTCCCCCTCACCACCTCCTAGTTGACCTATTTAAAAAAATAAGCAGGGAAATTATATTTTGGGAAAGGGTACCATAGATAATGTAGTTGTGTTTGTCCTTAGTTCTTGAAGAGGACCATGACATCAAGATGATGACATGACTTGCAGTTGACTTTGATTTGAGTGAGGTAGAGCTATGTAAGGTCACCAACCTTACTTTCTTCTCCTGAGCCATCTGCTTTCAGTGGCCTGATATTCATCAGGATGACTGGATATGGCCCAGGATGCCCAGGATGCCAAATGAGACCCTGGCCCTTTCAGTCTAAGGTCTTGTCACCATCTCCCTTTGAGTGACATACTAAACATATATGTATCAAGTGGCAGAGCATCCAAATTCTTTTTTTTTTTTGCATGGGCCCACTTTCATTTTCTTTGTTTTTTTTAAAATAAATTTATTTATTTAACTTTTTACATTCATTTTCACAAGATTTTGGGTTGAGCATCCAAATTCTTAAAGGAAAAGTTAGCTGAATTACAGGAGGAAAAAAATAACAAAACTGTACTAGTGGGAGCCCCCAGATCTTCCTTGTCAGAAGTAGATAATTAATCTAACCATTAAAAAACAAGAAAGGAGCTAATGAGATGAATAGAATTTTAGAAAGGTTACCCATGATAGATATCACAACCAAATGCAGAAAAACAGAATTACTTTCAGAGCATAAAACAATAACAATTATACATTTAATAAAGGCCATAGAAATATACGTTCAAAATTAATTGGAAACGAAATAATCTAATCCTGAAGAATGAGTGTATCAAATCATGAAACAACAACTTCATTTAAAAAAAATAACAACAATGAAACATGTCAAAATTTATGGAATGCAGTAAAAGCAAAACTCAGGGGAAAATTTATATCTCTAACTTATTACATACATAAAATTAGAGAAAAGCAGATCAATGAATTGAGCAGTCAACTAAAAAAACTTAAAAAAAGAACAAATTAAAAATCCTTTAAAGAAAAATTGGAAATCCTGAAATTCAAAGAAAGAATTACCTTAAAAAACACAAAACCCACTGAACTAATAAATAGAACTAGGAGCTGGTTTTATAAAGAAAAACAAGAAACTAGGTAAACTATTGCTTAATTTGATTTTAAAGAAATTCAAAATTTCTTTTTTTTTTGGAAGAAAATCAAATTACCAATATCAAAAATGAAAAGGAAGAATTCACCGCTAATGAAGATGAAATTAAAACAATGAATATTCAAAACTTTTTTGATGTAATTGGCGAAATGACAATCAATTTAATTAAATAAACTTTTATTAATCAACCACAGTACTAGAAACTATTTTAGATGCTAGAGATAGAGTAAATGCCACAGAGATAAAACATAGCATGAACTCTTCTTTCGATGTGCTTATTATCTAATGAGGATGTTTTGTGTTCATCCTTCATTTACAAAGAAGACCAAATGAGGACGATATAGCATGAACACAGATACACATATAACTAAGTAGATGGTGGTAGGAGCAAAGAAGACATCCAGAAAAGATAATCTAAGCAAACTTGTGGAACAACAATTTTGAAGAAGAAAATATTTTTTTTATTTGCATTCAGAGGACCTGGATTCTGCTTCATATTCTGACATTTACTCTTACATTAGGCAAGTTACTCAAACTTTCTGGATTTCTCTTTACTCATTGGTAAACTAAAATTGTTGTACAAGATAACTTCATCCTTTCCAGTATTTATCTATAGTCATGTAGGTCACTTTTCCTTAAGAAATCAAGATGATTCCTCTGAAACAATGAAATAGACCTGCATATTGAACATTTTCCCCAGGTGATATAAGTAGCAAGCATATGCCAGAGTTGGGAAGTGGTCTGCAGAAATGAACGGAAGATGTGTAACAGTATTTAAATATGCAGTATCTAGTTTGAGCTGGATCATACTATGCAAGAGGGAAAGGAACTGTGAAATAAGGTTAAAAATATAGGTTGGGGCTAGACTATGGAAGGTGCTAAATGGCAGGCTGAATCATTTGCTTTTTATTCTATTAAGTTTTGGTTTTTAATATTTTTAGTAGAGGAGTGACGACCATAAAATTAATGCATTATAGAAATTTTTATTGGCAGCTGTGCAAGGATGAACTGGAGAAGAAGAACCTGGAGGAAGGGAATCAGGCCAGATCCTACCAAATTAATCCAAAAGAGAAGTGATGATGGCTTCAACTAGGATAGTTGGAGCAAGTCACCCAGCCATTCTGCCTGGGCCCACTAGAAGTTTGGGTTGAATATTACATAATTTCAAATAGGTCCTCACTAGAGCAAGGTAATGTTTTTACACTCCCCCAAAATAACTTATTCCCTATTCCACTCACCACAACATTTTTTCCAAAATGATCATCCATTCTCAAGCCTCTCATGGCATCCTTCTCTCCCCCTTACTCTCCTTGTCTTTCAGTTGAGGATCTTGTCTGATAAATCACTACAAAAAAAGACAACTGAAGAGAGCTCCTTTTTCTTCCCTTGAACTTGTATCATTCAGCTATCTTCTCCTTCAACTTTGTCTCTCATGAATAAATAAACTTTCTCCTTATCAAGAAAAGTTGCTTTACATGTATCTTTGATTCTATTTCCTCTCATCTTCACGAATTGCCTCCTCTATCATTCGTCTTCTCTCTAATATTCAATGTCTACCTACACATTGGCTTTCTGATGTCTACAAATATGCTTATATCTCCCCAATCCTTAAAAAATCACTTACCCCTATGATTTCTCTCAACTATCATCTAGTATATTTCTTATTCTTCTTGGATAAATTCTGAGTAAATTGTTATCTAACCTTGCCCCCACGTATTCTCTGATTCAATTTTAAACCCTCTGCAATCTGACTTTCTAAACTATTTTCTCCACAGTCATCAAAGATTACTTAATTGACAAATCAAAGGAGCATTTTTTCCTCCATCCTCACCTTTCATGACCTCTCTGATGTATTTGACACTGTTGAACATCTTCTTCTCCTAGATAATTTCTTCCCTCTAAGTGTTCACAAAACTGTTCTCTGCTGATTGTCCTCCTACATAACTGATGCTTCTTTTCCTCAGTATCCTTTGCTGGTTCTTCAGCCAAGTCCTATCCACTAACAATGGGTGAGATGGAGTAGGTAAAGAAGAGGAGAATTATGAAAGGACTCTTGTTGAGACTTAAATGAATATATTAATCTAAGAGGTCAAGTAAGAAGGGAAATCATTCTAGGTAAGGGAGACAGTCAATAAAAAGACATAGAGATGGAGGGTTGTGTACGAGGAATAGTAAATAGGCCAGGATGGTTGAATTCTTGAAGGGGAGCAATGTGTAATAAGAGTATATGTAAAGAAGGATATGGCATTGCAAGTTTAAATGCCAAATAAAAGTTTTTGTCTATTCATATAATTGAGTGCTACTAAATGTTGTTGAGTAGATTAGTGACATGGTCATGTTGGCAGAGGCTGGATTTGTCATGACCCAAATAATCCTATTTTGGCTAACTCTGATGAAACTTTTGAAAATTAGCTAGGGAGCTCCCCATATGAAATAGTCTAATAATCTCATAATCAAACCCTCTTGAGTTTGGTAGGACTTGCTGTAGTTTACAGTTTGTCTGCAAAACCTTAGAGAAAGAGAAAGGTTTCTTATAACATCCCAGTGAGACATCTGTATAAATAAATATCCATGCTGGCTGATTAGACATCCACTTTCTTTGGCCTTGCTTAACCTCTGGGGAAAGCACTAACAATCAGTGAAATGTCCAGAAACAGGAACAAGATGGAAGGGGAGTAGATATGGGATTCCAGCTTATTTAGTCAGTTAATCATCTTAATTAATCAGCCTAAATTAATATATATGGAAAGCCTCATTTCCTTGTGTTGGAAAATATTAAAACTAGGTTTTAAAAGGCCTTTGCCATTTGGAGGGTTCTCGGTTTTTGGAGGACTACCTAGAAAAGGCAGGCACAGTATGTGCTGATGTGGTGCCAGGCCAGGGACCACTTTAAAAACATTTTTTGGCTTAAAGTCTGGAACTAAATCATAGTCACTCTTTAAAATAACTAGGACACTGTCCTTACTCATAAAGCCCAAAGATGAATCTAGACATCATCCAACACTATTTAATTCCAAAGACATTTGATAAGCACCTCCTTCATTTATATTATAACACATGTATTAGATGCTTGTTAAATTCAAGGAAAGGAGGATACAGATTTTTAAAATGAAAGAGACCTTATCTTTATGCAGCTTAAGTTCTAGGGGGGACACACAACATTCACTCATTACGCTGACCTCTGATAAAATCCTACTCCAATACCCCATACCACAGAGGTTATCTTAGCTTCTCTTGGAAATACTGGAAGACTATAATCAGGCAAGTTTTGCCAAAGTCCAAAGGTTTTAAAGATGAATTCAGCAACTAAAAGATAACCCTGGTCTCTACCATCAACTAATTAAGTTCAGTCTCCTCAGCAAGAGGTTAGAAACTTGTGAAGATGATTTACTGAGGTGCAGAAAAGTCTTTGGGGCATTTCCTCACACTGATGAGATTACAGCACTTTTGTAGTACTATATTATAGCTTTGAGGGCAGCTAGGTAGCGCAGTGGATAGAGTTCTGAGTGTGGAGTCAGGAAGACTCATCTTCCTGAGTTAAAAATCTAGCCTCAGATACTTACTAGCTGAGCAAGTTACTTAAACTTGTTTGCCTCAGTTTCCTCATTTGTAAAAATCAGCTGAAGAAGGAAATGGCAAACCACTCCAGTATCTTGCCAAGAAAACTCCAAAGGAGGCCACAAGTAGCCAGATGTAACTGAAATGACTAACAGACAGCAGTCATTATAATCTTGTACATAAGGTGTGTACTATGTACACAACTATTGGAAAATGGATCTCAAACCTTGTTTTGAATGACCAAAGAGGTTGAGGTACTCACTCACACCTTTTAGAAAAGTACTTCACAGTCAAGGCATAGCAACAGAAAACAGCAGCATCTTGCATTAAAAAAAACCTAAAAATACAATTTTGCTCTAAAGTTCTAGAATAGAATATAATACCCAAAAATATATTTAAGGCTTTAATTCACAGGCTAATACACCTACACCCAGAATATTCAGATTTGTGGTAATTGTAACAATGAAACCTTATGCAACAACGCCCAACACAGACTCTAAAAAGATCATCTAAGGACTAAGGTATCATTTAGGAAATTCAACTTTCTTTGGTTTTACTTGCATGAGGGAGATAGATCATTGTACATGTGAAATTAATGTATCTCAGTGAAGTAGAAGTCTGACAGTTTAGGAAAAATCTTCAAGATTGAAACAATGGGGAAGGACAATGGAGAAAGCTTCTTCCACTCACGTTCATGGTGTCATGTTTATCCTGAATATTTAAAGGGTATACCAAACTCTGCAAGGCTCTGCATGACTAGAAAGACTTTGAATAGGGGGTTACTGATGATCTGGATATTTTTCACCTGAGAAAAAGCCTAGTTAAATTCATTTAGGATCATTACCCAGTTAACTGTATGGCAATAACGTTTTCAACCATAACGAATGCCGAAGGTTAGCAAACACATCATAATGGGCAATTGGCAAAGTAGATGGGTAAACTCTCACATGAATGAAATCAAACAAGTCATCAGGAAATTTAGGTGGCACAAGAGTAAGTTTTAAATGGTGAACAATGAACCTAGGAAACTTCAATGTAAGGTTTCTCCATTTTTTGTGGGGCAGGTTATTTTTTAATCTGTGTGGAAACAGGATATATTTGCTACTATGGCAGAATCCCAGTGCCATACCTTGTCCAGGTAGAAGGACTCTATCTAAGTTAATCCTACTAAATACCAATGGGTTTGGGGCCACAAGAATGATGCACTGCATCAAGTCCTGACCTTGGACTCAAGGTGAACCAAATCCAAATTCTGCTTCAAGTACTTACTATCTGTGTGACCCTGAGTAAGTCACTTAATCTTTCTTCATTTCAGTTTCCTCATTAATAAAATAGAGATAATAACATCTCATAGTTTACCAGACTGTAGTATGGATGAAAAGAGATAACATATGTCATGTGATTTATAAGTCTTGAAGTACTATACAAATATAAACATGATGATGATAACCTCTGTTTTTTCAGGAATGAAATTATCAGCAAAACAAATCAAGATTTTAATAGATGTTGTATCATGAATGGGATGAACTTCCCGCAGAGGCCTGTGCATTTGGATCATTCCTCTATTCTGCTTCCCAGATTTGTGGATCTTCATCAAGAAGTTACCTAACTCTTCCTTCTGCCTGAGAAATTTATACTACAGTTGTTTTTGCTGGTTTTGTGTCCTGAGACTCAGACAACAGGAGGTGCTGTATATAAATCAATCAAGAAATATTTAATGAAGATTTCCTATATGCAAGAACTGGTGTGAGTACATGGCTGGAAAGAAGAGTTCATTAGTAGGTGGGTCCAAGAGAAATATATATGAAACTAATAATTTCTAAATATTATTCACAAGGTTTGGTTCAAAGAAGTTCCAAGAACAAAGAAGTTCAAAGAATCATATACACTGGAGGAAGACTTTAGTAATCATGACCAAATATGAACACTGGTTCCAAAGTAAAAAACCAGCAACGGTTCCCTCTTTCCAATGAGCAGATATCCTTGTTTACATCTCAAAGTTACTTCCTAGGTATGTGACTCTAGGCAAGTCACATTCTCTAGGCCTCAGCTTATTCATCTGTAAAAGGGCTAATGATTTGAACTACCTATTGAAGCTGTTGGAAAGAATTTTTTTAATCATAAAGGTAAGTCATTGTTATAAATAGTAGTACTAAGGAGACGAGGAGAAAGAGTGATAAGCTCTAACTTATACAGTTTAAATTTAGATATAAGGGAAAATATTGATATCTATACTAGGTTTTATCAATATAATTGGAAAAAAACCCTGAAGATCATGTATAAAAACCTGCTTCTGACACTTATTGTGTGACAACGATCAAGTGACTTCACCTTTCTGTTTCATTCACTTTGATCACCTTTAAAATGGGGATGATGTAATTCCCTTATAAACCTATAGTGAGGATCCAATGAAATCATTTCTGCAAAGTTCTTTGTAAACCTGGAAGTGCTATTGGAGTAGGAACAGTTGTCATCATCGCCATCCTAATCAACATCACCTCCTTCATCTTACTAAAACATTTTAAGCATCAATCTTACTGAAATAAGGAGAATGGGCTAGATAACCTCACAAGTCCTATCTAATCACAACATTTCCTGATAGGTTCTTTTGTGAAATTCTTTCTCTTAGTTTGCTCTTAGTTTCTTCAGTGCTATCCTAAGATGCTATCCCATTAGGAATCTTTAAAATGTTCTTCAGCAAACTGCAATGATTTAACTTCCACAGAATAGGCTCATAGAACGTAAACTAGTCCAAAATAAGTTTTGGGTTATGTTTTTTTTTCCAATGGTAGAAAATTTTATGGGTTCATTTTTCATAACTGGCACTAAAATAGTTTCATCTCTTTCTCAAATGTTTCTATCATTTGGCTGGAGTTGGGACAATGTAATAAATTAGACTTCGCCAACTTTTGAAAGTGCCAAACTGAGAGCAATTTGAATGTAGAACATCTTGAATTGTCTGACACTGTAAGTTTCAGATTCAATGAACAGGACAGTTGACAATATTTGAGGTCTAGTATTTATTAAACATGAAATACAAGAAGATTGAAGAAAAAAAACACTTATCATTAACCCAGCCTGTTTTAACTCACCTAGACACCCACCACTTAAAATGAAAAGCATACTCACTATCCTAGAGTTTTCATCTTCAGTAGCTAAGAACTTTAAAGTGACAGTGATTGGCATTACATTGGACTCAAAGATTGAGATCTTAAAAGAAAATGTTTTCGTATCATATATTGAAAAAAACTCAAAAGACTCAGCACTCATGCCTCTGGTAATGCAGCTGAGTTTCTTGATTCTATGTGTATAGTTAACTGTAACAAGTCAAACATTTATATTACTGTATTTTTATTTGATCTATGCTTTGGGAGGTCATGTTTTCTCTTGTCACAATAATTTTCAAAGTTCTACTAAGGAGTACAGGTGTCTGTGAGCCATACAATTGAAAAGAATATCATGATGAAGATGAAATCACAGATTAGCAATGTATTAACATTATTATTTCCATAATTATATGCTCTTTGTTACCTAGGATCTTCTGCTAACTTAGCCAAGTGCCTGGCAAATAGGAAGCAATCCATAGACTTGTTTATTTGTATTGTCTATGTTTCTTCTGCATCTAATGTTTTATTTTGACTGAGAATGGCCATATTGTGACAAATGTGCTTTCATTTTTTATGAGAGAAATAACATACATAAACTAATTTAAGTTTCTTTGGAATAGAAGCTGCCATTACTGGTTTGCTGATGGTCTATTTAAAGGTATTCTAGCCTATAACTCTACCATATCCTAATTTCTAAAATGTGATACAAATCTAATTTTAGTTGTGATGCTAAGATTAGAAGACATCTTTCACATGATACACACTCAAGTCTTTACATAAAACTACTTCAAGTTATTTTCTGAAATGAATGCTTGCAAAAGTCAACCATATTCATGTTTAATTTCCAGAAATATGCATACAGCAACATGAAACCCTAATTCTATATAAACACCCATACTTTCTTTCCTGGGCCTCCTGCCAATACTATGGTTTAAAATACAGGTGCATGTATAGATTCATGTTTATATTCTAGTTTTTAGGTTGTTTTAATAAGCTGAATGACCATATGTTCAGTCGTTTAATGCTGCTTCTTTTCCTCCCCTCTCTCATTGGTAGTGATGACAATGCAGTGTTCTCAAAGTAGGCTTCCTTATTTAAAAGTAACACTTCAGAATCTAGAGAGAGATCTAACAGTTTATAAACACAAGTCACTCGAGAAATCACCACAATTCTTTCAAGCCACTAAGTTACCAAGTAGTGTAATCTTAATAAGGACAAACTAAGAAAATGCAGGGTGGGGGGGGTTATTGAGCTCTTGTACCAAAGTCCTACTGTACACATCTCTCATGAGGCTTTCTGAATCAATAGATCAGAGAAGTGTGATTTTCCCATATATCATAATCATAATTTTATCTGCTTCTTGAATTTTTTCAAGTTGGGAAACATCTTTTCATTCCAAGTTGCTGCTTACATACTGGTATTTTCCTATAAAATGGAAGAATAAAATATTAAAGACACTCTGATCAAAGTTACATGACAAAGAAAAGTCAGGATCTCTTCAGATATCTGATGAATTCATCTATTTATGTATTTTCCACTTCCAAGATGAAGATAATGCCATCTACCTCACAACAGTCCTATAAAAACTAAAGAAATAGACAACTCTTCACATTGGAAAGGACACTAAAACACATTAAAATAGGTATCTCGACAACATCATACAGGGTTTGCTGAAACAAGGTAATACAACTGTAGGAATAACAGGCAGTTATTCCATTCTCGACGCTGGACTTCTCAAGTGCTTTAAACCCTCTGGTATTTATATCAAATATTTCTCTTAATGATTTCATCCATTTTCTATCTCTTACCCAAAAGAGACAATCTTTCCAGATAATGGACCTGAAACATCAAAAGAACTTTACAATTAAATGATCAAGAACATCTTTAAAGAAAATAAATATGTATCTACATTTAAAATGAAATACCTAAATGAACATGGACTATAAATTTGCTTATCACATCCACCTATAATCTGTGATTTCATACTTTTACTTTTAAATCTGTAATATTTTTAGAATTATGACACAAAATAGAATTGATGTATATTCTTATGAGGAGGGGCAGTTAGATGGCACAGTGGATAGAATGCCAAGCTTGAACTCAGGAAGACTCATCTCCTTGAGTTTAAATTTGGGCCTCAAACACTTATTATCTATGTGACCCTGAGCAAGACACTTAACTCTATTTGTCTCACTTTCTCATCTGTAAAAATCAGCTAGAGATGGAAATGGCAGCCTATTCCAGTATCTTTGCCAAGAAATCCCCCAAGGGGGTCATACAGAGTCAAACACAACTTAAACCAGTGAACAACAATAATTTGTGAGAAGAGCAGTAACTGCTCCTCAATAGTATCTTAAATACTTTTCCTTTCAAAGATGGTATCACAACTTTAATGATGCTATGTCAAAGTCTTTAGTCCAAATACAGTATTGTTTATTCAACTGTACAGATTTATTTGTTGATACATTTTAAAGCAAGATAGACAATTCAACAAATACATGAACCTATATATACATATACATATATATATATATATATATATATATATATATATATATAGTTAAATAAAGTGGCATAAAAGAATGATTGGGAATAATAGTACATGTCACTTTCTACTTTTGAACTTTGTCATCAATAAACAGGAAATGAACACGTTATTAAGATACTGTGCTATGTGTTTTCATATAAAATGAGTAAAATAGAGTCCCTTTGGAGGAGCTTTTACTCCAGTATTGGCACAAACAACTGCAATAGGGCAGAGTACATATATTATAAAAAAAAGCTTCAGAGAAAGTACTTTTGTGCTCAGTCATGATGGAATGTCATGTGAAAGAAAGGATTAGCGTTGTCTGCTTGATCCCAAAGAATATGAAGAATGGATTGAATTTGTGGAGTGGCAGATTTTGGCTCACTGTAAAGAAACATTTCTTAACAGATAAAGCTAGCCAAAATGGAGTAAGATGATTTGGGAGATTCCCCATCACTAGAGGTTGCTATGAAATTGCTGGATAAACACATGTTGGATGTGTGTCTAAGTAGTACAATATGCAGAGGACTAGATGTGGAATCAGGAAGACCTGAGTTTAAAAGCTACCTCACATAATTACTAGTGACGTGATCCTGAGAAAGTCACTTTATTTTCTCCATCTTAATTTTCTCATTTGAAAAATGGGGATAATGATAGCACCTACCTTACAACATTCTTTTGAGGATCAAAAAGACATTTCTAAAGCTCTTTGTAAACCTTAGAATTCTATATAAATGTCAGTTTCCTTCTTATGCTGCAGACACAATTTTTGTTTAGTTATGGTTGGAAACTCTGAGGTTCCTTCCAGTTCTTGCATTCTGTGATTCTGATGCTAGAGAGGTGAAGGAAGAAGAATAATATCTAGTGGTGGGAGGTATAGTTTTCTATAAAAGAGAAAGCATTTCATATGGGCTGTGAAGGCTGAATAGAATTTCCAAAGATTGAGATAAAGGGAAGTGCATTTCAGACAGAGAGAAAAACCTGAACCAAAAAATAGAGATGTGTGGGGGAAAACCACAGGGAATGTGAAAGAAACAGCAAATAATCTAGTTTGGCTAGAACATGGAATCAGAAAAATGAGTAGAACCATATTATGGAGGGCCTTGAAATCCATGGTGAGGCATTTAGACTTACATTGATAAATAATGCATGCACTGAAGAGTTTTGAAAATAGAAGTGAAATATCAGGTGCTCACCAGAAAGGTTTTTTTTTTATTTCTGGCAATGGATGGAAGTTTGAGAACACTGGAAGTACAGAGACCAGTTAAGATACTATTGCGAGAGTTCAGGATAGAGTTGAAAACTGTCTGAATTAAGGTGATGGAGGTAAGAATAGGAAATGTTCAAAGACGTTTCAAAAATAGGATATATAGATCTTGGTAACAGGTCAAATGTTAGGGTTCATGAGAAGAGATAATAGATGACTCCTCCAAGATTTTTAAGTCTTGGCTGCTAGAAAAAATCTTAGTGTCCTTAAGAGAAATAAGCAAGTCAATAAATGAAAAAAAAATTGGGCAGGGTTCAATGCTGTTCTTGAATTATATGGCTGTGTATGAAGTGGATAAAGCTGTGAATTCAGAATCAAGATGATCTGGTTCAAATCCTGTCCCCTATACTTGCTGGCTGTGTAACCTCAGGCAAGCCAATTAACTCATGTCATTCTCAGTTTCTTCATCTATAAAATTAATAACAGTGAATACCTCCCAAGGTTATCATGATGATCAAATGAGTTAAGATATGTGACATACAAATGATTTTGCAAACATTAAATACATATAAAAATTAGATTATTAGTATTATATGCAAGAAACTGAGCTAAATAATGTAATACAATGTAGTAAGTAGGTAGCGTGCTGAACTTGGACTCCAGGGGTTCAAACTTATGGAAAATGAAACCATTTATTATTACTAGTATTTTTTCTCTTTCTCATCTCACAATCTATGGAGTTCAGCACAGGCCCAGGAAAAGCCACTGTTCTATTGTTGCTCCTTGATGTTTCATGATTGATCAGCTATTGGGAAAGCAGACAAAATGTTCTTTATAGTAGAATAAAATATTGGATTATAATCTCCTTTTCTGTAGACTAGCTGAAGGTATCTTTGCGACAACTCCTATAAGCAGGTAAGATGAGAACTGTACTATCTAGTTATTAATGTTCTCACATGGATGTTATTATTTATTCTTACTCTGCGATATAAAGGAAAATAAAAGTTTTCTCCCCCCTGTAGGGACATTGCAGTAGGATGGGGAGATCAGATATATAAATAAACTACTATAACATAAATCATGTTAAGAGAAGTTTGTAAGATGTCCAATAAGAAAATAACAAAATGATATTTTATTTAAGAAGAGAAATAGCTCCCCATATGAAAGGTAAACATCAGAGGAAGCTTTCATGGAAAGTGACCTTGGTGAAAAAGGACAATGAGTTTGGTTTTTGAGTGGTCGATTTTGTAGGACAACCAAGTGTTTCCTTGGAGGGAATTAAAAAACACATGATTAGAACTTGGGAGAAAGGTCAAGATTGGAGAAAAAAATGTGGAAGTGATCTTCATCAAAGACAGAGTTGAACCCAAAGAATTAGATTGCTCACCAAGGAAGAGCATATAAGGATATAAGAGAAGAAAGATCAAGAGGCAGATCTAAATAACATGTATATTTAAAGGGAAAGGAGAGATAGAAGATCTAGCCAAGAAGAGTAGATCAGAGAGAAAAGAAGAAAATCAGGATAGTGTGTGTCATAAAGCTGAAGGAAGACAAAACATGCAGAAGCAAGGGGGTGGTTAATGTATCAAAGGATGTAAAGAAGTCATCATGATGAAGCCTGATAAAAATATTCTGGATTTGACCATTAAGATGTCACTCATAGACTTTGAAAGAATACTAGACTTGCTAAGTTAGAAACAAGATTCCAAAGTGTTTAGAGAATGTCTACATTTGGGGAATGATTTGTTAGTATTAGACTGAATATAAGAAGGCTGATCACCAAATAATGTTCAATCCACAATAACTAATCATGAATATCCACAAAGTCTCTCCCTTTCTCCATATTGTTGAAGTGCTAGAGCAATCTATTATTTAGGAAAATGCATTTAGTCAAAGAAAGCTCTTATACTAAGTGAGGTTTGGGTTATAGTTAAAGGAGGGGCAGGGGTGACATGGCAATGTAGCACATTGGAAAAGATTTAATTTGGAGTCAGGAAATCTGAGTTTGAATTTTGCTCTGCTAAGAATGATGGACCTTGGGTAGGACACTTTATTTTACCTTTTTGAACTGCTGTTTTCTCATTAAAAAAAATGAAAAAAAATACAGCATTATTTCTCAGGTCTATTCCAGGTTCAAATTTCAATATTATAGGATTCCCTTCTCACTAGTAGTAGTCTCTAATTCAAATATATCTGATTATGGTTACATGTTGAGCATCATCTGTGGTTAATTTTATGGCAATTAATGTTTTAGAGTTCACCTTTAAGTATTGCCTTTCTCCTTTATAATGTAACATCCTTGATGGCACAAATCATACCATTTGTGTTTGTATCTCTAGTATAGTACATGACATATAGTAATTGTTTATTAGTTATCTTTTTTTTCTTCTTTCCCTCATTCCTTCTTCCCTCCCTCCCTCCCTTCTTTCTTTCCTTTCTACCTTCCTTCCTTTGGGGGCAGCTAGGCGGTGAAATGGATAGAGCACCAGTGCAGGAGTCAGAGGACCTGACTTCAAATCTCATCTCAGACACTTCACACTCACTACCTGAGTTTCACTTGGGCAAGTCACTTAACCCCAATTGCCTCATCCTGGGTCATCTCTAGTCATCCTGATGAATATCTGGTCACTATATTCAGATGGCTCGGGAGGAGAAATGAGATTGGTGACCTGCACAGCCCTCCCTCACTCAAAACAAAGTCAAGTGCAAGTCATGTCATTATTTCTCTGATGGCAAAGTGTTCTTTGGTAACGAAGGATGAACACACCTACCTTCCTGCCTCTCTTGTTTCCTTGTTTCCTTCTTTTCTCCTTCCCTCCTCTCTTTCTTCCTACTTTCCTTCCTTCCTCTCTTCCTCCCTCCTTCCTCCCATCACTTCCCTCCCTCCTTCTCTGTCTCTTGCTTTCTTTCTCATATCTATCAATCTATCATATATATAATATGTATATATATTCATATGTATATATATACATGTATATGATGTTTGTGTGTGTGTATATTATGCATGTATCATCTATCTTTCTCCACGAGCTCACTACTTAAAAGTTGGAACCATCTTATATTGCAGAACTCAAAGAATGAGGAATCACACTAGAGTAGGACTTTATGAAAGAGTTTATTGGATAATATCCAATGAGCAGAAGTGTGCATGTTGAGGGTGGGTGGGGGATTAGGACTTTGAAATAGAAAAATCACATAACAAAATCAGACATCATAAAATCTGAACTTACTGTCAGCTTACAGGTGATCATGAATCATATAAATGCTTCTTTGTTGGTTTCTTTAAATAGTACATTCAAAATATGATTGGATCTGCCCCCAAAAAGTGATTTACAACTTTTAAGAATACATTTAACCTATGTAAAAAGTGACATGTATATTCATGAAGCGGTAGACAGCACTTTCACACTGACTTCCCAGAAATTTTAATACATGCATAATCATTTTCAAGACAAAAGAATTTATATTCAAAATAAAATATGGGCAAGAAAAATGTCAACTCAAAAGGCACACTGAGAAGGTTTTTTTTTTTTGGTATATGAACATCAGACATTTGTAAATAAATAACTACAGTTCTCAAAAACAAGTTTGAAATCTGAGTGTCACAAGAGCTAGGATTTCCTTGTTAGAAAGAGGATGAGAGAGAGAGAGAGAGAGAGAGAGAGAGAGAGAGAGAGAGAGAGAGAGAGAGAGAGTAGTCCTATGCCAGGCAAACTATTACAGCTCCCTAGAAAGGACTAGGTAGAGGATCTTCCTCATTAGTTTTAAGCCTAGCAAAACACTTTTTAATTGATGTTAATTCTCATTGTTGGAGAGATTAGTCTCTGATGATTTCTGAATTGGATTTTAATCCCTTTGAAAAGCAAAATGGATTCTTGCTAGTTTTCTCTACTTTAGTTTTTTCCCCCATCATTTGCCTATCACTGCTCACTTGTGCATTTGTTGTTTTGGATCCAAGTGTCTGTCTGTCTCTCTGCCTTTATCTCCTCCCCCTGCCCCCAGTCTCTGTCTCTCTCTCTTTTTATTTCCCTTTCTATCTTTCTCTTTGTCTCTATCGCTATATCTCCCCTCTCCTCCCATACCTATTAAATCATTATTTCCCCATTTTTCCTCTATTTCAAGGAAACATAGACCTTTTCTTTAACCAAAATACAAATTGAGGACAACAGTGTTTTCTTCCCGTTGACTTAAACCAGTGAACTTTAATGAAATCTTCTGAAAGGATCACATCACTTCTTTTCCTTCCCCCAGCACTGTACTCATCACTTCTCTGATGAATTTCCAAGTAGTGATAAGGGGGAAACTACCATCAACAAATCAAAAACTGCATCTTAAAAATTATAGATGGGGGAGCTATATAGGACAGATGATTCCACCAATACTAAATCTTGAAATTCTCTCTCAATGAAGCATTCAGATACACCCTATTTTCAGTCCTGCTCCAGGAATTTAGATACAGCTCTTTTCTTTTTCAATGCCTTTTTCTAGTTAATATGCATTGACATATTGCCACCTCTGCAGCTTATTTTTGCACCTGCCCTTGCAAGCAAGCATCACCAGACAAGGACCGTTTGGTGGAAATTACGTCCAAGGTTCACTGCCCTGTACAGGGAATCTTATCTCAAAGTAAAAATAAAAGTTGTTTTGTTAACCTCACAGATCTGCAGGTTTGCTAAGACCACAGCAACCATCAGTTCACAGGCTCTGACCAAAACTATGCAGAAGAGGTGGATAGCTGCGCACTCTTTGATTTGACTACCAGATTTCAAAGCTAGACTTAGGAGCATCGGTAAGATGAACTCCCCCACTACATCCCGAGCTTTCCCCCAAACACACACACGTCCTAGTTCTGCTCCATTGAAAATCATCAAATATCTAAGGCATATAACAATATGGGGGGGGAAGGGCATTGTGTGAGACGAAGAAACTTATCCTCATTTCAATTCAGAAAAGAAAAGAAGGCATTTCAACTAGAATTAGGGTGTTTAAATTGGCTCAGGGTGAGAGCTGTTTAAGGAAAAAACCTGGCCCGAGTATGTCCGTCATGGACCAGCAAAATCTCCACTGTTCTCTTCACCCTCCCTACAAGCATCTAGATTTAAAAGTTCCAGTTTAAGAGCAACCTGTACAAATTCAACCCAGAGAGACAGAGTAAGAGACAGATTAGGAACTTTTTTTAATCGAATAACTCCGTACAGGTATAGGCACAGGTAAAACCTTGGAGCGCAGGGGCTGGTGCAGCGCAGCCAGTGAGTATTCACTCAAAGAGCCTTCAAGGGTTTGCAGTTCCCAGGAGCTCCTAAGATCAGGACAGCTCCTAAGGAGCCTGGCTCCTGGCGCTGCACAAAGGGCAAACTGCCAGTCTGCTCTGCCTGTGGGTGGGAAACAGGACTGATATGGCAACCGACGACTCTCTGGTCCCAGGTGCCAGTTATAAATCCCCAGTCCTGTTACCCTTCCCCATATTCACTTCTTTGACGTTCTAGTCTTGGTTGGTTTCTCTGCCCTGTCCTAGTTCGATCCAGCCATCTCTTACAGAGTCTTGCTCAGCACATCTAGCTCCATTTTACTATCCCTTGTCCCATTTGGGCTTATATCCCGTGGCAATCCCAAACTACTTACCACCCCGGACCCATGACCCATTCAAGTACCCTCAGTCAGCCCCCCGCTCCCCCTCTAGTCAGTTTCAGACCCACCACTAGCCACTACACAAACAGAGTAGGACTCCACCTCCCTTTCTCTCCTAACGTCTCCATCTGACCAGAATACTCAAGGGGCACAAAATCACCCAGTTCCCAGAGCTCTCACAGGATGTTTGGTGGGGTGCCAGGCTGCAGCGCTGACACTTCACCACCACCTCCAGCCCCTGTCTCTGTTTCTACCACACTGGCATTACCCTTTCTGGGGATCTGGCTATCTGTGTAGGCGGTTGCCCACCACAGAGCCTCCCCACTTTTAAATCACGACAATCTGCACTTACCCAGACGCCACAGCCACAGTTCTTTCCCCTCAGATCTGGCGCGCACAATCCCGGACACAGCTCAGCGTTACCCCCTCCGACCTAGTAAGGCTAGTCCAGCCACTGGGCACGCTTTTTATCCCGCCAGTCGGAGGCTCTCAGGTAGGGAGGAGGGCAGGCAAACGATGGGTCTGTGTATCCCCCGCCCTCTTGGGGCATCCCCCCCGCCCCATTCCTCCCCTCCACCCGCCCATCTTTGCAGCCACAGACCCGTGCGGCAAATGCGGGGGTGGGAAGGGGCGGGGGGGGGGCTTACCTATCGGGAACAAGGTGACCCAGTAGCTGCACCCCAGGGCAGCCAACGGAACAGCAGGCAGAGAGCAGAACCTCACCGACGCCGCTCCCCTACAGTAAGCCGGGGCACGCAGGTCAGTGCGACGCCCCGCTCTTCTGGTCTCCCACGCGAGCTCTAAGCCGGCTCCCAGGGAGGGCAGCGGCCGCCCCTTTCTGGTTTCTTTACCCGCACCCGGAGCCCTGCGCCGCCCCGAGCGCCACAGAGAGCCCCGGGCGCGGGGCAGCAGCTTCACAGGCTCTTGGGAGCCCAGAGAGGGGCGAAGGAAGAGGCGGGGAAGAAGCTAGTATGGGGCTTCTAGAGAGGTGGAGCGAAGAGAACCCTCCCTCTGCAAGCTCACAGGGAAAGGAGGGTGGGTTCCGAATCAGGGAGCTCGGAGCCCAGCCGGTGGCTAGCGCGAGGGATGGACGTTGTGCGCGCCTCTCGGCTGAGAGAGCATTAAAGTGTGTGCCTGTAAGGACAGCTGCTCGGCTCCCCAGGAGGTGGAGGAGAAGGAGGGAGAAGGAAGCCAAAACAGCCCCAACCCCTGCACTACCACGGCGGCCAACTTTGCCTCCGCAGCGGCCAGGGAGCTGGGAGGTCAGTCTGGCTGCTGCCGCCGCTGCTTCCTCCCCACCCTGGGGCGCTCCTAACACCCGCTAGCCGCCAGCCCCGAGCGGGAGCTCGAAGGCAGAAATGCAAAACGGGTGGCTGGAAATACGAGGGCGGCAGAAGCAGGAGAAAAAACAGATCCAGACTAGGTTGACAGGAATTTACCGCCCTGCACTGGGAAAAGGCGGCTCTCCCTGGTCCTAAAGACATCCTGTCCTCATACCCTTGGTACTGAGGACCCCACCACAGCCCCATTCATTTCACCAATATATGCTTCTGTTGGCCAAATTATCCCAGAGTTGAATTTAGACCCATACCTAAGACCCAACCTAAAATAAAAGATGGGGAAGGGTTATCTATATTCTCCCTACCTGCTGTCCATAAACTGAATTTATAAGTAACGGTGGGTTCACAGACTCTGGAAGTGACCTTAGAGGTCATACAGTTCAACCCTTCTTCCCATGAAATACTCATTTCTTCAACATCACTGAAAACCTGGGCATGGCACATGGAGATAACTTAGTTTCTTTTACTGCTTCTTTTCCTCTGTAATGTTGTTTTTGGTTTGTTTGTTTTTTTTCTCTTTTGGTCTAAGTGAAAGTCTGTAAAGTCTAGGTAACTGACACTGGTGTAGTTGACCCTTCCATACCTGCTGAAACTCTGAAGCCAAGGACAAGGATTATGAAATTCATAGCTATAAGAAAGAAGTGTTTGGTCAAGAATATGGAATTCTGTTTTCAGAATCATGGTTACTGAGCTCAGCCTGCCTTTTGCTTTCGTATTTAGCCTGCTACCTTACCTTTCCATTCCTGGTGAATAAAGTACCATCCCAAGAGGAAGGCGAGAGTAGAAGCCGACTTTGTTTTCTACACAGATCTGTTTCATTCAGCCCAAACTGCATCATTTGTCTTTTGACATCTTATTTCTCCTGTTAGACTTATCCTATGTCCCTCAGCACCCAGCCAGATGCCTTGAACATAATAATAAAAGAAACAATAAATTATGTCTAGCACTTTACAGTTTCCAATGTACTTCCCACACAATCCTGGGAGGTATTGTGAGAACTTTTACCTACGTTTTAAAATGATGAAAGTAAGGCAGGGAAAGGTGAAGTGACCTGGACATGATTGAGCCAAAGTTTCCTGCTTCCAAGGAGAACTTGGTTTTTTTATTAGATAGCGCTCCAGGGACCTGTGATTTCATTGGTCTAGGGAACTGCCAGGTGAGGAAATTTCTTTCTCCAAGGCCAATGGACACCTTCTCTGTAACTTAGAGTCAGAATTGCCCTGAGACACTTAAAGGTTAAAAAACATTTCCAGAGCCACATTACTTTTATGTATCAGAGTTGGAACTTGAGTTCATTTCTTTTCCTCACTGAAAGAATAGCTCTCCATTAACCATGATGTCCCTTGCCCTAAAGATTCATAAGTATTTGTTCAACTCAACTGACAGGCTAGACTATCCTCATAAAATCAAAAAAATTTACTAGTTTCACACTGGCATTTCATTCCAAATAGCTTATCATTGCAAATGAACCGCTATTCCATGTCCCGCTTAGTCTTCTATCCCACACCAGGGCCAAACTATGTCCTATTTCCATCCCATTAAGTACTTTCACCCCTCGTCCCCCAGGTAGTCAGTTTCAGATCTACCACCATTCCCTACACAGAGCAGTCAGGACTCCATCTCTCTCCCTTTCCTAGTGTCCATATCTAAGCAGAATATTCAAGAACAACAAAATAGGACAAGGGTTTCTTCTACTGGAATTCCCCAAATGATTATAGCACCACTGTCAAAGATTCAACAAACATTTATTATGTACCTGCTTCCTGTAAGGCATTATAGCACATTTGCATAATTCAATAAACATGTATTGAACAAAAGTAGCATTTATTAAGTACCTACATTGTTCAAGACACTGTCAAACATTTAGATAATACAAAGTCTGTATTTGAATATTTGTATACCATTTAATGCTCTCCATCATATTAGACGTCTTGGAAAGTAGTTGTATAAACTTGGCCTTGGTCAGATTTCCCATGTGTTCCCTTAGTCTCAGTTCCCGCCTCTGTAATTTGAAGTTTTTGGACTAGATAACCTGCAAAATCCCTACTAGTTCTATGATTTTTTTTTCATTTCCCTGGTTAAGAGATACTTT
>CM053769.1:214194201-214205933 GCA_028658325.1 Potorous gilbertii
TGACATCGGGGGAACCAGCAGACTCCAGATCCAAGAACCACCAGCTGCTTCAGTGCAGTCTCAAGCAAACAGGAATCCTCCAGTGGCTAGATGTCCACATGGTTCAGCACATCCCTGGGCAAACAGGTAAACACCCCATATTATGGTGCCTAAATCAGTAAGCACTGGTCTGTTACACTTCAACATAGCCCTAGGCAAACAGGTGGCCTCTACAGGCCTGATCATGAATGCTCCACTATACCACTGAGAAATGCAGAAACATCTCACTCAGTTTCAGCACAAACCAGACACCACCACTAGTACTGTGCCAGACCCTCTACTGCCTCCAGCAGTGCCAGCCAATCCCCACCTCACCACAGTGAAGCACCAGACGCAAACCCCCTCCTGACGACCTGAGGACAATATCAGGGCAGCCCTAGGTAAACTGCCAGATAGTGCCTCTTCCACTCTAGGGGCAGAACTCAAATATTAAAGAAAGGAAAAAGGCCAAAAAAGGGGGATGAGCAGAAAGCAACAACAACAAACAGAGTGTGTCCATAGAAAGTTACTATGGTGACAGAGAAGAACAAGACACAGACTCAAAAGAAGACAACAATGTCAAAATCCCCTCCAAAAATGAGAAGTGATCTCAAGATCACATTGAAGAGTACAAAAAGGTGATGTAAAATTATATAAAAGAAACAGAAGAAAAATTGGGAAAAGGCAAGAGAGTGATGCAAGAGAATTATGAAAAATAATCAAGAACCTAGAAAACTGCTTAAAAAGGAGAACTAACCAAATGGAAAAGGAGATACTAAAAACCACTGAAGAAAACACCTCCTTAAAAAATACAATTGGCCAAATGAAAAGAAAGTACAAAAGTTAATTGAGAAAAAAAACAATATCTTAAAAGTTAAAATTGAGCAAGTGAAAGCTAATGACTTTATGAGATATCATGAATCAATCAAATTCAAAAGAATGAAAAATGAAGGAAAATGTAAAATACAAATCCTCAAGGAAAACTTCCCTGATGTCTTAGAACTACAGTGCAAAATAGGCACTGAAAGAATCCACTGCTCACCTCAGGAAAGAAATCCCAAAATAAAAACCCCAAGGAACATTGTAGCCAAATTTCAGAATTATCAGGTCAAGGAAAAATACAAAAAGTGGCTAGAAGGAAGCAATTCAAGTACTCAGGAGTCACAATCAGGATCACACAGAACCTGGCAGCAGCAGTATAAAGGATAGAAGGTCATAGAACATAGTATTCAAGAGGGCAAAGGAGCTTAGACTATAACCAAAAATCACTTACTTGGCAAAATTAAGTATAATATATGGAGAAGGGCAATGGTCATTCAATGAAATCAAAGGATTTCAAATCTTCAAGAAGAAAAGACCAGGGTTAAACCAAAAATTTGACTTTTAGTATCATAACCCAAGAGAAGTATAAACAGATAAAAAAGGGAAAAGAAAACATTAGAGGTAATAAAGCTAAACTTTTCACATTTCTACATGGAAAGATTATACTTGTAACTCTTTAAAATTGTATCACTAACAGTACAGATAGAAGGAATATACATAGACAGAGAATATGGATAAGGTGAATTTGAGGGAATAACATTAAAAAAAATAGGGTATTATAAAGAGGAGTACACTGGATTCAGAAAGAAGGAAGAGGTAGAATGGAGCAAACTATCTCACATGAAGAGTTAAGAAAGACCAATTACAGTGAAGGGGAAGATGGGAGGGTGGGTCATGGGCATTGCTTGAAGCATACTCTCATCAATAGTTGCTCAAAGAGAAAATAATATACACAATTAGTTGAGTATAGTCTATTTTACTCAACAGGGAAGTAGAAGGGGAGAAGATTAAGAAAATGCAGGGGGACTGATATAAAGGAGGGCAAATCAGGGGAAGTGGTAAACAGAAATAAAACACTGGTGAGGTGGGAAAGGGTAAAAAGAGAGAGGAAAAGCAAAAGGAAGAATAGGATGGAGGGAAATATGCAGGTAGTAATCATAACTATGAATGTGAATGGGATGAACTCTCCCATCAAACAGAGGAGAATATCAGAATGAATTAAAAACAAGAATTCTGCAACATGCTGCTTACAAGAAACATAGCTGAAGCAGGGAGACACACCCAGAGTAAATGTAAGGGGGTGGAGCAGAAACTATTCTGCTTCAGCTAAAGCAAAAAAAAAAGCAGCAGTAGCAATCCTAATCTTAGACAAAGTAAAAGCAAAAATATACCTAATTAAAAGAGATAGGGAAGGAAACTACACTTTCCTAAAAGATACTGTAAACAATGAAGCAATCAAATTAGAAGAACAGGTAGATCTATGAAGATCTATCAAGATCTATGTCAGATCTATGAAGAGGGAAAGAAGTCATGGCCAAAGAAGAGATAGGGATAATTACAAAATATAGAATAGGTAATTTTGATGGTGTTAAGGTTATTAAATTGAAAAGGTTTTTTGCAAACAAAGCCAGTGCAATCCAGATTAGAAGGGAAGCAGAAAGTTGAGAAACAATGCAAATGTCTCTTATAAAGGCCTCATTTCTCAAGTACACAGAGAACTGAGTCAAATGTATGAGAATATGCTATTCTCCAGGTGATGAATGGTTAAAGGATATGAACAGGCAGTTTCCAGATGAAGAAATCAAACTTATCTATAGGTAAATGAAGACGTCCTCTAAATTACTTTTAATTAGAGAAATGCAAATTAAAATAACTCTGAAGTAACACCTCATACCAATCATATTAACATGACAAAAAAAGGAAAATGATAAATGTTGGAAAGGATGTAAGAAAACAGCAACATTAATGAACTATATATAGATGGAGTTGTGAACTGATCCAACCATTATGGGGAGTAATTTGGAATTATACCTAAAGGGCTATTAAACTGTATACTTTTGATCTAGCAATACCACTGCTAGGTCTATATCCCAGAGACAGCAAAAAAAAAAAAAAGAGGGAAAATACCTCTTTGTTTAAAATATTTATAGCACTTATTTGCCCACAGCCAACCATTTTCTTCTTTCAAATTCCCTAATACAGTTTTAATATTTCCACTGAGGGGTAACTCATTGTTTCCCAAATGTTATTTGAGAGATGGCCTAATCTCTTCTAAAGAAACCTGTTCTAATTGTTAGGAAGTTTTTCCTTTCACCCAGTCAAAATTTGGCTCTTCTCTCCCTTTTTTCTTGCCTAATTCTGCATTGTAGGACCAAATAGAGCAAATTTAATATGTCTTCCACATAGTAGGCCTTCAATATTTGAAGACCATTATCATATGCATGTAAGTTTTCTCTACTTCATGACAAGTTCTTGCAATGACTCCTTACGTGACACAACATGAGACCCTTCAGCACCCTGGTTGTCCTCCTATGGATAATCTCCATCTCATCAATGTCTTTCCTAAAATGTGACATTCAGTAATGTAGATCTAGTCTAACCATGGCACAGGACCAAGGCAGGACCTCTCTTCATGGAGTCTAAATTTACATGAGCTTTCATGACTCCCTTATCATGTCATTAGGTCATATTGATCTTGTAGTCCACAAATGTTTTCAGATCCTTTTCAGACTGTTGTATAACCATATCAGCTTCTCAAATCTTACTTGGGTCAATTCCTCATTAATGATAGCCCCTTCTGCTTAGTCCCTTTCCTCATTTAACTTAAATCTTTTTTATTCTCCTTTAATGGGTCCCCAAATCCTTTCCAATGCTCTATTCCCAAATTACCTTCTTAAAATTTAAAAACAATTATAAAGCTGGCCAATCTTGCAATTTTTATTCCTTATTCCCTTTTTTCATTGAAAATCTTTCTTCTCGTGTTTCACCCATATAGCCTTTTAATTAAATCAAAAAGTATATATACACATATATATGTATATATACATATATATGTGTGTATATATATACATATATAAATATATATGTATATATATATATATATATATATATATATATGTAATATGCTAACTGTTTCTTACTTGCTTTGCTAAGTGTTGGAGAACACAAAGAAAGAAAAATAAAATCACTCCCCGCCCTCAATGTTCTTGTATTTTCACACGAGGGGAACCATGTATACACACACACACACACACACACACACACACACACACACACACACACACACATATATATATATATGATACACAAAAGATGTAGAATAAATACAAAGTAATCTTAAAAAGGAAGGCAATAGCAGATGCAGTGGTGAAATGTAACAAGGAGTAACAGGAAATACCTCCTGTAATGGACAGCACTTGAACTGAATCTATAATTATTCCAGTTATAACCTAGCTAAGGTGTGTGCCTCATTAACTGTTTTCTTTTGTTTTGGTTTTGCCCCCAGTGGAGATGGTAGGCAATTTGCTCTTAAATTACCAGGGATTTCTCAGAAAAAAAATGTTTGTGTAGTGAGTGTTCAAGGACTTGATGCAATTAGCAGGATGTCATTTGTACAAAGTATACGTGTAGAACAGTACCATTAATAAGAAATTCTTCTTTTGAGTTAGATATATTCATGACACTAGTGAAACACCTTTTGAACATGCATGACATTGTTGAATAGGTTTCTGTGTAGTTGTGCCTGTCATATAGTGTCACATATACTAATGTATGAAAAAGAGGAAGAATCCTCTAAGGAAAGAATTCAAGACTACATTTTTTTTTTCTGGAAAGTGTTTTTCTGAATAGAATGAGGAAAACATTTTTATTAATCACTTGCTTTGTGAAAGGCACTATGCTGAGTGCCCAGGATACAAATGCAAAAGAACAGTCTTTGGCATTGAGAATCTAATATTCATGTGTGTTTGCGTGTGTATGTGTGTGTGTGTGTGAACACACAAATGAGATGGGAGGGAAATGGTGGCAAAGAAAGAATATTTTAGATTTAAATCTGGGAAGACAAGGAGGTAGTAGGTGGAACAACAAAAAGTATTTGGGCATGCCCCTTCCAGAAGTAATAGTAGTGTTGTTTATGTATTTTTTGCATGTCTTTCCCATCAGATGGGCAGTTCTTTGAGAGCAGGGACTGTCTTTTGAAGTTCTTTGTTTCCCCAGTGCTTAGCACGGCACCTAGTTTATGTCCTTGCTGTTAAAACCCCATTTGGGGTTTTCTTGGCAAAGATAATGGAATGGTTGACCATTCCTTCTCCAGCTCATTTTACAGATGAAGAATCTGAGGCAAATAGGGTTAAGTGACTTACTCAGGGCCACACAGCTAGTAAATGTCTGAGACAAGATTTAAACTCAGGAAGGCAAGTCTTCCTGACTTCATGCCTGTCTCTATCCACTGTGCCACCTGGTCGTTCTGCCTAGAACAGAGTAGGTGCTTAATAAACTATGGTTGGAGAATTAGTGTTAATGTTATTCCATTCCTAGAGAAAAGTGGAAGAATCCTGGAAAAACTCTGAATATAAACCAGGTGGTGTGGGAGATATGTTCTGGGTGAAGAAACATGATCTTAGGAAAATAGCTGAAGCAAGTGGCATAATCACTCCTTTGTAATGTCTTTGAAAAGCTAGTTTGGAGAGGGGGGAAGCAACAGAAAACAACAAACAGTAGGATTTCATAATCTCTGCAGCTTGCAGTCAATGGTATATTTCAATTTGAATTGAATTGAACTCACCTGTACAAGTCTACTTATTCTCACATCCTACTTTCCCCTGGGATAACTGGATGTCCGGATGTATGCATTCATCATTCCCGTTAAATGTTTTAGAGAAAGGAGAAAGCCGGCATATGAATTGGTAGTGTTCATATTTTCACAGTTGCGGGGCCCTGTTGTTGCTGTTAAATTACTATCTATGACCTCATCCCATTATTTTGAAATGTTCACCTCACTGATAAATCTTGAGAATAGTTCACTGAATGCATTTAGAATTGTGTTACAGACAGTAGAAATTTGCTCGGTAAACAGTTGGTCAGGCCAGATGCATTTCCAGATTCCATTTTCTCAAGTGCTGCAAACTCACGTCACATGGTACAACAAATAGAGATGTAGAATGTAAATGGCATGATTCGTGTCCCTTAGCTCACTTACATGGGCACTCTGAACACAATTAATTTGATTTCCAGGAAGAAAGATTTTAAGAATAATATATATTATTCTCTATAAAAAGAGGCAGCTAGGTTTAGTGGATACAGCACTGGGTCTAAAGTTCAAATCTGGCCTCAGACACTCACTAGTTATGTGACCTGGGACAAGCCACTTAACCTTTGCTTGCCTTAATAGACTGGAGAAAAAAATGGCAAACCTCTCCAGTATCTATGCCAACAAAACCCTATATGGGGTTACAAAGAGTCAGTAATGACAAAACAACAATAGTGACCTTTTAGAAAGAAGGAAGAAAGGAAGGAAGGAAGGAAAAGAAAGAAAGAGAGAAAGAAAGAAAGGAAAAAAGTAAGGAAGGAAAGAAAAGAAAGAAAGAAAGGAAAAGAAAGGAAGAAAGTGGAAGGAAGGAAGGATGAAAGTAAAAGGAAATGAAATGGAATGAAATGAAATGTAAGCAGCATTTACTATCTTGGGTCTTCTAAGAAAAGAAAGACCCGCAAAGTACCTTAACTAAAGGACATAGTAATAGTAGGGGCCAATTTTAGACAGGGCCTAAAAGGTCATTTCTCTTGTCCTCCAAGGGATTATGGGTAATACTGCATCAGAGATGTAAACAGATTGGGAAAGTATCAAAGAAACAATCATTCAATCCATAAAAATTTATTAAGCACCTATTATGTGACAGGCTCTGTGCTGAGGGCTGTGGATGCAAAAAAAGGTATGTTCCAGAGCTGCCAGCAAAGTACAGCAAATAGAGAACTGTAAAGCCAAACAGCTGAGGGCAGACTGAACAGATCCAAATTTCATTCTAGTTCCATATTTGACTTCACATCTTCTGAAACAGAGATATACATAAAAGCAAAGCACTGCATGCCAAGGCATGACTTAGCCCATTGGAACGACTTTTCTGTCACTTCTTGCTGTTTGTTCTGAGGGGAATAAGCATTTTGGCTTTACCTTCTCCTTACAAGGGGTAAAATGTGCTATTAAAAGTAAGGCTAGTCTGGGGAAAGAGGATGTAAAAGAACAAGCATTTATTAAGTGATTGCCACACTCCAAGTGCTAGGTGAAGTGCTTTAAAACTATTATCTCATCTGATCTTTAAAACAACTCTGTGAGATAGGTGTTACTATAATCTTTATAATACAGTTGAATGGACTGAAGCAGTCATACACTGAGTGACACGCCCAGTGTCACACAGCTAGCAAGAATCAGAGGCCATATTTGAACTGACTTCAGGACCAGTGCTCTAACCACTGAGGCATCTAACTAACTAGTGTAAGTGAACACAAGAAAAGATAACAGTCAGTTGGTTGAAGAGAGAGTAGTGTCCCTTGGCTCTGATTCACTTGAATTCTTAACAGATGATTTATTTTCTAAATGGTTTGCAATTTTCCTAAGTGTATTTATACTTTCCTATCTCTTGTGGGGTGCCATCCAACAAACAGACATTGAAGCCATAAATTTCCTTACATTCCTTCCTTTGCAAAATCTTCTAATTAAAAAAATTCTGCTGGTTTTTAACATCAACTAAAGAAAATTTTCTTCATCCCCAACAGTGCACAGACTGGGCAGCTGTTTAACCTTTTCTGTCTCTTCATCAATATTGTAAAACTAGAGGAGTCCTCATTTTTGCCATTCACAGAAGCCAGAAATTGGGGTGGGAGAAGGGTGTATAGGTCTTCATAACCTTTTTAATATTTTTACACATCTTCCAAATTGACTTTGCTATAACATCAAGGACAATATAACATTTTATTGATATGTGAGATCCCCCATCTGTTAGCAGCCTAAACAATATCAAGGTTTGTCTCAAATGTCATATTAAAAATAATTAGTCAAATAATGTAGTTAAGAAAATACAGAAATTTATTATGACAATGTATGAAATATCCTCTTATTGCATATAACTCAAGCATTTAAAAGTAGAATAAAAGAAATATCTTACCCAAACTGAGGACGAAAAAGTCGAAGTGACTTGCCCAAGGTCACATAGCTAGCTAGTTTTGTGACAAAACTACGATTAAAATGTTTCGCTTGAATATTGTTATTGTTCCCAGTATCATAGAATTATTCTGGAAGATGGCTTAGAGTTCATCTTGTCCAACTCCTTCTTGTTACAAATGAAGAAACTGAGACCCAGACAGGCTAATGGTTTTGTCCAAGGCCACATAAGCAGTGAATAACAGAGGCAGAATTTGAACTGAGCTCCTCTAATTACAAAGCTAAGGTTTACTTTTCCTCTATGTGTTTGTGTGTGCGTGTGTGTGTGTGTGCCATGTTGCCTCTCATTCTTATACAACAAGAAGATCTCAAAATACTACTCACAGTTTTGGTCTCCCTAGTAAAATGGATTTGTAGAAAAACTGGAAGATGTCCAGAATAGATAAATGAAAGTGATAAAAAGTCTGGAAAATAGAACCTTGGAGAAAAGGTTAAAATAATGAGGATCATTTAGCTCATACAGAAGAAGACTGAATAGCAACCTAATAACTGCCTTCAAGTACGTGAAGACTTATTATATAGATGACCAGTGTTCATTTTCAGCAAATACAGAGCAAGAAAAACTTGGACTAATTTGAAGAAAGAAAGGCATAGGTTAAATAGAAGAAAGAATGGCCTGCATGAAAGACATGTTACATGTCAGAGTAAATTACCGAGGATTTTATTTGGCTACCCTTACTAGTGATCTGTCTTGGATAATTAGAAGAAATTCTATCTGAAAGCTGGGATATATGTCTCATATTGAAAAGATTTCCTCCACAGACAAATATGTGTGTGTACAACCATATATATTATACAGTGCATAAATGCATATATGCCCATATATACATGATTATGCCTATTTGGGAGATATATGCACAAGATTTTTGGGCATATATATGTATATATAATACACATGTGTATGTATATTACAATGCTTCAATCATATCAATACTTCCCATCTTATTCTACTACTATATTCCATGTTCTCCCATCCACCTCTGCATCCCTAATACTTGTTTAATATACATTCCTGTTTCATATTTAAGCATTGATTATAGAATCTCTCTCTCCCTACATACACACACACACACACACACACACACACACACACATCACTCCCTCTATCTATTCATCTACACACAGAGAGAGAAAGAAAAAGAGGCAAAGATAGACTGAAAGACAGATAGAGGCAGAGAGATAGAGACAGAGAGGGGAATATACATGATATGTATCTTTATATATGTATGCATGTACTTAAGAGTATGATCTTGAGAGTTCGACATAACTGAAAAAAATGACTGAAGAGCAACAAATGGGAAATCATGTGTAAAACTCAAGCACTGCTCAGTTACTAGGTTCACAGAGGTTAATGGATAACGTGAAACATATTAGCAGAATAAGATGGGAAGAATTGTTATTATTTAAGCATTCTCCTAATTCCCATATCAACTTGATTGTCTCTTTAATTTAGCACATGGTGAGTGGAAAGGTCCCATGCTCTGGAACTTGCTCATTTTTAGATAAAATCAAACTGTTCATGTTCTAGCAGGGCATATTTTGTGTCAATATTCTAATCTTATGGGATACCCAGTGCATCAGGATATTGGCACCACAAATCCAGTTTATACTATTTATATTTTCTCTATTTATATCACACATTTCTTCTCACAGTTCTATATAGGAAAAAGTACCATCTAATTAATTCTTGAAACCCCCTTGAGTGTGATTTAGGAGACAAAAATATATTTCCATTGTGCAGGTACAAAAACTGAGGCACTTAGAGTATTGTCACTCATTAAATCTGGAGCAAAAGAAGGCATCAATTATGGATCTCCCTTGCAACTTAAATTTACCATCACTACTCATGAACTTTGCTACTCTCTTAGCTCTGGTGAGTCCCTTTTTAAAGACAATAGAAAATCAGAATATGTAATAGAGATGAAAATATGGAGGCACCTGGAAATCAGTACAGTATATCTTTATAACCAGGATACTTTATACTACCTACCATCCATACCAGAGAAGGTTATTGTCTCCATGATACAAAAGAAATAGTGTTACTGTATTGATAATACATTTCTGCTTATTGCTAATATAATATTGCTTCAAAGATGGCAGAGTAGAAAGATGCACATGCACTAGCTCTTCCCCCACAGCCCATAAAATACCTATAAAGAAAGACTCTCAACAAATTCTAGAGCAGCAGAAGCCACAAAACAATGGAGTGGAGATTTCCAGTCCAGAGTGACCTGAAAGGCCAATGGGAAATATCTGTTGCACTAGATGTGGAGCAGAGCCCAGCCCAGCCTTGACCACATGGCAAGGTGAGGGAAGGAGAACCCGAACAGGACTTGGGGGCAGAATCCCCAGCAGCAGCAGCATTTTTCAGATCCCTCAACCCACAGGGGCCAAAAGTCAGTGAGAGGGTGTTTTCAATAGGCAGAGAAGGGAACAGGGTCTCCCCATAGCTCCAGCCTCAGGCAGCAGTAGCAGAGGCTGCATCAGGCAGCAGCAGCTCCCATAGCAGCCCACATATATTGCTGGATAGTAAAACCCCTGGGGAAACTGAGCAGCTGATCCTTACCTCAGCTCTGTGTGGTGACCCTGTCCCCACCTAATGCTCCTGAAGGAATTGAGCAGCTGATCTTTATCTCATACTGCATGGCAACCCTGCTACTGTCCCTGGGGAAATTGAGCAGCTTATCTGAATCTCAACTTGCTGCCTTGGTGGAACTGGAGGCCAGATGGTTGTGGAGAGGAAACTCTACTAGATTCTGGGCACAAGAGTTTCTGGTTGGTCCCAGACTCTTGATTATGCTACCTTGGAGGAACTGAGAACTTTCAGATCCCCAGAGTGCACCCTACTCTTGATAAAGAATGTAAAAGTCAAGCAAGTGCTTGGGAAAATGCCCCAAAAAGGAAAAAAGTAAGACTATAGAAGGTTATATTTTTGGTGAACAAATCTCTTCTCCTATCCTTTCAGATGAGGAAGAACAATGCTTACCATCAGGGAAAGATATACAAGTCAAGACCTCTGTATCCAAAATGACTATTCAATGATCTCAGGCCATGGAAGAGCTCAAAAAGGATTTCGAAAATCAAGTAAGAGAGGTAGGGGAAAAATTGGGAAGAGAAATGAGATAGATGCAAGAAAATCTTGAAAAGCAAGTCAACAACTTGCTAAAGGAGACCCAAAAAATCCTGAAGAAAATAACACCTTTAAAAATAGGTTAACTCAATTGGCAATAGAGGTTCAAAAAGCCAATGAGGAGAAGAATGCTTTAAAAAGCAAAATTAGCCAAATGGAAAAGGAAGTTCAAAAGCTCACTGAACAAAACAGTTCCTTAAAAATTAGAATGGAATAGATGGAGGCTGATGATTTTATGAGAAACCAAGAAATCACAAAACAAAACCAAGATAATGTGAAATACCTCACTGAAAAAACAACTGATCTAGGAAATAGATCCAAGAGAGACAATTTAAAAATTATGGGACTACCAGAAAGCCATGACCAAAAAAAAGAGCCTGGACATCATCTTTCATGAAATTTTCAAGGAAAACTGCCCTGATATTCTAGAACCAGGGGGCAAAATAAATAGTGAAAGAATCTGCCAATCACCACCTGAAAGATATTCAAAAAGAGAAACTCCAAGGAACATTGTAGCCCAATTCCAGAGTTCCCAGGTCAAGGAGAAAA
>CM053769.1:214206433-214227797 GCA_028658325.1 Potorous gilbertii
CAAGATTCAATCAGAGGCACATGTTTATATTAAAATAAAAATTGCAAAAGATCTTTGCACTCCAGGAGCTTGGTTTTTTTTCCACCACACACAGAGTATCCCTTTCTCTTAATAAATGATTAGATGACCTTGCTCCCAGTTACACACACACATGCACATACATACATTACATACATATAGATACATATGTATCTGATGACATTTTCTGAACTTTTTCTCTACATAATTTTCACTTGGTAATGCTGCAATTGAATCATGCCTACCACACTTTGTCATTATGTTTTGAGTGGTCCTCAAATTTAATGCCTGAGAGAATGTGGTGTTACTTAACAGCCATATGGCAACAACATAAAAAATACAAACATGTTTAAGAAAAGCAAGTCTTTGTTTTAATGAATATTATATATAGATAGACATAGAAATCTCTCTCACACACACACACACACACACACACACACACACACATATATATATATATATATGTATATATATATATATATGTATCTGCTATATATGCTGGATATACACATATATCAAAAGGGAAGGTAGTCTCTGCCCTCAAAGAGCTTACAATGTAACGAGGAAAAGATAGTCTACAAAAGGAAGTTAAAAAGGTGGGATAGGGAAGGGAGAAGGTACAAGATGTGGAGGCATCATGATGATAGAATAGAATTCAAGGAGTGCAATTGGTAGGAAATGATGAATTGATTGGGTTTCTGATTCCACTTTATATGAAAGCTTTGGGGAGAGGTTTGTTGTTGTTGTTGTTGCTGTTTTACTCTGCCCTACAACCCTCCAATCAAATTGCTGTGAGTTCTGATGAGTTGTAGTAACAAAATTGATGCAATCTCATGGGATGATGAATTTCTTGATGATAAGGTTTTCCTCGAGGTGGGGGAAAGATGATAGTGGATAAAGTCCAAGAAAATCTAGAGATCATTAAAAGCATTCCATAATCTACCCCCATTAATGGAGTCCATTCTTGTTCAATTTTGGACATAGTTGTTTATTTACACATCCTGCCTCCCTTACCCTCGTCCCTTCTCTGAGTTGTGACTACAGGTCATGATCTATGGTATGAGTAAGAATCATTGCTTTCATTTGCAAGTCTAGATTTAAAGAGAGGTAAACCAAGGGAAAAGCCATTGAAGAAATTTGAGACTGAGCCTCCCTTTGGCAAACTAGAGCACATAAAATTTGTCTATTGTGACTTTTTGTCCAAACTTTCTATGACCATTTCTCTCAGGAAAGGAAATCATATTAGTTATTTTTTTAAAGATCACTGCAAAATTAAAAGTGCAAAAGCATAATTTGTTTGCCTCTTGTGGAGATATTTGTGTTAAAACCCCTCATCTCCAGTTGTGAGGTCAAAAGTCTTTGCTTTTAATTGTTAAAGTGTCTTATGGCAGGTAGTAGATGTATACTTGTTCTTCCTCCTTCCTTTTACTGTTGACTGCTCATATCTAGAATTGATGTATGGGTATGTCACTGAATATATTTTAGTGTAAGCATAAGGAAACTATAACACAAGTATCAAATCTGCCTCGTAAAAAATTTTAATGCTTTCTATTTTATTTTTCCAATTACATGTAAACATAATTTTAGACATTTATCTTGAAAAAAATCATTTCCAAATTCTCTACCTGTTCTTTTCCTATCACCTCTTTGAGAAGATAATTTGATATAGTTTAAGAAGTCATGTAAAACAGATATCCGTATTAACCATGTTGAAAAAGAAAACACAAGTCCCTCAACCAAAAAAGAAAAAAAAAGTAAAAAGAAAAGTAAAAAATGTATACTTCAATATGTATACAGATTTATTTCTTTCTGTGTAGGTGGATAGATTTTTTTTCATAATGTGTCTTTTGGAATTGTCTTGGATAATTGTATTGCTGAGAAAAGCTAAGTCATTCACAGTTGATCATCATACATTATAGATATTAGTGTGTGCCATATTTTCCTGGTTCTGCTCATTTCATTTCACTATGTGTCAGTTCATTTAAGTCTTTCCAGGTTTTTCTGAAACATTACCACTCATCATTTCTTATAACCCAATAGTATTTTATCACTTTGTTACTTTATTAGTATGGCTTTGAGCTAAGAATAGTTTTTTACTTTTTTAAATACAATAAAACTTTATGTAAATATATACAAAATGATTCTTAGGTTTGGGTGTACCAAAAAAAAACAAAAACAAAAACAGGAGAGTAGTGGATTTGTCCCACAGACTGAACCCTTGTCCTGGGGTAGGTGCAGAAAATTGCATTTTTTAAATCTCAGTTTCCCATCCTGTAAAATGGTCACCAATTCTTACTGCTAGAATGACCCATGCAGCAGCTTATAGAAAGATATATACATTATCTATCTATCTATCTGTCTGTCTGTCTATCTACTTACCTACTCACCTACCTATATCTATGTCTGTTTGTTTATCTCTATATGAATGTAAATTATTTCTGTCCTAAACTTCTTATTCTCAACGTTAGCTAAAGTATGTTCCCACTGGCTCTTTGGGAACTCTGGGAAGTATTCTGCCAACTGTCATTTGAATTGTCAATCCATGTCTCCAAAGTTGACTATGATGTTCATTTTGGGTTCTATGAGTAAAGGTGAGAGGCTAAGCAGAGGTAGGCTTTCCCAATGAAGCAATATTTCCCTCTTCCTAATTTAATTTCTCCCTTTGCTACTTCAACCAACTTATTCCTGAGAAACCACAGGAGTTTTTCTCTCTTCATTGTTTAGCAGTGACTTGGTTAGAAAGTATCACATTGCTCTATCATTTCTCCTTTCTTTTTTGTGTGTGTGTGTGTCTTCCCATTTTGTAGTTTACTCACACATACAAGCACACACACAACACACAAAAACCATTGATACACTTATAGATGGGGGCTATTAAATTTAGTCCTGGGCGTTTCATGCTTGGTCTTCTGCCACAATTACTTTTCTTTAAGTTTCATTTCCACCCTTGTCTCATTGTGCACTTTTAGAAAGAAATTTCATACCAATTCTTTTTTTTGTGATTTTGTTGCTGTTGTAATTAAAAAAATCTATAGATATCTTTCAGTATCCTTCCCCTGTAATTTTTTACAGAGTTTATTTATTTCACTATTTTTGCCTTCTTATTTACTATGTTTAATTTGCTTGCGTTTCTGTTGTCTGCAGTATGTGCAAAACAAAAAAAAATCTGCTCACATCTTCTTTGAGTTTTTTAAAGAATGTTTTAAATGTCATACCTACTAAATACACAGTTTTTTAAATTGATTATTAGGCTCAGGTTTACAGGATATTTCACCTTTGATTTCATCTTTAACTCCATTGCTCTTCAGAATACATTCATTTCATTTTTGTAGTTTCTGGAGAATAGTCTTCAAATTCCCTTTCCTTATATGTGTAGCTCTTTTTCCTAGTCATTTACAGAATTTATTGTTTTTCATTTGAATTTTAACATTCTACCACTATGTATCTTAAAATTTGTAGTATAGAATTATTCATCATTCCCTCCCTACTCCCCCATTACCCCAGAGTTCTATGGATTCTTCAGTTAGCAATTCCTTTCAATAATCCTGAGTAGTTTCCTTATGTTATCATGATAAAGTTTTTTGACTTGTTTATAGTGTTCTAGGAGATTGACAGTCCTTAAATTGTCCTTATATAGACTGTCTTCTTCATCAATATGTATTATTTTGGTAGACATTATATTTTCTTTGATTTTTAAAAAAAATTTCTATTTTTTTCTTTTAGCTTATCATATGTGTGTGTGTATATATATATTTGCAGTCCTAATCAGTGGATTTCTATTTTGTTTCTTTGATGAGATTTGCCACCAGAGATTTAAGTTTTCCTATTCTATTATTTCTACTGTGCAGACCACAAATTTTGCCTCCATGATTTTTTCCATCAGATAATATCCTACTATAATTCCATGTCTGCCTACATTTACTTGTGCTGAAATATTTATTCAGATATATTTGGATTCTTTTAGATAGCCCAAAAGCCATCTTCCATTTCATTCCTAATATTTTCCCCATCTGTCTATTTACTTAAGCTCAGGATTTTTAACTGAGTTTTTTCCTTCCTAAAATCTTTCATAATTATGACCTTTTTATTTTTGTTGTCCTTTATCTCTCATTTTCTGATTCCAGATTGCTAATCTTTCTCTCTCACTGGAAATTCATTTTTCATCAACCTGCCTCTGCCCCCAAATGACTTATTGGAATACAGCAATGGTCTCAATTTGATGCCAATTCTCATTTCTTCAGGTTTGGTGTAATATTTTTTAAACTTTTATCTAGTATTTTATTTTCCCTCAGTTATATGTAAAAACAATTTTTAGCATTCATTTTAAAAATTTTGAGTTTCAAATTCTCTCCTTCTTTCCTCCCCATCCTCCCTCACTGAGAAGGCAAGCAATTCAATATAGGTTCTACATATATAATCATGGAAAAATATCCATAATAGTCATATTATGAAAGAAAATGTAGATTACAAAGCTCAAGAAAAATAAAGTTTAAAAAGTATGCTTCAGTCTGCATTCAGATGCCCTCAGTTTTTTCTCTAGGAATGAAGAGCATTTTTCTTCATGAGTTCTTCAGAGATGTCTTGATACATTGCATTAATGAGAATAGCCAAATTATTCACAGATGATAATCTTACAACATTGCTGTTACTTGAACTCAGTATATTTCACTTTGTATCAGCCAATGCAAGTCATTAAAGGTTTCTCTGAGAACATCCTACTTATCATTTCTTATAATACAATAGTATTCCATCAAAATCACATACCACAATATTTCAGCCATTCCCCTAAACTTCTAATTCTTTACTGCTAGGTAAGAGCTGGCATGAATATTTTTTGTACATAAAAGTCCTTTTCCTTTTTTGATCTCTTTTGGGATACAGATATAGTGGTACTAGATCAAAGGCAATGCATAGTTTTATAGTCACTTGGTCATAGTTCCAAATTGCTCTACAGAATGGTTGAATAAATTCATAACTCCACCAAAAGTACATTTAAAGTCTCACTTTTCCTACATTCCCATTCAATAATTATCATTTACCTTTTCTGTTCTATCAGCCAACGAATAGGTATAATGTAGTCTTAATTGTCTTAGTTTGCATTTCTCCAAACAATAGTGAGAGTCTTTTTCATAGGCCAATAGAAAACTTTAAATACATCTGAAAACTGACCAAATCTTTTCATCATTTATCAACTGAGGAATATCTTATTTTTATAAATGTGACTCAGTTCTCTATATGCTTGATAAATGAGGCATTTAACAGGAAAACTTGCTTCAAAATTGTTTTCACCATTACTAACTGTATTTCTCTCCAACCTATTAGGCCCTCATCCTGTTTATTCTCTCTCTCTTTTCATCATATCCCTCCTCACAAGTGTTTTGCTTCTGATCACACCTTCCCCCAATGTGCCTTCCGTTCCAAGACCCTCCCTGCCCAGTTTCCTTATCCCTTTCTCCTCCTACTTTCCTGTAGTGTAAGAGATTTCCATACTCAATTGAGTGTATTATGTTATTCCCTCTCTGAGACAGTTCTGATGAAAGTTTCATTCACTCCCTTTCAAATCACCCCTCTTCCTATCCACTGTAAAATACTTTCCTTGTTTCTTTTATATGTGATAATGTGTCCTGTTCTATATCTCCCTTTCTCTTTCTCCCAGTATATTTCTTTCTCAAATCTTAATTTTATTTTTTATATATCATCCCTTCATATTCAACTCACAATTTTCCCCTGTGTCTAATTATACTCCTTCTAATTACCTCAATAATGAGAAAGGTCTGATGAGTTAGAAATATCATCTTACCGTATTGGAATGCAAACAGTTTAACATTTTTAAGTTCCTTATGATTTCCTTTGCTATTTACCTTGTTATGTTTTTCTTGAGTCTTGTATTTGGAAGTCAAATTTTCTATTCAGCTTGAAAATCCTCTGTCTCACTGAATGTCCATTTTTCCCCAGAAGGATTATATTTTGCTGGGTATGTGATTCTTGGCTGCAATCCAAACTCCTTTGTCCTATGGAATATCAAATTCCAAGCCCTAGAATCCTTTATTGTAGAAGCTGCTAAATCTTTATTTTTTATTTTTTACTTTGTTTAATTGTTTTCAGTGTCCTACAATCACTTCCATATATATTAAATTATTCCCTTCCCTCTTCACTTTCTCCCCCACTTTCCCCTGTAAGATGGCATACAGTTTTATATAGCTTCTACACACATATTCCAATTAAATACATTTTCACCTTAGTCATGTTGCAGAAAGGAATTAAAATAAATGGGAGAACAAATCAAAATGTAATACAAAAGAAAATGATCTGCTTCATTCTGTGATCGAATTCCACAGTTCTTTCCCTGGATGTGGAAAATATTTTGCCTTAAGAGATCATTGGGAATTATTTAAGTTCTTGCATTGCAATGAAGTACTAAACCCACCAGAAAAATTCCTCTCACACTGTGGTTGTTGCTGTGTACAAAGTTCTCCTGGTTCTACTCTTTCACTCAGCATCAGTTCATATAAGTCTTTCCAGGCCTCTCCAAAGTCTTCCTATTCATCATTTCTTATAGCACAATAAAATTCCATTAAATATATATGCCACAATTTATTCAGACATTTCACAATTGATAAATATCCCCTTGATTTCCAGTTTTTGGCAACAACAAAGAGAGCTGCTATAAATATTTTCGTACATGTAGGACATTTTCCAATTTTTATGGTCTCTTGGGAATAGAGTCTTAGAAGTGATATTGCTGGGTCAAAGGGTATGCACATTTTTGTAGCCCTTTGGGCATAGTTCCAAATCACTCTCAAGAATGGTTGGATGAGTTCACAGCTCTATCTACAATGAATTAGTATTCCAACTCTCTCATATCCTCTCCAACACATCATTTTTCTGTTCTGTCATGTTAGCCAATCTGCTAGGTGTGATGTGGTATCTCGGAATTGTTTTGATTTGCATCTCTTTAATCAAGAGTGATTTAGAGCATTTTTACAAATGACTATAGATAGCTTTAATTTCTTCCTCTGAAAACTGCCTGCTCATATCCTTTGGCCATTTATCAATTGGGAAATGACCTGTGTTCTTGTACATGTGACTCAGTTCTCTATTTTAGAAATGAAGCCTTTATCATAGACACTAGTTGCAAAAATTCTTTCCCAGTTTTGGCTTCTCTCATAATCTTGGTTGCATTGGGTTTGGTAGTGCAAAAACTTTTCAGTGTAATGTAATCAAAATTATCCATTTTGCACTTCATAATGCTTTCTATCCTTTGTTTAGTCAAAAATTCTTCACTTCTTCATAAATCTGCTAAATACACTATTCCTTGCTCCGCTAATTTGTTTATATTATCAAACTTTATACCTAGACCCATTTGGACTTTATTCTTGCGTATGGTGTTAGGCGTTGGTCTGTGTCTAGTTTCCACAACACTGTTATCCAGTTTTCCCAGCAATTTTTGTCTAATATTGAATTCTTATCCCAGAAACTGAGGTTGATGGGTTTATCAAACCGTGGATTACTATATTCATTGACTACTGTATCATGAATACTTAGACTATTCTACTGGTCTAGTCTTCTCTTTCTTAGCCAGTACCAAGTGATTTTCCTAATTCCTGCTTTAAATACAATTTGAGTTCTGGTAGAGCTAGGCCATCTTCCCTAGCATTTCTTTTCAGTAGTTCCCTTGATATTTTGGACCTTTTGTTCTTCCAGATGAATTATGATATTGTTATTTTTCGAGTTCTAGAAAATAATTATCTCACAGTTTGATTGATATGGCACTGAATAAGTAAATTAATTTAGGTAGAGTTGTCATGTTATTATATTGGCTGGGTCTACCCATGAGCAACTGATGTTTTTCCACTTACTTAGATCTGTCTTTATTTGTGCAAAAAGTGTTTTGTAATTGTGTTCATATAGTCCCTGGATTTGTTTTGGCAGGTTGACTACCAAATATTTTACAGTGTCTATCCCAGCTTTAAATGGGATTTCTCTTTCTATCTCTTGCTTTTTGGCTTTCTTACTAAATATATTGAAATGCAGAAGATTTGTGTGGGTTTATTTTGTAACCTGCAGCTTTGCCAACATTGCTTATTATTTCAACTGCCTTTTACTCGAATCTCTGGGATTTTCTACATATATATCATCATATCAACTGTGAAGAGTGATAACTTCGTTTCTTCTTTGCCTTTTCTAATTCCTTCAATTTCTTTTCCTTTTCTTATTGCTACAGCTAACATTTCTAGTACCACATTGAATAATAGTGGTGATAATGGGCATCCTTGTTTCACTCTTGATCTTATTGCAAGCACATTGAGTTTATCTCCATTGTATATAATGTTTGCTGAAGATTTTAGGTAGATACTGCTTATTATTTTATGGAAAGTTTCATTTATTCCTATGCTCTCCAGTGTTTTCAATTAGAACAGATGTTGTACTTTGTCAAAAGCTTTTTTTCTTCGTCTATTGAGATAATTGTGTGGTTTCTGTTAGTTTTGTTGTTTACCTCATCAATAATGTTAATAATTTTCCCAATATTGAACCAGCCCTGCATTCCTGGTATAAATCCTACCTCATCATAATTTATTATTCTCATGATACATTGCTGTATTCTTTTTGCTGAAATCTTATTTAAAATTTTTGCATTTATATTCATTAGACAAATTGGTCTATAATTTTCTCTCTGTTTTGACTCTTCCTGGTTTAGGAAACAAAACCGAATTTGTATCAGAAAAATAATTTGAGAGGCCTCTTTCTTCCCAAAGTTTCCCAAATAGCCTATACGGTGTTGGAATTAACTGTTCTTTCAATGTTTAGTGGAATTCATTTGTAAATCCATCTGGCCCTGGAGATGTTTTCCTAGGCAGCTCATTGATTGTTCAATTTCTTTTTCTGAGATGGGATGATTTATGCACTCAACTTCCTCTTCTGTTAATCTGGACAATTTATATATATTTTTTGACAATTTATATTTTTTAAAATAATCATCCCTCTCATTTAGATGTTGAATTTATGTGTATGAAGTTTGGTAAAGTAATTTCTAATTATTGTTTTGATTTCCTCCTCATTGGAGGTATGTTCACCCCTTTCATTTTTTGTATTGGTAATTGAGTTTTCTTCTTTCTTTTGTTTCAATCAAGTTGTCCAAAGGTTATCAATTTTAAGTTTTTTTCATAAAATAAACTCTTAGTTTTATTTATTAGTTCAATGGTTTTCTTAATGTAAATTTTATTAATCTGTCCCTTGGTTTTCAGTATTTTTAATTTAGTATTTATTTGGGGATTTTCAATTTGTTCTTTTTCCAGCTTTTTCAGCAGCATGCCCAATTCCTTGATCTTCTCTTTCTCAATTTTATTCATGCAGGCATTTGAAAATATGAAGCTTCCCCTAAGAACTGCTTTTGCATCACCCCATAAGATTTGGTAGGTTGTCTCATTATTGTCTTTCTCTTGAATGAAGCTGTTGATTATTTCTATGATTTGTTGTTTAACCCACTCATTCTTCAGGATTACACTAATTAGTTTCCATTTAATTTTTAATCTATCTTTCCATGACCTTTTATTACATATAATTTTTATTGCACTATGATATGAGAAGGATGCATTGACAATCTATGTCTTTCTGCACTAGATTTTGGTGTTTTTATGCCCTAGTACATGGTCAAATTTTGTATGTGTGCCATGTACCACTGAGAAGAAGGTATATTCCTTTCTATTCCATTTAATTTTCTCCAGAGATCTGTCATATCTACCTTATTCAGAGTTTTATTCACCTTCTTAACTTCTTTCTTGTTTAATTTGAGGTTAGATTTATCAAGTTCAGAGAGGAAGAGGGGGAGGTCCCCCACTAGTATAGTTTTGTTGTCTATTACTTCCTGTAACTCTCTTAACTTCTCCTCTAAGAATTTGGATACTTTACCATTTGGAACACATATGTTTAGTAATGATATTGCTTTGTTGTCTGTGGTGTGTTTTATCAGGATATAGTTTCCATCCTTATCTCTTTTGATTAGATCTATTTCTGCTTTTGCTTTGTCTGAGATTAGGATTGCTCCTCCTGCTTTTTTTTACATCAGATGAAGCACAATATATTCTACTCCAACCTTTTACCTTTAATCTGTGTATGCCCCTGTTTCAAATGTGCTTCTTGTAAGCAACATATTGTTGGATTATGGGTTTTAATCCATTTTGCTATACATCTTCATTTTATGAGACAGTTCATCCCATTCACATTCACAGTTTTGATTACTATCTGTCTTTCCCTCCATCCTCTTTCCCACTGTTTGTACTTTAATTCTCCCTTGTCCCTTCCCCTCCACAATAGAGTTTTACTTTTTGACCACCACCTCCCTCAATCTTCCCTCCCTTCTTTCAGCCTCTTTCCCTTTTACTCCCCCTTATCTTTACTACTTCGTCCCTCCTTTTCAGTCTCCCCTCCCCTTTCTTTCCACGTTCCCCTCCTACCACCTGCAGAGTTAGATTTATATACTGAATTAAGTTTGTTGTTTCCTCCTTGAACCAAATCAGATGATAGTACCTCTCAAACAATGTTCATCTCTCTCCCCTCATTCCCTCTATTGTAACATTATTTTGTGCCTCTTCCTGTGATGTAATTTACCATTTTCTACTTCCTCCTTTTCACGTCTCCTGTTACAATCCCTTTGCTCCCTTACATCACATTTTTAAACATCATGTCATTTACTTTATACCCACTCCCTCTATCTATGTATATTCACTCTATATTTCATAATAAATTTACAATTCTGAAGATTAAAAAGTATCACCTTCCCTTATAGAGACATAAACTGTTTCCCCATATTGAGAACAAGTTTTTTCCCGCTTTTAACCTCTTTATGTGTTTCTCGAGACCTGTGTTTGTAGACTGGAATTCCCACTGAGTTCTGGCCTTTTTATTGAGAAGGTCTGGAAATCCCTTATTTCCTCGAATGTCCATCTCCTTGCCTGAAATATAATGCTCAACTTTGCTGGGTTCTTGGGTTCTTCTTTTGATGGATGCTTGGTTGTAGTCCCAGCTCCTTTACCTTATGGAATATGATATTCCATTTTCTTTAATCTTTTAATGAAGAAGCTCCAAGGTTCTTTGTGATCCTGACTGTAGCTCCTTTATGTTTGAATGATTTCTTTCTGGCTGCCTGTAGTATTTTCTCCTTCACTTTATAGTTTTTAATCCCTTTCAGGAGGTGAGTGGTGGATTCTTTTGAGGACTATTTTTCCCTCTGCATCTAAGACTTCTGGGTAGTTTTCCTTAATGATTTCTTGGAAGATACTGACAGGTTCATTTTTTCATCAAGTCTTTCTTTTGGCCAATGATCTTTAGATTTTCTGTCCTGTATCTATTTTCCAGGTCAGTTGTTTTTCCCATTAGATATTTTACATTTTCCTCTATTTTTCATTCTTCAGATTTTGTTTTACTGATTCTTGGTGTCTCATAGAGTCATTAAGTTCTACTTGTCCCAATTCTAATTTTTATCAATTTTTTTCCTTCAAGTAACTTTTACATCTCCCTTTCCATCTGTTCAATTATTCCTTATAAGGAATTATCTTCTACAGTTAGTTTTTGTACTTCCTTTTCCATTTGTTCAATTTTCTTTTTAAGGAGTTGTTCTCTTCAGTGAATGCTTTTTTCATAGTTTTAAAATCATTGGCCAGTTTTTCTTCTATTTCTCTAATTTGGCTTTTGAAATCCTTCTTCAGCTCTTCCATGAGTGTTCTTTGTGCTTGCAACAAGTTTATAGTCTCTTCTGAAGTTTCGGGTGGGAGTAGAGTCTCAGTGCTGCCCTCTTCTGTATTTGTGTTTTAGTCCTTTTCTCCATGGAAAGATTCCATGATCTTTTCTTTCCTGCTTTACTTCTTACTCATGATGATGAGCCTTTTTTTTTGTTGTGGCCTCTGGTCCTTTCAGTTAGAAGCTAAAGAATCTGTTGCTGAGCTGATGATCACTCTGCCATATTGGCTCCTAGAAGTTCAAGTAGGTGACTTACAGATATTTAATTTGAGGGCTGATATTTTCTTCTTGACCTGGGAACTCTGAAATTTGGCTTTAATATTTCTGAGAATTTTCATTTGGGGCTCTCTTTCAGGAGGTGATTGAGTTCTTTCAAATTCCATTTTATCCTCTGGTTCAAGAATTTCAGTGTCCTTTGATAATTTTGTAAAACTCATGTCTAAACTCTTTTTTGATCATGGCGTTCAGGTAGTCCAGTAATATTTAAATCATCTCTCCTGTGTCTATTTTCTGGGTCACTTGTTTTGTCCAATGAGATATTTCATATTGTCTTTTATTTTTTTTTAAATTGTTTCTTGATTTCTTATAAGTCATTGACATTGATTTTCTCCTTTGAATTTTTAAGGAATTATTTTCTTCAATGAGCTTTTGGACCTCCTTTTCATTCTTCATTCGTTTACCTTTTGGAGCTTTCACTGTTTAGTCTAGTGTATTTTTTAAGGTCTTATTTACTTCAGTACTTTTTTTGGGTCTCCTTTACCAAGCTATTGACTTGTTTTTCATGATAATCTTGCATCACTCTTTCACTTCCCAATTTTTCCTGTACCTCTCTTATTTGATTTTCAAAATCCTTTTTGAGCACTCCTATGGCCTGAAACCAATTCATATTTTCTTGGAGCTTTGAATGTAAGAGCTTTGATTTTTTTGTCTTCTTTCAGTGTGTATCTTGGTATTCCTTGTCACCATAGTAATTTTTAACAGAGTTTTTCCCCCTTCATTTTTGCTCATTTTCAAAGGCTATTAATTGACTTTTAACTCTTTGTTAAATTAAGGCTCTGCTTCTAGATTGGAGGGCTCACTATCTGAAGCTTCAAGGGTTTCACGCAGTTGTTTTCAAAGATACTTTTAGGGATCTGTAAGTTTTGGGTTCTTCCACGTGCTATGATTTAAGGAGTGGTGTTTAATCTTTTCTTGGCCTATGTTCTGATCTACAAGTGACCACAAACACTATTTTTTGCCCTAGTTCTGTAAGAAAGCACCCCCTTCTACTGCTGCAGCAAGCTGTTTTATGTTAGTGTTCCACCATGCCCTTGGACTTCCAGTCAGGGCTGTGACCTTGATCCAATATGGACCAAGCAACAGAGTTCTGATTCAGGGACAGTAAAATGATTCTTGTCCTTCTGACCAGTTTCTCAATTATCTCCAAGTAAGTGAGTTGAGAGACCTGGAAGCAGCAGCAGTAGCTTCAGCTGCTAATTCAGTCACTCTTAAAACCTGCCGTAGGTGTTCTAGGGCCTGTGCTGTGCTGGTGTGGCTTCTACCGGACTGATCTCCATTCTAATCCAGTTGTAACAGACCTTCCCTGCTTATCTTCTAAGTTGCCTTTGCTTTCTATGAGCTGAGAGGTGTGGAAACCATCTCTGCTGACTATGATTCAATTCCACAAAGGTGTGGTCTGGATTTTTTGAGGCCAGTTCTGTTCTGGCATGGTCTGTACTGGAATTTTTTCCTCTTTCACCCTGGTGCAAAAGATTTTACCTGCTGACCTGGCAAGCTGTCTTGGGTTAACAATTTGTTTCACTTCTTTTTGTGTGTTCTGTTGCTCTAGAATTTGTTTTGAGTCTTTTTAAAGGTGTTTGGATGGGTTTGGGGAAGAGCTCAGATGATTCCCTGCCTTTACTCTGCCATCTTATCTCCGTCTCCTGGTAGAGTCTTTACTCATACCACCCCCAACACACAAAATAATACACACCTAACCTATCTCAATTCCATTTATTCTTCAGTTCGCCGATTGAGCACAACTACAGAGCAGCACATTGATACTGCCACTCCAAGCCGAGTAAGATTTAACTTTCCTTTTCCTCTACCTTTTCTGCATAAAGTTGGAGGATGAGCAGGGTTTAGTTCTCTTGTTGCCTTGGAAAAATGAAGGTCAAGGGGATTAGGGTATGTACTAGCAGAAATTATAGCAGGACCAAAGAGATTGCTGAAATATGAAAACAATCATAGCTCCAAATTAATTGAAAACCAGATTTTTACAACTACTTTTTTTTGAAATCCATCACTCTGTCTGGCATTTCATATTAAAAAACAAAAACAAACAAACAAAAACCTGAGCTTACCTAACTGGTACCATTAATCAAAGCATTAGTTCTTCAAAATAATATATTTTTTAACAGTTACAGTAGGAATGCGAACCACCTTGTTTTAGTTCAAAACTGAGTTTATTGTTTTTATGATTAAATCTCTTTATCCTCCTAACTTCCCTGTTTCTGTTGTCAATACCATTTCCCCAGTCCCAGAGGATTGAAAATCTAGTCACATAATTTTAGGATTTACAACTGAGAAAGACCTCAGGAATTGCCCTTGTCTCCTCCCATCAGCTGTCTTTCTTCTCAAATACCATTATGATGCAGCAAGTCTTCTTGCCTCTACCCTGTAGTACAGCTATCCCTTCTTTTCCATTCTTTTTAATAGGTCATTTCCACATTGCTGAACTGTTGTAGCAACCTCCAAATTGGGGTCTCCTGTTTTACTCTCTTCAACCTTTAATCCATTTAACGGGCCCCAGCCAAATTAATCTTTCTAAAGTGTTTCTGGTCATGCCATTTTTCTCCCCAGAAACCTTCTATAGGTATCCATTGTTTACTGAAAACTTTCCAAGCTTCTCAGTCTGGCATTTAGGGCCCTCTCCTATATAATTCCATCCTACATTTCTAACCTTGTAAATCTGAGCATTCTTTCATGTGTTTTAGGATTCAGCAAAATTATGACATTTAGGTTCCTCCAAATATACTCTTTTCTAGCTTTACTCATATTGCTATGTATGGAATATCTTCCTCTTCCCTCTTTTCCCACTTTCTATATATTGAAATTCTATAGAACTTCATATTCCCATAGAAATGTGACTTCTTTCATGAAGCCTTCTATGATCTCTCCAAATAGAAGTACTCTCTCACTTGGCTACATTTTATACTCTATTAGAATTTCATTTATAATTTTTTTGTATTGTAGATCTTAATTAAGCTCAACTCTGATGACTGATTTTGTTGGGGAGGTGGTCCTGAGTCCTCAGTGGCTATTAAATGAAGTCCAAGTTCTGGTAGGTCCTAACTCGTTAGATGAAATGGGCACATGTTGTTTGAGGACCAAACTATCTGAATCTAAGTTTAACTGTACTGTGATCCAATTTCAGCTACTATAATTGATGTATTCATTTATCATGCATTAGTTAAGTTCCTACCATGTACCAAGCATTGCGCTAAGTACAAGGGATATAAAGACCAAAATGAAACTTTTATTTCAAGTAACTTTTGTTCTCTGAGGAGGAAATGGCATGTTCATGGATGAAATAATACAAAATATACATGCAAAACATGCTTTTTGGGGTCAATAGCATAAACAATCAGGAGATAGAAAAGATGTTGAGTAGTAACTGTCGTTTGAGTTGAGTTATGAAGGAATTGTAAGAGGCAGAGGCAAGTAGGATGAGAAGTAAGGATGATTAGAATCACAAAATCCCAGAGAAGAGAAAGTATTTAGTAAAAATGTTCAACAATCTAAAAATCTGCAGAAAGGTAAAAAACAGGATGAGGGTGAAAAAAGGCCATTATATTAAGTAAGTAAGAAATGATCAGGGACTTTGGGTAGAGAAGTTACAGGTAGTGTGTACAGAAGCCAAATTGAAACAGTTTAAAAATTATACGTCAGGAGAGGAAATGAAGGTAATAAATATAGCTTTTTTTAAAAAAAATAATTAGCAGTGAAGCTGTGAGAAGTAGAAGCAATACTCGATGACAATGATGGAATATGGAGTCAAGTGATGCTTCCCCATCCAACCATTGTCTGTGAGCAAAAGGAAAAGAGTCAGTTGATGGGGAGCCAGTAACTTTAACATGAGATGGAATGATGGAAGAGGAAAGCTTTTGGAGAAGACATGAGGAAAGGAAATCATGGGTCATGAGTAGGTTAACCTTGGTGAAGAGAGATGTAGCATCTTTATCAGAACCTAGAACAATGAAGGATACTAGATGATGGTATCAAGGAATTTTCAGGTATAGAATAAGGGAGAAGAATAAATTCATGGCAAGTCATTTTACTCTGGTCAAACTATCCTACTTGATGCTTATCTTTTTGCACCCTCTGAAGAACAGAATTCTGGACAACACAACACAGTGGAGTCGCATCATTCAGTTTAAGGGCTCTTATGCTGGGCCAGTATTGTCCTCATGGGTGAGTGTGGGAGTTCAACTAATAGACCACTCCACCTAGTCTGCCTAGAGGCAGACCTCTAAACGTGTTTCAACTAGTCATCTTTTTTTTCCATGCCACAATAAACATGAGTTTTACTTTATACCTCTTGTTCTGAAATAAAAAGTAATCAAATCAATGTTATATTTTTTTATCTGAAATGGATATGTTCATTAAATTATCTATGGTTCCACTTACCCTCCCTTTGAATTCCAGGATCAAACAAGCCTGGTCAACACTCCCCTACTCTTACATATATCATCTCTTTCCAATTGAATATAGACACCATTAGGGCAGAGACTACTTCTCATTTGAGTTTTTATCCCCAAAGCTTAGCACAGTGCTTGCCACATGGTAAATGTCTAATGATGTTTTTTCATCTACATATTCATTCTCAGCATCATAGTAGCTATAATCTTCCGTGGAAAGTAAATGGAAGGGATGAGGTTTGCATTAGTAATTTCAGTACTTACTATATACCAAAGACTGTTTTAAGTTGGAAACAACAGACATTTTAAAACAATTGTTGTGGAAAACATACTAGACATTCACATAAAAAAGAATAAGAGGATTAGTACGTGGAAGTGAGGGCAATGGCAGGGTTAGATTCAAAAATAACCTACAGTGGACTCAATCTGAACAATTGTGTGACTAAGTTCAGTGTTATGTAATAGTAGATGAAAGGAGCAGAGAAGGCAATTGGAGGTGGGGATAGTCAAAGGTGAAGATCTCACAAGGTACAGATGTCAATGGGATAAGAACAATGATTAGAAAACTGAGGAAGATATAGATTTGATTAGGAAAACTACAGGGTAAAAACTGGAGAGGAAGGAAAGTTAAGTCCAAACAGAGATTATTTGACAGAAAATGCAGAAAAGCATAAGCATACTGGAGGTCATGATAAGGGAATGTGTAGATTTACGTAAAGTGAGGTACAAGGAGCAATTGAAGGATAGGCTATGATCATTTGTTCTTGATAAGAGTAGAGCATTTGTGGGCAGTGGTGCATTTGCGGGTATGAACATCTTGGTACATGGCTGAAGTGGAGTGAAAATATAGTGTATGGGAGCTAAGAAAGATAATGAGGTGGAATGTCGGCACTTTTAGGGGACATCACCACTCTTTCCTAAATGTTAAACTCTCTGACTCTAGGAAGCTGAAACAGTTCTCAGTCTCTTTTTAGGATAGAACAGGGAAACACAGGCTTCCAAGGAAGCAAAGGAAAAGAAGTCTAAGATGAAGATCAGTTTGGGGTTGGCTTAATTAAGGTCCATCTGCTCAAGGAGTATCTTCTCTTCCACTTATTGGGATCTTGCTCTCCCCTATTATGTGGCACACACACACACACACAATATGGGAATATTGAGTGACAATTTTTTGTCATTGTTTGATTAGTCAGTGTTTTGTGTTGTTATTTATAATTGTGACTATGTCCTCATTAAATTATTTTCTACTTTTTTTGACAGAAGGGGTCTTTTAATTGATTGTTCTTCTCGTCATTCACTTTTTTTTACTGCTGTAACTGTCATCATCATCATTTTGAGGAATGGAGGAAAGGAAATGTAAAAATAAGAGAAGAAAGAAAGGACTGAGAAGAAAACAAATAATCTACAGTGAATTGTAGGGTGTGGGTGAGGGTAAGGAGGTAGTATTGTAGAGGAGGGTGGAAGTCACAGAGCCAAAACTTATTAGCCAGTTGGAGCTGTGCGAACTCTCAGGATGAGCTGTTCTCCTAAGTACACTATTTAATGTGATTCATCTGTGACTTGTCTGCCTCCACTTGAAATAACCAAAGTGACAGAAGAGGACTGAACTCTGACCTCAGAAGACCTCACATCAGATATCTGGAAACTGGAGAGCCAAATCAAGACTATTTGTTCACCCTCTAGTCTTTTTTTCTCAGTCTCTCTTTGCTTGATTCACCCCACTACATTCTCATATTCCAATCACCCTTACCATTTGACTGTCTGCCAATCCAGCAAAGCAGTCAATATAGAAAAACACTGAAACAATCATTAGGAAGAAATACATCATCCTTCAATTTCGGTAAAACATTTTGTGATGGTTGGATTCTTTCCAGGCTATTGAAGCTCTGTTATTGACTGAGGGGGAAGAAATCATTCTGACTATAGAAGTAAATGACTTGCTTGAGATCAATGAAGGGGTGTGTTTGATATTTTGTTACTACTGTAAAGCAGCTACATGGTTACATTCACTATTAAAAGTGAGATTCACATTGACACCAGAAACTCTGAACATGTGACAAAATCTTTTCCTTTTTATAAGAGGAGAAAAATCCGATTTCAAAGTGTACTTTATTCATTCCCTACACTCTACTTCTTGTCTACACCCTGTTAATCACTATGTTCATGTCTTCTACCCAGACATGAAGTCCAAGATATTTGCAGCTTGATTCAATAGACATTTTAAACACTTATTGTATGCAACACATTGTGATAGAAGGGAGCAGGAGAAAGGATGCAAAATTTATTGCATAAGTTGATATGCAAATAAGATATTTCTTCTGCCTTCAAGGACCTTTAAGTCTAATAGTAAGATAATTCAAAAGGCTGTAGAATATACTAGTATATGGTAAGTGAATTAGTTACAAAAGAAAACATGAAAATAATCCATAGCAATGAAAAATACAAAATCATACAGGGCTAATTTAAAAATTATCTCATATGTATACATATATAGCCACTTCTATAAGATTCCATTGACCAGTGAGATGATATATTGTTGCTGTCCTTCATCTTTGAGGAGGACCAAAATGACATTACTATTGCAAAGTGAAATTTCAGTGTGTCCGACTGTGGTTGATCCGACCAACACAAGCCCAGAATGCTCTACCACAGGTTGAGCACAGATAGTCCATGTGAATATTTGGAGGCATCCAAATTTGCGCATCCTGTGTTTACTTTGTGCTGTTTCAATTCGGCTTCGCTCAAAGAGCACAGCACCTTTTCTTATGTGGGCACGCCATGCTGAGCAGTCCTGAGCCCGTGTCTCCCATGTTGCACAGTCAAATCTGAAGTTCTTGAGAGAGGCCTTGAAAACATCCTTGTATCGTTTCTTCTGGTCACCCAAACTTTTCTTCAGAGCCTCCCAAACACTGCACTAGATCTGACTATGCGTGTATCAAACTCGTTGTCAATGTGTACATCCCTGCAAAGTATAGTGCCAAGGTCAGTGAACTTATCCACAGCATTTAAAACTTCTCCATTTGTTGTAACTGATGGTTCCACATATGGATGATGTGGGGGTGGCTGATGGAGCACTTGTGTGGTTTTTTTTGGTGTTAATTATTAGCCAAAAATTAGCATAAGCAGCAGAGAATTGATCCAGACTTTGTTGCATCTAAACTTCAGAGGCTGCATTGAGTGCACAATCATCTGCAAACAGAAAATCATGCACCAAAACTCTTTCCACTTTGGTCTTGGCTTCTACCCTCTTCAAATTGAAGAATTTACCATTAGTAACATATTTGATGTTGATGCCATGTTCATCCTCATTGAAAGCATTTGTCAACATGGCTGAAAACATCACACTGAAAAGCATGGGAGCAAACACACAGCCTTGTTTCACTCCATTGATGACTGGGAAGGCACAAAAGCTTTGTCCATTATCCAGAACCTGGGCCAACATGCCATCATGAAATTGATGTAAAATATTGTTGAATTTCTCCAGGCAACCAAATTTTGACATAATTTTCCATTAGCCCTCATGACTAACAGTGTCAAAGGCCTGTTTGCTGCTGACATGGAGAGCAAGTTGAGCCAACACACAGTTGGCAACAGTGGAGCAGAAAAGGAGTGGGCAGCTCTCAGAGATTTAGTGTACAGCACTGCATTTGCTCATCTGGGTCAGAGCACTCGCAAACACCAAGACCAGTTCAATGAAAATGATCAGGAAATTCAGAAACTGCTAAATGAAAAACAAGAACTTCACAGGATTTACCAGCAGGATAGTTCATCCACTTCCAAGAAGGCAGCTTTCAATTCCATCAAAAGTAAATTATAAGCAAAGCTTAGAGAAATGCAGGCTTCCAGGCTCAGTATGAAGGCAGATAAAATTCAGTTTTATGCTGATAGTAACAATCCAAATGACTTTTATGATTCTCTGAAAGCTATTTATGGACCAAAAACTTATGGTGAATCACAACTACTCCGTGCTGGTGGAGCCATATTGATTAGTGATAAGGACATGATCCTAGAGAGATGGGCTGAACACTTCTATAGCATTCTCAACAGACCATCATCGATCAATGCTGAGGTCACTGACAATTTACCTCAAGTTGAAGTTAATCCCTCCTCAGCTGAACTTCCAAATGAAGAAGAGGATTTTTTAATTTTTTAAAATTTATTTTATTATTAATGTTCTACAATCACTACAATCAGTTTTCCCCGCTACCTACCCCCAACACCCCCTCCCTCCCCAAGATGGCATACAATTCTATATAGTATCTACACATACTTTCCTATTGAATACATTTTCACTATAGTCATGCTGTGTAGATGAACCAAAATAAATGAAAGAAATTATATAAGAAATTAAAACACAACACACACACACACACACACACACAAATGATCTACCACATTCTGCAAATGAATTCCATAGTTCTTTCTCTGAGCGTGGAAGGCATTATGCCTTAAAAGACCATTGGGAATTTTTTTTTAAGTTCTTGCATTGTTACGAAGTTCCAAGTCTACCAGAAAAATCTCTCGCACACTCTGGTCATTGCTGTGCACAAAATTCTCCTGGTTTTGCTCGTTTCACTTATCATCAGATCATATGAATCCTTCCAGGCCTCTCTAAAGTCTTCTTATTCATCATTTCTTATGGTGTAATAGTACTCCATTACATTCATATACCATAATTTATTCATCCATTCCCCAATTGAGGGGCATCCCCTGGATTTCCAGTTTTGGGCAACTACAAAGAGTGCTGCTATAAATATTTTTGTACGTGTGGGACCCTTTCCCATTTTTATGATTTCTTGGAGATATAATCCTGGAAGCAATATTGCTGGGTTAAAGGGTATGCACATTTTTGTGACCCTGTGGGCATAGTTCCAAATTGCTATCAAGAGTGGTTGGATGAGCTCACAGCTCCACCAACAATGAATTAGTGTTCC
>CM053769.1:214228297-214246503 GCA_028658325.1 Potorous gilbertii
TAACTCTTGAAACTTTTCAGTGTCTGGGTAGTTGGTAGGATCACACACACACACACACACACACATATACACACATGCACGCACATACAGAGACAGAGAGCACAGAGTGAATTGAGTAGGAAGGGATCATATCTTAAAAAATGAAGTTAAGCAGTGAGAGAGAAATGTATTGGGAGGAGAGAGGGAGAAATCGAAAAGGGCAAATTATCTCTCACAGAAGAGGCAGGGAGGAGACTTTTTAGTGGAGGGGAAAAGAGGGGAGGTAAGAGAAATCATGAAGTTTACTCTCATCACATTTGACTAAAGGAAGGAATATAATGCATACTCATTTTGGTATGAAAACCTATCTTACAATACAGGAAATTGGGGGAGATGGGGATAAGCAGGGTCGGGGGGATGATGGAAGGGAGGGTAATGGGAGGAGGGAGCAATTTAAAGTCAACACTCGGGGAGGGACAGGATCAAAAGAAAGAATAGAAGCAATGGAAGACAGGATAGGATGGAGAAAAATACAGTCAGTCTTACACAACACGACTATTATGGAAATCATTTGCAAAACTACACAGATATGACCTATATTGAATTGCCTGCCTTCCCAAGGGAATCAGTGAGGAGGGAGGGATGGGGAGAAGTTGGAACTCAAAGTTTAAGGAACAACCATTGAGTATTGTTCCTGCTATTAGGAAATAAGAAATACAGGTAATGGAGAATAGAAAGTTATCTGGCCCTACAGGACAAAAGAGAAGATGGGGTAAGGGAAGGGAGGGATGAAAGCAGAGAGGGCAGATTGGTGATATGGTTAATTAGAATGCTCAGTGTATTGGGGAGGGGGCAGGGAACAAATGGGGAAAAATTTGGAACCCAAAATTTTGTGACAATGAATGTAAAAAGTTAAATAAATTTATTTAATAAACAAAAAAATAAATATATCACTACTTTAAACAAAAAGAAACCCCACAAAATAAAGCCCACAGAAATTGATAAGTCTGAGGTTAGTATCTGATGGTCATAGTAATTTTAAGATCTTCCAAGAGAAGCTGCTACCTGGCACTTCCCTGACACTACTCTGTGGCTTCTTCTGTATACAACTATATTATTCCCATAAAAAATTAATTTTTAAAATTTAAATTTAATTCCTATTCTTGCTATATTCAGACTTTCATCTATGTTAATAACATCATGATTAGGAATTATCTTTGGGAGCAAGCATATTCCTGTCTAGTAGTAAACTACTGGTACTGATAAATTCAAGGACATATAAGCAAGTGTTATAAGATTAAGGACCCAAAGCTTTGAGCATTTAAGAGAAATAACAGTAAAGACTATATTCTTTGCCCTTACTTTCTCTGACTGTACTTAAGTCAAGGAGAAAAGATTCAACACCTAGTTTGTGCTCAGGCCTTGCCTGAAAATCTATTTCTTAGATTTAGAAACCTTACTTTGAGACTTGAGATATGACGGTTTGGGAAGTTTTCTTAGCTTTTCCTGGATTTGAAGGCCATAACTTGGTAGTGAAGGTGAATTGTCCTGGAAATGGCTTCTGACAATGCACTCCTATTTCAATTCTTATTGTACATTCACCCAGATGTTATTTAATTAGATCTGAATCCATAAGATTTTTGCCTTTGTTGAACAATATCCTGGCATCATTTATAATGTACTTCTTTTCTCTGATGGTGTCCTCCATCTGCCTGATGCTAAATGCCACCTCCTTGCAAGCCTGAAAATCCTACTGTACATATTGAGAACTTCTTGTTATGGTTCTGTTGTCATGCTGTGTTCATTGTAGCTGCCCCCTCACCCACAATGCTGGGGATGAGAGGACAGAGTATCAGGAGCCCCATGGAGCCAAGCAGACCTTTTCTTCAGTTTTTTAAGGTTGTAATCAGCTTTATTTTCAAAACAGATTGGCATCAATATTTCACTTTGCAAATCTTCCTCAATTAATTAAAAAGTGGATCCTTAATCCTATTTTTATTGCTAGGGATCATTAATTTCTACATGACTTGACTATAAAAAATTAAGAGTTTTGGGTATTCAGAAGCAAATATATTAACACAATAGGAGCTAAAATATTTGCCACAATTACCCATATGGCCAATAGTAGAGTAGTTCATGGAGGTTCTCTATATATGCAGAGGGAAACCAATTTTCCAGGTATTCTTTAAAAAATTTCTAAATGACACTTCAGGGGATACTCTTGATTGCATATCTCAAATTGAAATGCTTTAGAAATAGGGATGAACATATGAAGGGAGAGTTAAGGTATTGCTGTAATTACAGGGATTAGATACATATGTTCTCATGTCAAATGAAATAGATTTAACATATTTTTGTGAACTGAATATTTATAATTAGCTTGTTTAGTTTTTTTGCATCACTCTCATTTCTCTTCCCAGTTTTTCCTCTACTTTTCTTACTTGCTTTTCAAAATCCTTTATGAGCTCCTGCATGGCCTGCAACCAATTCATATTCTTCTTGGAGGCTTTTCATGTAGGAGCTTTGACTTTGCTGTCTTCTGCTGTTGTATTTTGGTCTTCTTTGTCACCAAAGTAAGACTGCATAGTCTCAGTTCTTTTCTGATGTTTACTCAGCTTTCCAGTCTTGATCTTCTAACTCTTTGTCAGGGTAGAAGTCTGCTTCCAGTGGAGGCATTTGTGTGTATATTTTCCCAGACTTCAGGTAGTTTGTATCAGATGCTTGATTCCCTACTGTCTGTGGACCCAGAGCTCCAGAAGCATCCTCTGTTGCTGCTGCTGCTGCCAGCACTTCTGGCCTCTCTGGGACTGGGGCAGGGCTTGGCCAGAACAGGTGCTCTCCTTTCACCCAGGTCACAGCTTTCAAACTGACCTTTTTGGTGTTTGTTGGTTAATAAGTCTGGAAGCTGCCACAGCTGTCAATGATTCATTCTTTTGAGACCTGCTCAGGTCTGTCTGTGCTGGTGTGGCCCATCCCAGACTGCGCTCTGCTCCTTGCCTGGTGCTACAGACCCTTCCTATTGCAGGTTGTTTTGGGCTGTGGATTTGTTTCATTATGTCCTTTTGTGGGTTCTGTAGCTCTAGAATTTGTTTAGAGTCATTTTTTACAAGTATTTGGAGGGTTTTGGGGAGAGTTCAGGGAAGTCTGCTTTTTCTCCGCCGTTCTGGCTGTAGAGCCCAGACCTGTCTTTTAACACAAAGGTTTTCATGTGACTTCTTTGTGGTGATGATCCACAGCACACCACAATCTCTGTTATGATAAACTAAAGTCAATGGGGAGATGCATTTGTAAAATTCTGGTGAGTTTGGAATAAATAAGGGATCATTTTGGAATGCAGAAGTCTTCAAAACATAGTCCAATATTTCAACTCTTAGGTCTAATTCTCTCCAGAATTATGATACAAATCAAAGGAAATATATTTCCAGTGATTATGTAGATTAATAAATGATAGAAAAGGTTTCTTTGAAATACTATGGGAAAAAAGATAGATGAAGCACTTACATGGCTTTTATGTATGTGAAAACTATTTGTCTAGCTAGTTAGATAGATAGATAGACAGACAGATAGACAGATAGAGACGTATAGCTCAAAAGTGACCTAAGCTTTTGGGGACATGGTGTGTGTGATAATTTTCAGGGAAACTTTATTATGCTTAAAGGAATTATATGTCTCTTTTATAGCAGGTGCGGGCTGCTGACCTACCAAGTGCTTTGAAGCTGAAATTGTTTGGGGAATTGTTAAATATAGTAGAGAAGTTGAAGACCAACATTGTGATTAAATTTTATTCAATTATATGTAAAATTTGTTCTAGGTTCTTGGTCTAGGATGAAGGAGACCTGAGTTTTTGAATTTGATTTTCTCTTTCTAATATTTATGATACTAAATTTTCCCACAGTTTCCATATGCTAAGTTGTTAAAATTAATTTTTGCTGTTATGGCATTTTATTTTTAATGGATTTCAGAGGACTCTAAATAGTCAGCAGAATTGTGAACATATGCTATCTTCCCATGTCAAACCCAAGTTTGTTCATTGTCCTTTATATGTGTCATTCATTTATAATGAAGGCCATGATAATATAATTATAATAACTATGTCATTATTATAGTGATATAGTATCATATTTATGTTATATATATATTTGTTACTATGATATTTAATAATAACATAACAATTAATATTTATACAGCATTTACCATGTGCCAGGTATTGTGTTAAGTATTTTACAAGTATTATCTCATTTAATCTTCATAACTCTGAGAAGCATGTGCTATTGCTACCATTTTACAGTTGATGATATTGAAGGAAAGAAGAGCTTAAATGACTAACTTAATGTAACATAGTTTGTACATTTCTGAGGTTTGTTTTGACCTCAGATGTTCCTGATTCCAGCCCTAGTGCCCTATCCTTTGTGCTATGTATCTTCAGTTGGTATCTACCTTGTATAAAGAACTCAAATTTTATTCTTATTGAATGAGGAACTTAACACCAACGAAAACATGAGAACTGGAAAGCAACTTTAAGTTGAATTGATCTTTAATAAATACTCTATACTCACTTGCAATCATGAGAACTGGAAAGCAACTTTAAGTTGAATTGATCTTTAATAAATACTCTATACTCACTTGCAATCTAGAATATATTTTAAATAATATTACCAAGAGTTATACTGAGCAATTTAACAATTTCAAGGCTAGAGGCTCAAGGTTCAAGTGCATCAGTTGTTGGGAAAAAAATTCCTCTTTGGGGAAAAAGAAAACAACTTGGACATGTCATTTTTGGTAAATGGATGAACTTACATTTGTCCTTGCCCTGAGATTTTCTGGGTGTCATTAAAATGCTTTTGACCATATATGAAACCAAGTCTGTTTCCCCCACATCCCCAAGCAGTCTATTTAATGCTGTAAATTCATATGTGGAGAAATGTGTTGACAAAAGCTGATGTTTGTCACTTGCTAACATAACTCACTAAGGCACTTATGTTATTATGATCAGATGTTCACTATTAGAAATTAGCCTTGGAAATGGCTGTTTCCAAGAAACTTATAATTTTGATGAACAGAATGAAGGGCTATTTGAAAAGAAATATTCAAAGTACGTAAGCATTTCAGCTCTTAAGTCTGCTCTTTTGTCAGCACCTTATAATATGGCTGCCTGATGATGTTTTTTTTTTCCCACGGCACAAAATATAAATGATATATAGCAAATCTTATCCTCAATCTAATTTTCTCAGTGTAGCCCCTATATACTGAGATTACATGTACATACCTTTATTTATTCTTACATGACTACACATGTGCACAAATAACTTTTAAGTGCCATAACAGCAGCAATAGCAAGGAGATTTATGGAATTATAGAACCTGAGAACTAGAAAAGCTCCCAAAACTTAACCCATACTTAAAAATGAATCTCCTCTATAATATAACCACTAAGTGGTCATCAAATCTTTGTTTGAAGCGTTCTCTAAGAGGAAACTCCATTCTTCCAAGACAACAACATATGCTTTTAGACAGATGTAAATTCCAAAAAAAAAAGATTTCCTTTGAATTTCTGAATCTGATTTTCAATAACTTCTACCCATTGATCCTACTTTTAATCTTAAGTGCTAAGGAGAACATGTCTAACCCCTATGTGACAGGTCTTCAAATCATATGAAAGCTATTATATCCTATGTAAATCTTCTCCAAAAAATCCCATTTCTTTCAACTGTTATGACATGGTTTCATGCCTGTCCTCTCATCAATCAAGACATGTCTCTATTGATGACATCTGCTTTGTCAATATTCATCCTAAAACATAACAAGAATTGATCAGGTATTCCTGTATACAGTTGAGAATACAATGACATTATGACTTGCATCATCTAAATGATTTCAAGCACTATACTTCTATCAATTCAGCCTTACCTTTTACATCCCACTGGACTAGAACCCAGTTTCCTTGATTCCTGGTCCATGGTTTCCCATATTTATTTTAGGGCATGGGATAATGAAAGTGTTTCTGTCAATGAACCTTAATCCTCTTTCCATTTTTGTTTTCTGAAAATGACCAAAGATTAGTTGTTTAAATTATTCTTTCAGCAATATTTGTGTAGCTGATATATTCGATATACCATGAATACAGATGTTGTCCTCAAGTGGTTTGCACTAAAAAATAAGAGCTGTTCATCAATTCCTTCATCTATAAGAATTTAGTATGACAGAGTCAGAATGTGCCAGGGATAAATGGAGCTTTGCCTCAGGGTACTGACATGAAGGCATAAGTAAAATTATTCCTCGTGCCATCAGTCTCATAACATCACTTCACAGTCTTCCAAAAGTGTAGGACATAACTACCCGTAGCTGTCCTGATTGTGTGCTGCTACACACATACAACCACACACACATATACATACACATGAAGACACCCAGATGTCAGGAGAGCAAGATCCAAAGGCCTCTGGGGTCGAGGATTATCCCTGTATCTCTATGCTATGACATTTCCTATATATCCCACCAAACCCTTCCCCCGTTCTTCTCAAGATATCCTATATATTACCTTGCCTTCTTTTCCCCAAATTCGATTTTCCCCAGGCATAATTTATCTAGTAATGAGTTTACACTATAATACTGAGGGAATCAATTATAATAATGCAGTTTAGCTAGTTATGAATTCATACTATTATGCTAAGGGATCACATGGAGGAAGAAATAGGAACTGGAGCAATTGGGCTAGAACCCAGCTCCCTTGACTCCTGGCCCATGGTTTTTCTACCTAGACTATGAGGTTCCCTTTATTCATTTTAGGATATGAGTTAATGGAAGTGTTTGTGTTCATAAAACTGAATTCTTTATCCAAGAACAGCTTATCTAATGATGTAAATCCATGTTACTAAGAAGGGTGTTGAAAAAAATGCTAACGTTTAGGACTTTCAACTACAATTCACCGTGCCATAGCTTCTATAAAGATTACTACATTATCATGAGAGAGTATTATTTCAAAAGGAAATCGCATTTTCACAAAGTGGTTTTAAGTTCTTGGCAAGTAATGCTTATGGGCTTATTAAATTAGATTGGTGAATAACCAGATTTTAAAAAAATAAGAAATAATTTCTGGGATCTTCTGTAAAGCAAGAAGAACCAATGCCCACTACTCTTTAGAAAAGTAAATTTAAGCTATTGATGGCAATTGAATTTGAGACTCTGGACAATATTGGAATTACTAAGGGAGAAGATGTCCAGATTATACTTAATAGTCTACAACTAATTAGATATGTGGTTTTCCTTTTTTAAAATTTATAAACAGAAATTTTCATTGCTTTTAAAAATACTTATTTTTATTTATTTTTCACATTCTTTTCCTTTTTGAGTTCCAAATTCTCTCTCAACCTCTTTCACCACCCAGTGAAAAGGCAAACAATATAAATTTTACTTGTGAAATCATGCAAAACATTTCCATATTAGCCATATTTCCAAAAGAAAGCAAGAAAAATAAAGTGATAAAATTACATTTCATTTTGTATTCAGCTCTCTCTGGACATGAGCAGCATTTTTTCATCACGAATCCTTTGGAAGTTTCTTGATCGAGGGTAGCCTAGTTTTTCACAGTTGATCTTAATTACAAAGTTGCTGCTATTGTACATAATGCGCTACCAGTTCTTACTCTCTTTGCTTCAGTTCATATGAACTGAGACTGGAAACTGGGAACTCTCCTTCCTGGGGGGTGTTGGCATGTTGTTTTTTTTCTTGAAACCACTCCCCTCATCATTTCCCACAACACAATAGCATTCCATCATAATCATATGCCACAATTTGCTCAGCCATTCCCCAGTTGATAAGTTTTCCTTTAATTTCCAAGTTTCTGACATCTCAAAAAGAGTTGCTTTAAGTATATTTAGACATATAGGTGCTTTGCCTTTTCCTTTGATCTCTTTGAGGTATAGACCTAGTGTGTTATTTCTGATTTCAAGGTTATGTGTAGTTTTATAGCCCTTTAGGCTTAGTTTCAAATTGTTCTTCCAAATGGTTGGACAACTTCATTACTCTGCTAACTAATCATTAGTATATATATATATATATATATATATATATATATATATATATATATATATATATGTGTGTGTGTGTGTGTGTGTGTGTGTGTGTGTGTGTGTGTGTATAATATATACTATATATTATACATATATACTTTATATACACGGTTATATATGTATGTATGCATATTCACAAATACATGCAAATATATACATATATACACATATGGGTATATACATACACTCACCCTCTTCCTTCTTTGAACCAAGTCCAATGAAAGTGAGGCTGAGGCATTGCCCTCCACTTCTTCCAATGTACAAGTTCTTCCTTACATGTCTCTTTTATGTGATAAAATTTTCCCTGTTCTACAACTTCCTTTCCCTTTCTCCCAATGCATCCCTCTTTCTCCCCTCTTCATTTTTTGAGATCTTCCCAATGTAATCAGCTCACATACATTTCCTCTATTTATATAAACTCCTTTTAACTGTGCTAAAAATGATAAAGTTCTTAGGAGTTACATTCATCATCTTATCATATAGGAATGTATGAGACCCTTTATTAAGACCCTTATGATTTCTCATTCATGTTTACCTTTTCATGCTTCTCGTGAGTTGAACTCTGGTCTTACAACCAGCAATGCCTGAAAATCTTCTGCTTGATTAAATATCCATATTTCCCCTGAAGGATTTAATTTTATTTTGCTGTATAGGTTATTTTTCATTTTAATGCTAGGTCCTTTGTCTTCTGGGATATATTCCAAATCCTTAACTCTTTTAACAAGGAAGCTGCTAAATTTGGTATAATCCTGACTATGGCTCTATAATACTTTAATTCTTTCTGTATTGTCTTTTTGACCTGGCAACTCTGGAATTTGTCTATAATATTCCTGGGAGTTTTCATTTTGGAATCTCTTTCAGGAGATGATTGGTGGATTTTCTCAATTTCTATTTTTGTCCTCCTTCTAAGATCTCAAGGCACTTGCGTTACCCTGGATTTTTATTTGCTATGCCACTCCAAATTTTTATTTGGGTCATTATTTTACAGTTGTTTGGAGGGGAATGTTAAGAGAGTTCAGCTGGTTTGCTCCTAATTTACTATCTAATGGTATGTAGCCTTTTGCAAATCATTTAACCTCTTTGAGATTTCATTTCTTCTCTGTAGCATGAGGAAATTAGGTCACTGACTTTTCCACTTCTAAACCCCATTATAGATTTAACCCCTCTCTAATTTCTATTTCTCATCTGCAAAATGGGAATAAAATCTGCCTCAATGCCTAGCATAAAGCATGTACTTAATAAACACCTGTTCAATTTAACTTAGAACATAGAAATATAAATTCATGCTGAGTTGTAAATGACCAAGATCAAATCTTTTGGGAATGAAATTTCGGTGGGTCATTAAAGGTAAGTTCTAGGGAGAGGATGATATATTAAAAAGGCAAAGAAAGAAGATGTTATGTGGGGAAATCTGTGACTAACCTGTCCTGAAGGATTTCCTGCTTCTATTTCCCATTCTGTAAAATAAGAATATTAGACTAGATGATATTTAAGTCCTCTTCCTTCTCTGATATTTTATTCTAAGCAAAGACAGACATCTAGAAGTCATATAAGGATGACTATCTACTAAAGGAAATACGGTTCATAATGCAGTAATTCTGTGGGGGATTTTTAACCTGCTTGAGAAATAAGTGAATACTTCACCAAAGAAGAGGAGGAGGAAACAGAAGAAAAAACTATCATTATATATGAGATTTCTTTAATATTGGGAAATACTAATGAATAAATAGGTGACAAAATACATAAGAGGCAAAATATAGCCTGCTCTGGTACTATCACTATGGACTTTGTGAAATTATTTTTTCCCAGTATTTGTTCAAAATATCCCCACTCTACTAGTCAATAATCTTAATTACTAAGCTTCTCTATCAGTTTCTTACTGATCTATCTATCTATCTATCTACTTACTGTATTTGACTTAACTCATGATCTGTACAGCTAACTTCTGAAACTTACCAGAATCTAGTTCTGCTCTCCATCCATTGCTCCCTGGGCATCTGGTGGCACAGTGGATGGATCTCTGGGTCTGGAAGACAGGAAGACCTGAATTCCAATCCAGCCTTAGATAGCTACTAGCCACATGACCCTGGGTAAATCACTTAATTTCTCTCTGTCTCAGTTTCCTTAACTGTAAAATAGGGATGATAACAGCACCTATCTCTCAGGGTTGTTATCAGGATCAAATGAGATGATATTTGTAAAATATTTAGCTCAGTGCCTGGTATATGGTAGGCATTTAATTAATGTTTATTTCTTTCCTTCCTTCCTATCCAACTTTGTTTCCCCATTTCTTCCCAAAATAAATCTGTTCCTATTATGGTGGCTTTCTTACTGGCTCTCACCAGATACACGTTCCTGACTCAGTATCTCCAGGACTTTTATCTGCCTCGAATGTGCTCACTACTCTTTACTGTTTATCACAAATCCTACTTTTCCTAATTTCCTCTTGACCAAGAAGCTTTGTATGATGACTGCAACCCAGTCACAAAGTTCTTTCTTACCTTCCCACACCTTTATTAGTCCCTACAGAAAGTCACTACTGCACAGTTCAGCACTTAACTTCTTAAAAAATTTTGCATATGTATATAAATTTTCTCTCCACCTTTACTGATGGCTCCTTAAGAGTAGGGAACATATATAATTTATTTCTATATCTTCCACATGCCTACCATAGCATTGAATTTTTTCTGAGTACTAACTTTCTCCACCTAGGCATCTCAATAGATAAGGGTCAGCTGTTTTGTAGGAAGAGCCAGGGTCTCATTCAAATGCAATTACTTTGTTTCCCACCTGTGAGATCAGTCAGGGAGATGCTGATAAGGAAAGTTTCATGTCAAATTGAAATTTGTAATCTGTCCATTTCCAGAATTGGAAGGAAGTTCAGAAAGAAGAGGATGAGGTTAGAGAAGATTAAAGGCAGCCAATTAAAGATTACTGTCATTGTTCAGTTGTTTCAGACTCTTCATGAACCCATGAACTATAGTGTCTATAGAGTCTTCTGGGCAAATACTGGAATGGTTTGCCATTTCCTTCTCTAGTGAATTAAGGGAAACAGAGGTTAAATGACTTGCTGAGGGTCACACAACTAATAAATGTATCAGATCAGATTTGAACTCAAGTCTTCCTTACTCCAGGCCCAGTGTTCTATTCATTGAGCCATCTAGCTACTCTAAACAAGTTAAAAAGTACACCCTCTCCAGATCAGTCTGTTATTCTCTCATTCCCCCTTGTGATGAAATGATTGTCCTAGGAGAGTAAAAATGCTACTTTTATTCCCCACCTCCGTGTCTCCTTTTAACACCATCATCCTGCAAGCTGTCTGGGGAAACTCATTCCATTCATAATTTTTGTTTAACTAGTAGCAGTTATTGACCAGTGTCCAAGTCATGTTTCATGTTATTTTGATGTCAGACTTTTCCCACAGGCTTTGCATGACACATATGTTACAACACAACATGTTGCTTACAAGAAACATATTTGAAGTAAAGAAAAACACAGAGAATAAAGGAAAACCTGGAAAGACTTCTATTAATTGATGCAAAATGAAATGAGCAGAACCAGGAGAACGCTGTACATAGTATTAGCAACACTGTATTATGAAGAAATATGGATAACTCAGGTCTTCTGAGCAACACAATGATCCAAGACTAGTACAAAGGACTCCAAAAGGAAAATGCTATCCATAACCACATAAAGAACTGATAAACTCTGAATGTAGATTGAAGCATATTTTTTTCACTTACTTTATTCTGTTTCATGTTTTCTTTTTTACTTTAGATATATTTCTTCTGCATCAAGCATGAAGAACATGGAAATATGCCTTAAATGATAGCATATGTATAAACTATATCAAACTTGCTACCATTTTAAGAAAGAGGGGTGGGAATGAAAAGAGGGAAAAATTTGGAACACAAAATCTTGTAAAAATGAATGTTAAAAAAATGATTTGTAATTGTGGGAAATAATAAAACACTATATAAAAACAAAAACAAAATACACAAATGTATCAGTGGTCTCACTAATTTGGATGTAATTTCTAATTATAAATATCATAACACATACATTCCTGCCTGGTTTGTAAAACTCTTTATAGTGCCAATGTGATACCCACAGCAGCTGGTATATATATGCAGGCATATTCCCAGGGTATAGTCACAAAATATAAACTGTCTTCCTCAAAGATTAAACCAAAATATTTATTCAGATACAGGAAAACCAATTTTATCATAGTAACAATGAAGTTTGTACACATTACCGATAGAAGGAGGACCACCATTCCCAAGCCTTCTCTCTGTCAGACTTCACCACAAACAAACTCCCTTACGCAAAATGTCACTCTCTCACCCAGGCTAGCTGCTCTGTTCTGCCTGCTGCCTCTCTCTCAGCTCCCCCTCACTCTCTCTTCCTGCTTTACCCTTCCTGCTCCATCCATTCGGAAAGCTCCTCCCACCATGGGCTTCATGTGACTCGAGCTGTGGACTGGGCCAAAGCTCAGTCAGGTCACATGGACCTAAAAATGGACAGGGAAGATCTTCAAATTTCCTTAACATTACACTCTGATCCATGTCTTTCTATAAATTTACCACAGAGAGTTCTTCCAGTGTATTGGGAATCTTCTTCACTTTCTCTTGATATTCAGGAGATGATTCAAGCTTATTCAAATGTTATCTTTCATCTTTTGTCACAAAACCAGCCCATTTTCTATTCTTGTTTATACATTATTCTGCAGAATACTTATCTACTTTTGTTTTACTTTGATGTTCATTTCTAGTTATGTTACTGCACTTTTGCAGCACACTATGCCTAACTTTGTTTCCCTGTTAATTATTTTTCAGTTCTTTGGAGTCTGCTGTGTTTTAGGTTTCAGATATGCAGCAATATTGGCAGAATACTGGCATTAAGACAAAGATCTTCATTTTCCAGAAAATGCTCTTGATTAAAAAGTAATTTTGCAGTGTCTGAAAGGGAATCCAGCCTGTTGTCCTCTTGTTTAATTTTAAATCTATTTGTACAATCTATCTCAACTATATGTACTGATGCACAGGCTTTATAGGTTAACTATTAGAGTTCATGAAGTGATCTGAATAAAGATCAGGATAAACTCTTATGATGGGTTACAGATCTCTTACAGGAGGCTCTGCAGTATTCCAGGACTTCAAACAACCAGTACAACATTATGTATAAACAAGAACATCTGGAAGATCTCACCATATGCACAGAATGTCATAATCATACTTTATCTTGAAAACTACATTGAATCTCCTCCAATTCTAATCAACAGTGGTACACAGAAGCTAAAATAATACTGAATGAAGAGACAAAGTTTCCTGGATTAGGGAGATGACAGTACTTCTGAGCTCTGCCCTCTTATGACCATTTCTGTTATGTTATTTTTAGTTATGTTCACCATGTCTTAGGAAGAATGCTGGTTTTCATAGGTTTTCCTCCTTTTCCCCCACCCGCATTGTACTATTGCAAGTAGATTCAGAATAATGGCATATGATGATTGGTGGAAGAAAACTGGAATTATTAGCTTAAAGAAGAGAAGACTTGGAAGGGTGGGAGGTAAGAGAATTTGACCCACAATACCTAACTTCAAGTATCTGAAGGACTATCATGTGAAAGAGAGGAAGATGAGATACATCATGCTTGGCCTCAGAAGGCAAAATTTGGAGCATGAGTGGAATTTGCAGGAAGGTACATTTAGGCTTGATATAAGAAAAAAGCTAATTCTGACAATTAGAGTTGTTCCAAAATAGAAGGGGTTTCATTGATAGATTATGGTTTTTCCTTCCACTAGAAGTTCTTAAAAAAAAACAAAACTGTATATCCACTTATCAGATAAGACAAAAAAGTGATTTTTTTTCAGATATGGATTGGATTAATTGGCCTCTAGAATTCTGTGATTTTGTGGAGGTGAAGAGGAGAGAATTTTGGCACAGTTGGGGAGATCTAAGGTAAATATTATTGAGTGCCCTAAGGCACTAAGCTATCAAAAATAGCCTTTTGGTTGGTTTGTCTATCACATATCTTCCCATTCCTTATCTGACTTTCATTTAGTTGTCAAAGTGATTTTGAAAACAGTTGTGACCATGTGACTTCACTCCTCAATAAATTCAGTTGAATTCCTATTATCACCAGCATGAAATATAAAACTCTCTGTTTGCATTCCAAGACCCTTCACAGACTATCCCCTCCCTAACTTTCCAGTCCTATACCTCACACACATATCCTGAGATCCAGCTAAACTGACCTCCTTACTGTCCCTGGAACAAGACATTCCATCCTAAATGAGATGTTCCATAGCTAAATATAGGCATTTTCATGGGATGTTCCTCATGCCTGGAATTATCTACTTCCTGTCTTCACCTCCTGTTGAAGTCAAGGCTCAGCTAAAATCTCACCTATTACAGAAGCTCTTTCCCACCCAGACCCTGCTCTTCATTCTAGTATTTTCCTTCTGTTTCTTAGTTTCAATTTATCCTTTACATAGCATGTTTGTAAAACAGCTAGGTACCAATTAGTGCAAATAACCCCTTGAAGTGGTCATATTTATTCAAATTTATACCATTCAAAGTTATAATTATGTAAAGTATGATAACTGGTTTTAGCCCAATGGGAATGTGAATTATGAATTTGAATAATGTGACCACTTCAAAGGATTCATTGTTCATACCAATTGGGAGCTAGCTATAGTTGTTTGCATGTTTCCCTCACTAGACTATAAGCTTCTTGAAAGTATGGAATGCTTTTACCTTTCTTTGTAACCCCAGTGCTTCATGCAGAGCCTGGTACATACACTATAAATATTTATTGACTAACTTCTTGAAGTAACTCATTTTCTCTTTTTTCCTGTTATTTTTTTTTTTTTTGAGATTTAGTCTTTCTTTCTTTTACAAGTTCAAAGTGCAGTGGATACTCAAGAACCTGATTTTGCTTCTGATAGGCATCCACCCCTAAGGGAGGGTCAACTTACCCCACCATAAGTAATCTGATCCCATGCTCCAAGTGCTTATCAAATTGGTACCAGACCTAGTGCAGACATTAGATCAATTTTAGCTCTACTGCTGCTCATAACTCCTGAACTCAATCAAGTAACCCACCAGCTTTAGTCACCAATAACTATAGGAATTACAAATGTGTAACAAAACAGTCATCAATTCATTCTAGTTTTAGATAGATTTCATAGTCTTTCCTTACATTGAGCCCACATTTTCCTCTCTTCAACTTCTTTTTGTTGTTCCTGGTTAAATTAAAAATTAAACCCTTCTTGCACATAAAAATCATTCAAAAACTTAAAGACAGCTATTATGTTACCTCCTCTCAAATATACAGGCTAAACATCCCTAAAGATATTTTAGTTTATCAATTCCCTTCCTAAAAAGTTAGAATTGAACATAATAGTTCAAATATGCTATTTCTAGGACTTAATTTAGTAGAACTATCATCCCCAACATTCTAGACATCATATCTCTTCTAACACAACCTAAAATTACATTAGTTTTTTTTTCCAGCTTCCATTCCATATTACAGATGTAGTCTCACTCTGGAGCCTCCCTGAACTCCGATACCCTCCACCCTCTTGAATACCTATCCATTCTTGTAGTTTCCTCCTTGGGTAAATTTTCCCTTCTCTCATTTGTGAGTTTCTCCTGATACCTGTATTTGGGGAAGAAACCCAGGATGGCCTGTCTTCTTTCTGGCTGTTTCTGAATTTCTGAACTTCATCAACATGTCCCTATGGTAACACTTTCATTTGAGTCCGTATTGCTAATTGGAGTTAAAGATTACATACACACACACACACACACACACTATAAGGTGAGGTTTTGCTTTGGAACTCATTGGAAGAAGGTTACTTGGCCAGATGAGACTCTGGGCAGCTGTTAAGGACTTCCTTGGCTTTGAAAACTCAGCTGTTGGTGCTTCTCTCTCTAATAACTATTTATGTATGTAATGATCACACAGTTGGATCTGTCTATTGATCTGTCATTGATAGAGGATTATGACCAGGACATTCATTTCATTTCCAGGGACAACACTACCACCCCAATAGATTGCCCATAAATATGGTGTGCTCCTTCTGAGTGTTACTTGTATTAATATCATTAAAAAAGGAAATCATTTTCCCCTTTTCTTTATTAGAAAGTAATTAACTTCATTTTCATGGGAGAAAATGTGTAAATCAAAAAATGTTTTATCTCTAGCAATAACCAAACAATGAGTAAATAGAAAATGCTTAATAAACTCTTGTGGGGTGATAAATCAATTTTTCTCAGGTTCATAATAAAAAAAATGAAATTCTTATTCTTTTCATAGTTTTTCATAGTCCCATCCCTGCCCATCACTATTCTTAGTGTTGGTCAGTCATTCATCAGGAGATCTAAACACTTGAGAAGGATAATGGAGGCTAATTAATTTCAATAGGTTAAACTTTCCAAATATACTTGTTTGTATACTTGATTGAAAAAGTTGATTTTTACCAGATGTTTTCATCAGTGTTAGCAAAATCTTCATTCTATCTAGAATTCTCCTACATGTTCCATATAGAGATCTTGATGTTATTCACTTAATTCCCTGTCTGTTACCAATGCTTACTTACATTTGAGTGGAGGTAGAGCCCAACTGGATGCTTTCAGATTTAGTTGAACAAGATTTCAGTGCTCTAAGCTGTACTTCATTCTATTCTCTTAAACTAAAGTAAAAAAGTTATTTCATGCCATTTCCTAAGAAATACTTTGTCTTTTCTAAAAGTTCAAAAGTATCTTCTATTATTTTCATTTTTTCTGGTGACTCATCTCAAATATTTAATGTCAGTTATGATCTCTTCCAGTCAGTTACCAAATCATGTTACAACATTGTGATCTATCATACATGCATTATTTTCTTTCTATTCCTATCAGCTTATGTAGGGTTAATGGAATATAAGATCTTCCCCATCTATTAATAGGCTTTTGTGACCACATCAACCATGGATGTCTTTCCGCTTTGAACTTTGGTTCAGTTACCAGTTGTGATACATCCTGAGTCACATAGAGCCCTCACAGTTGCTGAGCCAATTGGGCACTGAGTACGTGGGCTTTCATGCTTCTTGGTCAATTAGGGGTCAAGTCTGTGTTATATATTTTAGGGGGTTATCATTTTGCTTTGGGGATCACTCCTGGGAAGAATGTGTCTGTTATTTGGCCAGACGAGACTCTGAATAGCCATTATTAAGGGGTCCCCTGGCTTTTAGAACTCAGATGTTGGAGCTCCCTGCTCTGGTGATGTAAATTATTTTGTTTAGATAGTTGGAACCCTGTCTATTGAATTCTTTCTTTATTGGATACTCACTTCTTTCTACTTACCTATCTTCATTGTTTAATTAAAGTAAAATTGTTGACCCTTTTAAAGTTGTCTTTACTTTAGAAAAGCACATCAAAGAACCTGTACTAGCAGCCCACCTTGTGAGATAGTGTGGTTGCTAATACAGCCCCTTGTTCAAATCTTTAATGTATAGACTATTTAAATAGCCTCAGAAATGTGTTTGTTTTTGTTTCTTGGATCATTCCACTTGAAACCTTTCCATTTCCCTATACATAATCATGCTTCACTGCTTACATAATAAAATCTATACTTTTATTTTCTGAACAAATCCTTTTGCAATGTGTTCCCAGCCTAACTTTCTAGGATTATTGTTTCCCCAGCTCTACCCATTGTCTTCACTATACCCTCAGGTCCTGCCAAACTGATCACCAAATGTATCATTAACACTCTTCTCTGTGTTTTCTGCAGCACTTCTCCTTTGAATTACCCCCTTTTTCTCTCTACCAGTACAAATATCACTCATTCTTTCAATCCCATTGCTTTGGACTTTATTTGGATTTTTTTTTTATCGTGTCTTCTTTTTCCAGGAAACTCATCACTGAGGAACTTCATTAAGCTACAAGATTGAATCTGCCTGTACTCAGATCTCATCAATATCTTCAGGTCCGTGATTGGACTCTTTAGTTGGAGGGCAGGGGCAGGAGCTCCAGGGTCTCTATTTAAAGAGGAATCTCAGCACAGCTTTTCTCTCCATTTTTTAATTTTTTATTTTATTTTTTTTTAAATAAATTTATTTAACTTTTTACATTCATTATTCACAAGATTTTGGGTTCCAAAATTTTCTCCCCATTTG
>CM053769.1:214247003-214262804 GCA_028658325.1 Potorous gilbertii
GACTGGAGATGACCCAAGATGAGGCAATTGGGGTTAAGTGACTTGCCCAAGGTCACACAGCTAGTGAGTGTCAAGTGTCTGAGGTGAGATTTGAACTCAGGTCCTCCTGACTCCTGCACTGGGCTCTATCTTCTGCACCAGCTAGCTGCCCTATAAGGTGAAGTATATTTTGAATGATTATCTATACTTGATAAATAGTTTGAGGGATCCCATTGAGACAATATAAGAAAAAGAGGTCAACATGGCATACAGTGTGATGTGCCACAAACTGACCTATATGTTTTATTTATTTGTTCCCTGAATCACAGTTCGAGAAAAAAAGGACTCCAGAACATTGGTTTGCTCTCTTTGAGAGTATTTATAGAACAACAAGGGCTGCAGTCATAAAGTATTACAATAAGGAGTGTGGACATTTAATTTTTGTCAATCTAGGAAGTTAGCACACTAATAAGGTTGCAGATTTACTAAAGTTGACTGGACTATGACCATCTCTTTTCTTAATCATATATTCTAAAATGGTGTGGTTAAACTTCATGTTAGATTCCACATCATTCCTGATTCAGCAGATTTTTCCTTGTTAGGGAGAACCGTGTATAAAAATATCAGTTCTTCTCATTGCTTCTTCCATATTTTGAACAGTGGTATTGTCATTAAACTAATCCAAGAATTTGTTACCATCTCTCTCTCTCTCTCTCTCTCTCTCTCTCTCTCTCTCTCTCTCTCTCACACACACACACACATACACACACACAAAAGGAGTTCTAGTAGATGAAAAAATTGGTATCACTCACCATTATTATATATCATTCCTCTGTGTTAGACTTATTATCATATTCTTAAACTTCACAGAATGCTTATGGAAATGTAATTTCTATTTCTTTCTCCAGTCATTTTTATCTATTCTTCATTATCTCCTTACTTGCTGGATCTTCTCACCTAAGAATATTTTCTTAATATCACACTTTCCTTTTCAACCTATCACTTCAATCATTTTGTTCCTTTTCAATAATGTATACTCTTCCAAAATACTATTCCAGACACTGGTAATATCACTCTAAGTTTCAATGATACCTTTGAGTTCAAATTTCCACATATGTTCTTTTTCCCCTCTCTTATTAATCCTAATTCAATTATTTATGTGTAGAAATTAGAGGTCATGGGTTATATTGCTGACTCTTTTGTTAAATTATGTCTACCAGGATCATGTTCTTCCAGTGATGTTCTTCCTAAACTATAACCATTCTTCATATTTAATTTAGCTTATATATCTCCAGTGATGTTCTTCCTAAACTATAACCATTCTTCATATTTAATTTAGCTTATATATGTAGGAAGTTTTCTCTCTATTCCTCCCTTTCTAGTTTAAATGATTTTTACCAGTTTATAGGATTCCAAGCAGTTTTTTAAATGATTCTTTATAGTTATTTCTGGAAAAAATTCCACAGTAGTTTTATCCTAAGTTTGAATCAACAAATCTAAAATGAATGTTGAGCAGAAAGCCCTGGGTGATCTGAGTCATCAGCAGCACTGCAGAATCTCTGGTAAATCAGCCTACGATAGGAGTCCAGTGAAACTGAGTGAGTGAGAGCAATGGAGCTCCATGTATCTGCAGTGGCTACTCCTGAGACTATCAGCCCTTAGATTAAATGTCTGTAAATCACCTATTTGAACTTTGAGGAGCTAAAATGGCAGACTGATCAGAAAATGCTCTCTCCCCCTCCCCTTGTTGACTTGAAAGAACCACGAAATATTTCCCCTGAAAAATCCTGGATCAGTAGGATCAGCAGAAGGGCAAACTGTTTCATAGCATGTGAGGCTAGGAAAATCTTTAAGGAAGATCCCTCTTGCTATGGTGGAAGGGAAGCAGTGTATGACTGGAGCTGTGACAGACAGCCCCACCTTAGTGAACCAGGCTGAGATCTAGAGCCCAGGGGAGTGGAGGCCCACAACTAGCAGCACCAAGACCCCAGGCATGCCTCAGCACCCCAGGGAAACAGGAAGGCACTAGGGCAGCTAGAATCACTAACCACTGAGCTTGCCTATGCTCTAGCTCAGCATAGGAGAATACCTATGGCCACACCTCCTCTCCCCCAAATTTGACAAGCTAGCTCCAGGACAAATCCAAGGAAACATGAAAAGACTTTACCTGGCCTCTACTTTCTCATACCAGCCAGCTCAGCGGCAGGTAAGCAGGAGCACTTTGGCTTCTGGTTGAAAAAACTAGAGACCACAGCACACAAAGCCTCATCATCATAAGTAACAAACAAAACAGGAAAGAAAAGACCACAGATTCTTTCCACTGGGACAAGGACCAAAAGAAGAATACCAAAGAGCTCAGCATTGAGACTTCACTCACATGTGGTACTTCAGAAGGGACTGTGAACTGGTTGCAAGCACAAAGAGCACTCTTTGAAGAACCGAAGAAGGATCTTAAAAGTCAAATTAAAGAAACAGAAGAAAAACTGGCCAATGATTTTAAAAGTCTGAAAAAAAGAATTCACTGAAGAGAACAGCTCCTTAAAAAGGAAAACTGGACAAATAGAAAAGGAAGAACAAAACATAACTTGGAAATTGGACAAATGGAAAAGGAAATACGAAAACTAACTAGAGAAAATAGTTCCTTTAAAGGAATAATTGGACAAATGGAAAAGAGATGCAAAAGTTAACTGAAGAAAACAATTTGATAAACATTAGACCTTGGCAAATAGAAGTTAATGACTCTATGAGACATCAAGAATCAGTCAAATAAAATCTAAAGAATGAAAAAATAGAAGGCAATGTAAAATATGTAATTGGAAAAACAACTGACCTGGAAAATAGATCCAGGAGAGAAAATCTAAGAATTATTGGCATACTAGAAAACCATGATGAAAAAATGGACCTGGACATTATCGTCCAACACATCATTAAGGAAAACTGCCCAGAAGTCCTAGACACAGAGGGCAAAATAGCAATCAAAAGAATCCACCTCTCACCTCTTGAAAGGGATCCCAAACTAAAAAACACTAAGGAATATCATTACCAACTTCCAGAACTATCAAGAGAAGGAGAAAATTTTACAGGCAGCGAGAAAGAAACCATTCAAATATTGAGGAGTTATGATCAGGATCACACAGGACTTTGCAACTTCTACATTAAAAGACTGAAGGAAATGGAATATGATATTTTGTAAAGCAAAGGAGCTGGGACTACAAACAAGGATCAATTACCCAGCAAAGTTGAGCATAATATTTCAGACAAGGAGATGGACGTTCAATGAAATAAGGGATTTCCAGAACTTTCTGATAAAAAGGCCTGAACTCAATAGAAAACTCAGTCTTCAAATGCAGCTTTCAAGAGAGGCATAAAAAGTTCAATGGGGAAAACAACAACAAAAAAACCTTCTTACTCAGTATAGGCAAACTGTTTACATCCCTACAAGGGAGGATGATACTTCTTAATATTAAACATAAAGAGGGGTAAAAGGGAGGGGGGCTAAAAGAAGGAAGGGCAGACTGAGAGAGGTGGTGGTTAAAAATTAAATCTCTACAGTGGAGGGGAAGAGAGAAGAGAGAAATAAAAACACAAATAATGGGAAAGAGGATGGAGGGAAAGACACAGAGAGTAATCATAACTATGAATGTGAATGGGATGAACTCTCCCATAAAACGGATATGGATAGCAGAACAAATTAAAAACCATAATTCAACATGTTGTTTACAAGAAACACATTTGAAATGGGGAGGATCCACAGGCTAAAGGTAAAAGATTGGAGCAAAATATATTGTGCTTCATCTGCTATAAAAAAACAGGGGATAGCAATCCTAATTGCAGACAAAAGAAGTAAAAGAAGAAATAGATATAATCAAAAGAGATAAAGAAGGAAACTACATCTCCTTGATTTCCAGTTTTGGGCCACCACAAAGAGAGCTTCTACAAACACTTTTGTACATGTGGGACCCTTTCCCATTTTTATGATCTCTTGAGGATACAGTTCTAGAAGTAATATTGCTGGGTCAAAGGATATGCATATTTTTGTAGCCCTTTCATCATAATTCCAAACTGCTCTCCAGAATGGTTGGATTAGCTCACAGTTCCACCAACAATGAATTAGTTAGGGTTCTAATTCTCCCATATCTCCAACATTTATCATCTTCCTGTTCTGCAATGTTAGCCAATCTGATAGGTGTGATGTGGTATCTCAGAGGTGTTTTGAATTACATCTCTCTAATCAATAGTGATTTAGAGCTTTTTTTCATATGACTATAGATAGCTTTTATTTCTTATTCTGAAAACTGCCTGTTCATATCCCTTGAATGACCTGTATTCTTCTTTTACATTTGATTCAGTTCTCTATATATTTTAGAAATGAGGCCTTTATCACAGACACTATTTGCAAAAATTCTTTCCCAGTTTGCTGGTTCCCTTCTAATATTGGTTGCATTGGGTTTTGTTGTGCAAAAAATTTTCAATTTAATGTAATCAAAATTATCCATTTTGCATTTCATAATGCTTTCTATTTCTTGTTTAGTCAAAAATTCTTCCCTTCTCCAAATCTGATAAATACACTATTCCTTGCTCCACTAATTTGTTTATAGTGTCACTCTTTATACCTACATCATGTACCCGTTTAGACTTTATACTCATGTATGGTGTCAGGCATTTGTCTATACCTAGTTTCTGCCACAGTGTTATTCCATTTTCCCAGCAATTTTTGTCCAACACTGAGTTCTTATCCCAGAGGCTAGGGTGCTTGATTTTATCAAACAGTAGATTGCTATATTCATTGACTACTTTGTCTTGAGTACCTGACCTATTCCACTCGTTCACCCTTCTGTTTCTTAGCCAGTACCAAGTGGTTTTGAGATCTTGTTTCTTTTCATTAGTGCCATTGATATTCTGCCCCCAATATCTTAGTATCAAAGGGTAAAACAGAAATTGAAAGAATTCACTGAGCACCTTCTGAAAGAGATCACAAAATGACAAGTCAAGGGAATATTATACCCAAATTCATGACCTCCCAAGTCAAGGAGAAAGTAGCCAGGAAGAAACCATGAAAATAGAATGGTTCTTCAGTCAGCATGGCACAAGATTTAAAAGCTACCATCTTATATTAATGAACAAAGGGTTTGCAATATCATATCCCAGAGAGCTAAAAAGCAGGAATCGCAGCCAAGAGTAACTTACATAGTAAATCCAAGTATAAGTCTATAGGACAAAATATGAACAGGAAATACATGGTTAATTTTTGTTACATTAATTTTTTTAATTGTACAAAAAGGGCCAATGCAGTCAAAATTAGAAGAAAGCAAAAATATGAAAATGTTTTGCAGCAAACTTCTCTGATGAAGATTTCATTTCTCAAATATGCAGGAAATTGAGTCAAATTTATGCAAAATAACAGCCATTACCCAGTTAAGAAATGGTCAAGGGATATGAACAGTTTCAAGAAGAGGAAAATAAAACTATCTATAGTCATATAAAGAATGTTCTAAATCCCTATTGATTAGAGAAATTAAAATTAAAACAGATCAGAGGTACCATCTTGTACCTATCAGACTGGTTCAAGGAAAACAACAAATGCTGGACAGGATATGGAAAAATAGGGACACTAATGTACTGTGTAGGCAAGTTTTGAACTGATCCAACCATTCAGGAGAAAAATTTGAAACCACACTTAAAGAGCAATAAAGCTATGCATGCTCTTTTACTCAAAAGGACTTCTACTAGGTCTGTATTCCAAAGAGATCATTGAACATAGTAGCATTAATATTGTAACAGTGATCAACTATGAAAGACTTAACTCTGATCAAGATGGTGACCCAAGATAATTCCAAAGGAGTGATGATGAAAAATGCTATCCACCTACAGAGAGAGAACTAATTAACTCTCAGTATAGATTGAAGTCCATTTTTTTCACTTTATTTTTCTTGCCTTTTTTTCTTTTTTTTGCAATTTGGATAATGTGGAATATATTTTGCATGACTGTATGTAAGCTGGCATCATATTCCTTAGATTCTCAATTGGTGGGGGAAACATTGGAAGAAGCGAGAGAATTTAGTAATGAAAATTTTAAATGCCTAAAAGAAGAAAAGTAGCAAAGAGAATCAGGATCCCCTCAAATGGACTGCATTATTCTATCATTTTCATGGCATTTGGAAGTAGACATTCCAAGGAAATTCAAGGATTTACTTAGCATTTCAAAGAAGTAAAGGAGGTTTATCAAGGAAGATAGATTTAGTTAGACCAACTGAAATTTTTGCATTTCTAGGCAGCTTTGACTATGCACAAAGGAACTCTCAGGCTGAATTACTAGGGAATCCACAACTGCTTTGCGGTCATACCTAAACAGACATAACACACCAAGAGATAATATGCAGCTGTAGTATTGCCACAAGTGAACAGTAGGGAGCAGTGAAGAGCCAGGCATAGAGACTGAGAAACTAATTATATAAGATTAATTTATTGGTTGTTCTTTCTTCTCCAAAAGGACCAAAACGATATCACTATATTGAATTGAAAATGTGTAAGACTGTGGTTGATAAGACCAATATAAACTTGGAATGCTCTACCACAGGTAGAGCACAAAGTCTACACAAACATTTATAGTGGAGATATCCCTAAATTTGCATATCTCTAAATTTCTTCATCTTTTGAGCTACTGCAAATCTGCTTCACTCATAGAGCACAGCACTTTCTTTGATGCAGACTTGCCACACTGGGTGTTCCTTTCCCAGAATCTCCCATAGCATGCAATTGATCCCAAAGTTCTTCAGAGAGACCCTGAGGTGTCTTTGTATTTCTTCTGACCACTGCGTGAGTAACTTCTTTGTGTAAGTTCTCTGTAAAACAGTCTCTTATACTCAGTTGATGAAGGAATTGAGGTAAGCTTTCAGTAATTTCTTGAACGAAATTAAGGTTTGAACATTTTTTTCTCTCTGACAGGAAAACAGGAGGGCATAGTTCAGTAACTGTGGGAGGTACTTAGACACACCAGGGTAAGAATAAATGGCACTCATAGTAACTATCTCCAAGTTAATTGAGGAATTATTTATGTGAGTGTTTGGGGGGAGGGGTGTATGTAGTATAAACAGAGTTTCCAGAAGACTCAAAAGCTGGATCAGAGTGCTAAGATCAAGAGCAATACAGTGGCAGATCAAAATGCAAAAGGTTTTTTAAATAGCACTGGCTCTAAAATCAGAAGATTTGGGTTCAAATCCTGTTTTTGATGCTTATTGCTCATATTTTCCTTAGACAAGTACATTAATCTCCCTGGTTTTCAGTTTCTTCATCCATGTATTCAATTAGATGATCTTTTCTATTTCTTGTAGTTCTCTATATGTGATCTTAAGTGTGGTTTAAGGCAAAAATTGTTTTTGTCAAGTCTGCATTTGATTTTGCTTCACATTCTTTTTAACTATTTTACTTTCATTTTGCCTAGTAACATGTAAAAACAATTTTTAACATTTGTTTTTAAAACTTTGAGCTACAAATTCTCTCCCTTCATCACTCCCTACCCACTTCATTGAGAAGGCAAGCACTCTGATAGAGGTTATACATATGCAGTCATGCAAAACATGTCCATAGCAATTGTGAATTTTGTAGAATGTTGTGAAAGAAAGCAGATAAAAAAAATCTTCAAGAAAAATAAAACTTTTTTAAGTGTGATTCAATTTGTATTCAGACATCATCAGGTCTTTCTCTGGTGACGGAGAGCATTTTTCATCATAAGCCCTTCAGAGTTCTCTTGGATTGTTGCATTACTGAGAATAGCTAAGTCATTCACAACTCATTATCCTACAATATTGCTGTTACTTTATATAAAGCACATTTACAGCCCATTCAATCTTTTCAGTTTTTTCTTTTCTAAAAGCATCCTATTCATCATTTCTTATAGTACAATAGTATTCCATCATAATCACATACCATAACTTGTACAGCATTCCCCAATTGAGGGGGACATTCCTTTAATTTCTTATTATTTGACCCCAGAAAAGAGCTGCTATAAATATTTTTGTACAAATAGGTCATTTCCGTTAGTAGCAGTATTTCCAGGTCAAAGGGTTTGCATGCTTTTATAGCATTTTGGGCATAGTTCCAAATTGCTCTACAGAATGACTGGATCAGTTCACAACTCTACCAAGAGAGCATTAATGTCTCATTTTTCCCACAGCCCCTCCAACATTTGTCATTTACTTTTCCTGTGCTATTAGTCAATCTAATAGGTATGAGGTGGTACTGCAGAATTGTTTTAATTTGCATATCAAAAATTAACAACTGACCTGGAAAATAGATCCAGGAGAGACAATTTAAAAATTATGGGACTACCTGAAAGCCATGATCAAAAAAAGAGCCTACACATAATCTTTCATGAAATTATCAAGGAAAATTGCCCTGATATTCTAGAACCAGAGGGCAAAATAAGTATTCAAGGAATCCACTGATCACCACCTGAAAGAGATCCAAAAAGAGAAACTCCTAGGAACATTGTGGCCAAATTCCAGAGTTCTCAGGTCAAGGAGAAAATATTTCAAGCAGCTAGAAAGAAACAATTCCAGTATTGTGGAAATACAATCAGGATAACACAAGATCTAGCAGCTTCTACATTAAGGGATCGAAGGGCATGGAATAGGATATTCCAGAAGTCAAAGGAACTAGGACTAAAAGGCTATTCACATTTTCCTCTGTCCTATCCTGCCCTCCATGTATTCCATTCTCTCTATTAACCTGTCCTCTCACAATGGTATTTGCTTCTGATTATCCCTTTCCCCAATTTGCTGCCCTTTCTATTATCTTCCCTCTCCTGACTCCTTCTTCTTGACTTCTTGCCGGGTATAATAGATTGCCATATCCAACTGAGTGTGTGTTATTCCTTCTTAAGCCAAATCCCGTAAGAGTAAAGCTCACTTGTTTGCTTTCATCTCCTCCTTCTTCCCCTCCATTGTAAAAGCTTTCCCCCACCTCTTTTATGTGAGATAACGTGCTGCCTTCTACTTCTACCTCTATCTCTCCCTTTCTCTTACTCCTAGTACATTCCATTCAACAGTAAATTTAATTTTTTTAGGTGTTCTCTCTTCATATTCAACTTAACCTGTCCCCTCTGTCTATGAGACAGAGGGGACAGGTTAAGTTGAATATATATATATACACACACACACACACACACACACACACACACATATACATACACACAAATTCACATATATCTATATATACATACACATACACCCATGTATGTATATTATGTACACATACATAGACACCCATACACATCTGCATATATATATATATTCCCTCTACCTACCCTAATGCTGAAAAAGTTCTTAAGAGTTACAAATAACATTTTTCCATGTAGCAATGTAAACAATTCAAATTTAGTAAGTTCCTTAAGGCTTCTCTTTCCTGTTTACCTTTTCATGTTTCTCTTGATTCTTGGAGTTGAAAGTCAAATTTTCTATTCAGCTCTGATCTTTTCCAGAATAATGCTTGGAAGTCTTCTATTTCATTGATATTCCATTTTTCTCCTGAAGTATTATACCAAGTTTTGTTGGGTAGGTGATTCTTGGTTTCAACCCTATCTCCTTTGACTTCTGGAATATCATATTCCAAGCCCTACATTCCCTTAGTGTAGAAGCTGATAAATTCTATATTTTCCTTATTGTATTTCCACAATATTTGAAATTTTTCTTTCTGGCTGCTTGTAATATTTTCTCCATGACCTGGGAACTCTGGAATCTGACTACAATATTCCTAGGAGTTATCCTTTTGGATCCCTTTCAGGAAGTGATTGGTGAATTCTTTCTATTTCTATTTTGACCTCTAGTTCCAGAATATCAGGGCAGGTTTCCTTGATAATTTCTTGGAAGATGATGCCTCATTTTTTTAGTCATGGTTTTCATGTAGATCAATAATTTTTAAATTATCTCTCCTGGATCTCTTTTTCCAGGTCAGTTGTTTTTCCAATGAGATATTTCACATTGTCTTCTATTTTTTCATTCTTTCAGTTTTGTTTTATAACTTCTTTGTTTCTCATAAAGTCATTAGCTTCCATCTGCTCCATTCTAATTTTTATAGAACTGTTTTCTTCAGTGAACTTTTGAAGCTCCTTTTCCATTTGGCTAATTCTGCTTTCTAAAGCATCCCTCTCCTCATTGACTTCCCGCTGACCTTCAAAACTGCCTTTGGTATTTGTAAGTTGAGAAGTCTGGAAATTGCAGCAGTTGCCCAATTCAGTCCCCTAAAGCCTGCACCAGGTCAGTTTGTACCTGACCACACCAAACTGTGCTCCACTCCCAGCCTGGAATGATCAACCCTTCTCATAGATCTTCCAGATTACTCTGTGCCTTTTACTGCTCCAGAATTTGTTGAGTCAATTTTTACAGGGATTTTTTAGGGCTTTAGGGAGAGAGCTCTAACTAGTCTCTGCTTCTACTCTGCCATCTTGTTTTCAGCTGTTTTCGAGGATACTTCCAGGTACCTCTAAGCTTTCAGTTCTTCCCAGGTAGTATGATCTGAGATGAAGTGTTTACTACTCTCTTCAACTGTCCTCTTGTCTGTGGGCAATCACAGGCACTCTTTTATTCCCTAGAGCTATGAGGAAGGTCCCCCTTCCATTGCTGTAAGAAGTTTGTTATGTTAGTGCTCCTCCTTGCTGTGGGACTGTCCCCCAGTACTGTGATCTGGATCTGAGTATGGGCAAAACAATAGATACCTGCCTCAGTGCTTGTAAAAGGACCCCTGTAATCTTGTTCTGACCAGTTAATCTACCCCCTTACAGTTTGTGAATTAAGAGCTCCAGAAGCGTCTGCTGCTACTTCTGTTACTGATTCAGTCACTCCTAAGACCTGATCCTGGCTTACTGGGACCTGGACTGTGCTGGTGTGACTGTGATGGATTGTGCTCCACTCTCACCCATATAAGCCAAATCTGTCCTGCTGATCTTTTGAGGTTTGTTTAGAGTTTGTGTGCTGAAAGGTCAGGGAATTGTGACTACTTCCAGTGATTCAGTCACCCCAAGGACTGCTCTGAATTTGCTGATGAATGGTCTGCATTGGCAAATCCTGCACAGGGGTGGCTTCCTCTCTCATCTTGGTGCAACAGACCTTTCCTACCAATCTTCCAAGTTGTCTTGAGCTGGGAATTTATTTTACTCCATCTTTTTATGGTTCTACTTCTCTAGAATTTGTTTGGAGTCATTTTTAATGGTATTTGGAAGGGTTTGAGGGAGAGTTCAGGTGAGTCCCTGCCTTTACTTTCCCATCTTGTCTCTACCTCCCATTTTGCTTCATTCTAAATGTGATGAGGGAGGGGCCAAGAATGTTTGTTTTGAATATCTTTGGTCTGAATGACAGCACATTATTCTGTAAAAAGTGAGTCGACTTTGAATTTGGGGGAAACAATTGAATGCTATGACAAAAACAGTCTATTTTCAAGATAAATCTGGCAGAGACATGAAAGATAGATTTGAGGAGAGAAAAACTAGAGGTAGAGCAATGGAACAGGATGCTGTAACAATGGCCAGTCAGATATTAATGTAATAATTAGTACCAGGAATAGGTTTACAAAAGGGGGAGTCAAAAAGACAGGCAACATTGAAAGGATAATTTGCACTGAGACCCTGGAGATGTAAACATGCATACTGAGAGGGCTAGGATTTCAGAATGTGGATATTTCTTTAAAACCATTACTGGAATTCAAATATGGAGTTACTAAGTGGCATCCCCTCTGGGTGAGAGTGCTGTAATTATTCACTCCTAATTGAGACATTGTAGATATTTGCTGTCATTATTTTGTATTTAATAGGATTTTGATTCTCCTTCCTTTACCCCCTTGAACCATTACCTAATCCCTTGTGTCACTTGTCTCTCAATGGATGTCTTCATGAAGGACAGTAAATATATTAGAATGTGTGCTTCTAGCTCAGTTCACAAGGCACCATTGTCACCCTCAAGTGAAAGGTATAAATACATCCTTTAATATAGTCTCACTAAGAGCAAAATTGTTTTCTTTTCCAGACTTTAAAATGATCCGTTGGTTATTGACCATAAAAGAGAAAAAGAGAGAAAATATCTGGGATTAAGCCAATCAAAATGATTATTGATCTCTATTCCCCTCTTAATTCCATAGGGTTCTGAGCTTTAGGTCCCCAAAGAGTAACTGTGAAGCAAGAGGAATTTTAATTAGCCTGAGAAAGAAAAGCTCCTATATCAGTTCTATGCAGCTGATCCACAGAGTTCTCCTGGCTCAGCTATTTATCAATCATCCTCCCAGTGATGTAGACATGGTCAATTATCAGGGAAAGCATCTACCTAAGTACCATGATTTCAATGCCACACTAAATCCTATCAGTCACAAATGTTCCCCTCCAGTCCAATTGAGAGCCTGAAGTTCTCATCCTTAGAATCACTCCTTCGCTTAGGGTATGTTATATCCCCAGAAGGTCTCTGTAAAAATTCAAATAATCACCCTGGATTTGGTATCAAAAGAAATAGTTTATGTCCAGTTTCAACCTTTACAAGGTAAAAGTCATTTTACCTCACTGACACTCAATTTCCTCTTCTCTAAAATATACTATAATTTCCATCATTTACCTCATATATCAAATGAGATAATGAATATGAAGGACCTTGTAAAATATAAAGTATTATGTAAATATTAGCTACTATATTGTTATCTAGGAGAAGTACATTATTTCCTGCCTTCCACTGTGGCATCTCACACACACACACACACACACACACACATACATTTAGTTTGAATTCAATTATATCTGGACTGAATTCAACTACAGCATATATTTGAATTCCACACAGTTATTGAACCCTGCTGAGCCTATCAGGCTAAACAGAATGTTCTTGGAACTGAAGACCAAGTCCTGTAACATAAGCTTTCTCTGAAGGTATCAAAGATTTTCTGTGTATCTGCTCCTTTAACTTTTATTTGTTTTTAAAATCTTTCCCTGGTCATATCAGAGAAAATTTACATCTCTGGCTTACATAGGAAGAAATATTCTGAATTTTTTCCCATGGAAATAAATAGGTGCTTCCTGTTACTACCCAAACTCACTGAGAGAATTAATGGTAGAGCCAGAGTCTGCAGCTACAGCACCAGTTAGCATCATTGCCATGGGTGTGAAAGTTGAGCTTGCATGGTAAACTAGGCATTCTTTGTGAGGCAGGACCCAGCCTCTTGCTTCTTTCCTTGAGACAGAGGCCTAAAGCAGAAAAAGAAAGAAAGGTCATTCCATGCATTTGGAATGCACCACTGTAAAAACAACTCTTTTTTACAATTTAGCCCCTGTAGTTTTTCATCCTCTCAGTGTAATCAGAGGGTTGTGGTGGAAGAATTACTTCTTAAGTTAGGTTCCATATAAATAGGAAAGTAATGGTCTTTTTAGTTAATTAAAATTGTGAAAACATTACAAAGGCCTAAATGTATTGTTAATATTGGCAGACATGAAACACAAATGTGTCCCTATTGATAGAAAATCACTTGCAAACAAAGACTCAACCACTGTAGCCTGCTTGAGCAACCTGCCAAGGAAGTTCTCATCCATCTTTTGATGAGAAGGAATTCAAAGTCAGACTATTTAAGGATATTCTAAGGTAATTTGGTATATATATGATCTTCATTTCATTCTGTCTTTAGAAGTTAACCCCATGTAAAATGCAACTCCATTATAATCCACTAGTACTATGAATATGTAAATATGGATCACTATATGAGCCTGTGTTAAAAGAGTTAGGACAAGAAAATGGTACTGGGCACAGGGGGATTTTGATAAGGAAGACTATAAAGTTGGAAGCATGTGGGCAGGCTAAGAAGAACAGGTATGATTGGTCTCTATAACAGGGGATCTAGATACAGTAAAGAACAGTGTGACCCCTAATCTCTAAGTCTAGGGGTAACCCAAAGCAACTATAGAAAGGAAACTAAAGAGTGAAGGAAGATACAATCATGTGAAGTGAAGGAGCTCCACAAACACATTTCTCAGAATGGTAGAATTTGAGAACTAGAATGAATCTTGCCTATAGAAGAAGACAGAACTGATGATGTCTGTTCTGATGTATTATGAATTGGTGGCCAATCCAATGATCCAGCTTGTTCAACCATGTATATAATTGGAACAGAGTTGGTGCTTCAATAATTCTATTTCACTTGTGAATTTATCTGGTATAAGATAGCTGTCTCAGAAATAAACAATTTGTCACAAGGAAAGCCAGGAATCACAGTCATTGCCTTAAAACAGCCCATGACAGTAGGCCAGTCATCTGAGATGCAGTGTGGTCTTGTAGAAAATCAAGATTCCAAATTCCAGTTTCATCTCTGTTATTATCTGAGTGATATGAACAAGGTATTCTAGATCTCCTCTTAAGTTATTAAGTGAAGGGATTGTAACTACATCTCTTTCTTAACGTAGCCTAAGACTGCATTAGCTTCCTTTATTGCTAAGCAGTTAAGTGACCCAGTGGATAAAACGCTGTACCTGGATTTGGGAAAATTTGAGTTCAAATCCAGCCTCACTATCTGTGTGACCCTTGGGAAGACACTTAACACCTTCTTCTACTGCAAAGCGAAGGTAATAGTACCTACCACCTAGGGTTGTTGAAGGATTAAATGAAATAATATGTGCAAACTGTTTAACACAGTGCCTGACGTATAGGCACATATATTGACTTAATCAATGATTGTTTCTTTCCTTCTTGTATAACATTCTAAATCTATTAAGTTAGACTAACTTAAGTCAGGGCAAGTCATGACAGATTAATTTCATTTACTTCATCCTCTATCATAGGTCACTCAAATTTTAGGAAAATGCTTGATAAAATCTCTTAAGCTATTGTGTGAGGGAAAAAATGGTAAGAAACAGGTTAGACGGGGGGCGGAGCCAAGATGGCGGAGTAGAAAGACTCACATTTGCTAGCTCCGAATCCACAGCCCATAGATTTCCTGTAAAAAGAACTCCTGACAAATTCTGGAACAGTGGAAGCCGCGCAGCAACACAGTGAAGGAGATTTCCGTTGCAGAGAGCCCTGAAAAACCGACCACAAAGGTACCCTGGACAGGAGCGGAGCCCTGCCCTGCAGAGTCCTCCCCTCCCCTGCCCCAGCCACACGGCACTGAGAAGAGCGAGCAGAGCCCAGCAGGCATCAGGGACCTGAATCTCAGGCGGCCACGAAGGTCCCTCCACCCACAGACGCACAGGTCAGTGAGAGAGATGGGCTGAGAGGGGAGCAGGGTATCTCCGGGACTCAGACCCCCTCGGGAGGCCGCCGCTGCGGCAGAGGCAGAGGCCTCAACCAGAGGCCCGCAAAGCAGGCAGGAGCTCCACTCCAGCTCCATTACAAAAAATCTCTGCATAAACCCCCTGAGGGAACTGACCCTGAGAGGCGGCCCTGCTCCCACCTGAGAAACAGCAGATAAGCTCCCATTGAAGAGAATCAGGCCTGCCCTGAGGCTGGGGAGCAGCATTTGAATCCTAGACCCCAAGCACTAGCTGGGCAGACCTAGGCCAGGGGGTGGAGAGGACTCTCAGAAGTCAAGTAACTGGCTGGGAGCATTTGAATCTCAGACCCCAAGCAATAGCTGGGCAGATCTAGGCCAGGGGGTGGAGAGGACTCTCAGAAGTCAAGTAACTGGCTGGGAAAATGCCCAGAAAAGGGAAAAAACTAAGACCATAGATGGTTATTTTCTTGAGAAGATGATTCCGCCATTCCTCTCTGACGACGACGAAGAGATATGCTTACCATCAGGTAAAGACATAGGAGTCAAAGCCTCTGTATCCCAAATATCTGAAATAGATACCCCATGGGCTCAGGTCAT
>CM053769.1:214263304-214307950 GCA_028658325.1 Potorous gilbertii
ATGGGGAGAAAATTTTGGAACCCAAAATCTTGTGAAAATGAATGTAAAAAGTTAAATAAATTTATTTAAAAAATAAAAAAACACAACAGGTTAGACAATAAATGTGGATAAATTCATAGTTAGATAGATGACCCGATTAATCTTCAAAAGAGGTCTCCACAGGAGTTTCCTAGGGACTTTTGTCCACCCCTATGACATTTAACATTTTTGTCAGTGAGTTGGGCAAAGAATAAATGACTTGCTTGTCAAATTTGCAAATAGCATAAAGCTAGGAAGGGCTTCAAATCCTTGAGATATTGGACATAGGATTCAAAGAGTTTGACAGGCCCTTCCAATTCTGACATCCTGTGATTTTGTACAAAATCAGCAAATTTGGGGGTGGAGGCAAGACGGCAGAGTAGAAAGACAGACCTAATGTAGCTCTCCTCCCATAGCCCATAAAATACTTGTAAAAAATGACTGTAAACAAATTCTAGAGCAGCAAAAGCTACAACATGACAAAGTGAAAGAGATTTCCAGCTCAACGCAATCTGGAAGGCCAACAGTAAAGGGCTTTCACACAGGGTTTAGAGCAAAGCACAACTCAGCCATGGCTGTGCAGCACTCCTCAAACAGGACCAGAGCAGGTTTCAGGGCACAGAATTCCAGGTAGTAGCTGTGGTTTCCAGGTTTCTCAATTCAGAGATACCAAAGAGAAATTCACAGGTCAGTGAGAAAGCTCTTTCACGTGGGTGAGAAGGGAGAAAAGGTCTGCCTTAGCCCTGCCCTGGGTGGTGGCAGTGTCCATTTTCATCCTAAAGAAGCTGGGAGAATTGAGCTGCTGATCTGGATCTCAGCCCTTAGTGGGGGCACTGAGACGAAGAGGAGTGCTGGCTGGCCTGGTGGAGCTGGTGAAGGCTCTGGACAAGGAATCCTACTCGCTCATCCTGGGCAGAAGCCTGTTTGTGGTTGCTCCTGCACCATAGCACAGGCCAGGAGAGGAATAAACTCCTCTCCTTTGATTGTGCCACCTTAGAGGAACTGAGAACATATAGGTCCCCACAGTATATGTTCCACTTGACAAACGACACAAAAGATAAGTAACTGGCTAGGAAAAACCCAGAAAAGGGGAGAAAATAAGATTATAGAAGGTTACTTTCTTGGTGAACAGGTATTCTCTTCCATCCTTTCAGGTGAGGAAGAACAATGTATACCATCAGAGGAAGACATAAAAGTCAAGACTTCTGCATCCAAAACCTCCAAAATAAATATCCAATGGTGTCAGGTCATGGAAGAGCTCAAAAAGGATTCTGAAAATCAAGTAAAGGAGGTGGAGGAAAAATTGGGAAGAGAAATGAGAGCAATTCAAGAAAATCATGAAAAAAAGTCAATAACCTGCTAAAGGAGCCCCAAAAATGCTGAAGAAAATAATATCTTTAAAAATAGACTAACGCACACTTATTTTGGTATGAAAACCTATCTTACAATACAGGAAAGGGGGAAGAAGGAGATAAGCAGGGTGGGGGGGATGATGGAAGGGAGGGCAATGGGAGGAGGGAGAAATTTGAAGTCAACACTCAGGGAGGGACACGATCAAAAGAGAGAATAGAAGCAATGGGGGGCAGGATAGGAGGGAGGGAAATATAGTTAGTCTTACACAAGACGATTATTACGGAAGTCATTTGCAAAACTACACAGATATGGCCTATATTGAATTACCTGCCTTCCCAAAGGGAATGGGTGGGTAGGGAGGGATGGAGAGAAGTTGGAACTCAAAGTTTAAGGAACAACTGTTGAGTATTGTTCCTGCTACTAGGAAATAAGAAATACAGGTAATGGGGAATAGAAAGTTGTCTGGCCCTAAAGGACAAAAGAGAAGATGGGGACAAAAGAAGGGAGAGATGATAGAAGAGAGGGCAGATTGGTGATAGGGGAAATTAGAATGCTCAGTGTACTGGGGTGGGGGAAGGGGACAAATGGGGAGAAAATTTTTGTACCCAAAATTTTGTGAAAATGAATATAAAAAGTTAAATAAATAAATTTATATTAAAAAAATTAGCAAAAAAAAATAGACTAACACAAATAGCAAGAGAATGAGAAGAAGAATACTTTAAAAAGCAAAATTAGCCAAATGGAAAAGGAGGTTCAAAAGTTTATTGAAGAAAATGGTTCTTTAAAAATTAGAATGGAGCAGATGGAAGCTAATGACTTATGAGAAACCAAGAAATTACAAAACAAACCAAAAGAATGAAAAATAGAAGACAATGTGAAATATTTCCCTGGAAAAACAACTGACCTGGAAAATAGATCCAAGAGAGACAATTTAAAAATTGTGGGACTACCTAAAGTCCATGATCAAAGAGCGAGCCTAGACATCATCTTCCAAAATATTATCAAGGAAAACTGCCCTGATATTCCCAAACCAGAGGGTAAAATTTGAAAGCATCCACCAATCACTTCCTGACAGAAATCCCAAAAGGAAAACTTCTAGGAACATTGTAGCCAAATTCCAGATTTCCCAGATCAAGGAGAAAATATTGCAAACAGCCAGAAAGAAACAAATCGAGTATTATGGATAATACAAGAGCTAGCAGTTCCTACATTAAAAGATTGAAGGGCTTGGAATATGATTTTCCAGAAGTCGAAGGAACTAGGATTGAAACCTACCCAGCAAAGCTGAATATAATACTTCAGGGGGGAAAATGGTCATTCAATAAAATAGAGGACTTTCAAGCATTCTTGATGAAAAGACCAGAGCTGAATAGAAAATTTGACTTTCAGACACAAGAATCAAGGGAAGCATGAAAAGTGAAACAGAAAAGAGAAATCATAAGTGGCTTACTAACTTGAACTGTTTATATTCCTATGTGCAAAGATAATGTTTGTCACTCTTTGAACTTTTTTCAGTATTTGGATAATTGGAGGGATTATATACATACATATATAGACAGAGGACACAGTATATATTGAGTAGGAAGAGATGATATCTTAAAAAAATAAAATTAAGGGGTGAAAAAGGAATATATTTGGAAGAGAAAGGGAGAAATGGAATGGGACAAATTATCTCTCATGGAAGAGGTAAGAAAAAGCTTTTCCAATGGAGGTGAAAGGTGGAGGGAGGTGAGAGGGGAAAAAACGAAACTTATTCTCATATTTGGCTTAGAAGGGAATAATATGCACACTCAATTTGGCATGAAAATCTGTCTTACACTACAGGAAAGCAGTAGAGAAGAGAATAAGTGAGGTGTGGGGGTATAAGAGAAGGGAGGGCAAATGGGAGTAGGGAGTAATTAGAAGTAAACACTTTTGGGGAGGGACAAAATCAAAAGAGAGAATAGAATAAATGGGTGGCAGGATAGGATGGAGGGAAATATAGTTAGTCTTTCACAACATGACTATTATGGAAGTCTTTTACAACTACACATACATGACCTATATTGAATTTCTTACTTTGTCAATGGGGATAGGAGGGAGGAAGGAAGGGAAGTTGGAAGTCAAAGTTTTGGGAACAAATACTAAGAATTGTTTTTGCATGCAACTGGGAAATAAGAAATATAGATCATGGGGTGTATAAATCTATCTTGCCCTACAAGGAAAGAGAGAAGATGGGGATAATGGAAGCAAGGGGTGTGATAGAAGGCAGAGTATACTTGGGGAAATGGTCATCAGAATTCATGGTGTCTTGGGGTGGGGGAGGGGAGAGATGGGAAGAAAATTTGGAACTCAAAATCTTGTGGAAATGAATGTTGAAAACTAAAAATAAATAAATGAATTAAAGTTTCAAAAAAATCATCAAGTTTTAATGAGGGAAAGGAATTTAGAGCTACTGTCAGCAATGTTCATTCTTTCATTCATTCAGTCATTCAACAAGTACTTACTGTCAGTCAAAAACCATGTACTATGCTGGAGAAATAGAGAAAAACGGTTGTTGCCCTCAAGAAGCTTACAGTTTATTAGGAAAAGTTCTATATGTAGGTAGATAAATAAAAGCAAATTGATAACGAATATATAATATAAGCAAAGTTAATTTAGAAATAATTCATGGTAGAAGGGACATTAGCAACTGTGGAATCAAGTTAGGCTTCATGTAGTAGCTAGAATTTGAGCTAAATTCTGACAGATTGAAAAGACAGAGTAAGGAGGAGGGAGTGCATTCCAAGAATGGGTGATAGCCAGTGCAAAGGCACAAAGATGAAATGATACTTTGTTGGGGCAACAGCAAATTGACCACTTTGGGCTGGAATATATTATGGGTGAAGGACAAATAAGGAGTACTTTACTCAGTGAGTAAGATATACATCCAAATTCCAGTTCTGACACAAATTGTGCAATGACAGTTCCAAGTCACTTGATTCTGTGAACTTCAGTTTCTTTATGTGTAACTGAATACACATAAATACACAAATACATAAATACCTACACATAAATAAACTACTTTGTAGGATTGTTGTGAGTTTAAAATGAGATAATCTATGTAAAACTTTTTTCAAACTCTAAATGTCTCTATAAATGTCAGTTATTATCTTAGATTCCTACTAGTCCAACCCTTCTAATTAAAGAGATTAAAAACTGAGACTCTGTGAGGTTGTTAACTGCTTGAGGTCGCTCAATTAATTAGCATCAAAGCTCAAACTAGAACCCATGTTGCTAAAAAGCATTAATGAGTAATTCATATCCTCTAGGAAGAGGGAGACATTCAGGATCCGGCATATTTCTATTTATTATTCATGAAAATATCATAGGGATACAAATTATCATAGCCTTCCGTGAAAGTTTACCAAAGTCAGGTCAGAATCTTCAAAGTCAGAGTGAGGAGGAGGGATAGATATTTATCATTGGTTGTATTGTATATGGCAAGTAGCATTGAGGATTACTGTTTATCTGCCTGTAGATGTAAATGAGCACTTTTCATTGATGTTGTGGAAAGGGTTTCAAAAGTAAATAATATTTTTCAGGCAAATTGGCATTTCCTAAATACTAGTTTTCAGCAAATGTCAGTGATTAGAAACTGGGCATATTGCTGAAATGAGAAAGAAAAAAATAAAGGAAAACAGATCTACAATGCTATGGATTAATATTTGTTCAGGAATAGCCGCAAATGACCCATCAGCCCACTGGTATGAGTTTTTCTGTGTTCAGGGAAGGCTTTCTCTCATCCGTCATTTGAAAACAAAAAAGAAAAAAATCTTAAACTAACCTACTCAATTACCTAGAAAGGAAATATAATCTGCAATGGATTTTTTTTTCAGAATGAGTTGTTAATTTGTCTTAGGCTCTTAGACACCCTGTGTTGTTTTTTTGTTTGTTTGTCTGAGTAACTGAATTAAAATGTTTTCTAATGTTCACATGCAATGCACTGGACCAAAGGAAATTTTTCACACAGTGCACTTAGTTTTATGGTGATTTAAGTATTTTGCTGATTTTTACATCTGTCTGTAGAGTAACTCAATAGGTTGTTGTTGTCTATATTACATAAGGAAGGCAGCACTTGTGATGAAGTGAGTCACCCAGAAAAGCCTCTAAGTGCTTGTACTAAAAGGCTTTTGTTCTTTATTCTTTACTCTCCCAAAAATGTGTATGGGAGACCAAAAAACAATCATAAGTTGGGGAAAACTTGAGGGCTTCAGGCAGTCATTGTGAGTTGTTGCAATGGAATACATAGCAATGATTCTGGATGAGTATGACTTGCAGTTAGAAAATTAGCAGAAATATAAGGGTCTTCTACCCTTAAATCACATATTTGTCTGTGACAAAGGATAAACAATCAGTTTCATTCACAGGGAATTAAAAAATATGGAGCCTTTCCTGGCTTTGACTCTAATCCCTTATGGTGATTTACTCTTACTAAAATGCCATAAGTACACTTTTGCACTTAGTGGTCCTGAGCCAAGCTAAGTATCAACACTTTGAAGAGCTAGAACTCAGAAATTAACAGCAGAAAGAAGTTTGTCAGACATAAGACCATGTGGACTGTAGAGTAGCTTTCATTAGCTGTAGGAACATGTTTCCCTTATATATTGTCCTCTCCATTCATGCACAATGACCATATATATTCTTTACATGTGTGTTTCTCCACACCTAGTCACAAAATACATTCATTCTTTCCACTTATGGTTTATGTGCTTATAGATGAGCATAACTCAAGTTTATGAAGGGCCAGTGTTTTTTTGTTACTTACAGAACAAAACAAAAACTATCATTTTTTTTCATTGAATATGTTACCTTTGAACTATGTCCCCAGGCCACCTAGTAAAAGTAATTGAGAGGGGCACATGAGGTTTAGTTTTGAGTGGAGGTGAACCTGTAATGGAGTTTCTGTAAACTCCGTGTTTAATAATGAGTGTGATGTTCTCACAGTTCAACTCTCCTTTTTCTTCTTAGCTTTTCCTTTTATGTACACTTTCCTATTTTGCTAATCTCGTTTCTTTTCTTCTCCTCTGTTCTTCTCCTGTTCCATTTCTCAATTATTCTCATATTCTTGGTTTAGAAATGGCCTATCAATTCAGCAGATCTAGGAACTATAGATGGAAAACAGACCCCAGAACACTACTAGGCCTCCTCAATATAATCAATGATAATTCTAAAGAGATTAACAAATGGTGTACATAGGAATAATCAAGTAGAAAAGCAATGTCTATGTCCAGATTATGACATGTGGTTGAATGTACACTCTATAGAGTTTGTCTACCTACAAGAATTTTGGATGGACACCCAAAGTAGGCAATTAACTAGGCAGAGAGTTGAATAGAAAGCAGAGAACAATTTACATTTGAGAAATTATTCTGTTCTTTCATTAATCCCAACTACTTGATTGCATAAGACATCTTTTAGACATAAATATTCATCTGATGATGCTATATGGCTTCAATTCATGAAACATAACAATCTATGAAGAATCAAAATAGTGATTAATACAAATGATAATAGAGGAATAAATGTTAGGTTTAATTCAATTGTAGCATATCACTAATGGTAATTTGTGAACATGAAATGGGCTAAAACATACCATCTAGAAAATGTATGATTGGAAATGGATATGGAGTGATGATATACAGTGAGAGCAAGAGATAACAAGTGGAATTCCCAAATAGATGGGATGGTAAACTTATAATCTTTAAAAAAATTTTAGTGTTTTTATATTCCAAACATTTAAAGATAGCTCCCACTTGAGAAGTCTCTTGTAACAAAGTAAAACAGTCAAGGAAAACTAATAATGCAATGCCCTCATCTAAAAAATGTACACAACATTTCACATCTGTAATACTTTATTTACTGGTTCATTCTTTTAAGGAAAAGAAATTGATTTTCTCTCCCTCCCTCAATTTCTTTTAAGGAAATTAAGAGGGAAAGAGCTAGGAAGGACAAGGGGCAGAGAAACCTAGAACAGCCTTCTGCAAAAACTGGGATTTGAAATGAGTCTTGAAGAAAACCTCCAATTTGGCATAATGGAAATAGTGATCTATTTGGAGTTAGAGTATTGAATACAAATCCTCTTTCATGTAGTAGCTATGTTACTGTAACCTCTTTGGCATTAGTTTCCCGTTTACTAAATGAGGGAGTTTAAACTGCATGAATTCTACAATTATGTCTAGCTTTAAATCTGTGATCCCTAAAGTACATGAGCTATTTCTGAATTTCTGGAAAATCATAGACAAGAATACTACAGAACAAGAAATCATTCATGGAATAGAATTTGCACCATTGACAGCAATACCCACATTAATGAGATCAGAAATCCACTGCAGCATGTCAAGTCAAAGCATCCTGGATACTTGACTGGTAACCAAGGGAAATTTGAAAAGCACTTGATTTTCTATGCATTTTGACCCACACAAACCATGAAGCTTATATTTGTGCAAAAACTATTCTTTACATTTTCATTCTTTAAATTCACCAAATTAATTTATTTTTTGACTATTTAAAAATTATTTGTTTACTTTTTGTTTTTGACATTCACTTTTAAAAGATGATTTGTTCCAAATTATTACCCTTCCTTTCCTTCCTCCCTCTTGAGGAGAGAATACAATTTGATTTCAACTATTCCTGTGCAATTATATCAATCATATTTCTACATTAGTCATGTTGTGAAAGAAGAATCAGAACAGAAGGGAAAAACCAAAAGGAAGGAAAACAAAAAAAAACCAAAAGAGAAAAAAAGTATGATTTGATCAGAAGACAGACTTCATAGTTCTTTCTCTGGAGGTGGGTAACATTTTCTGGCCCTTTGACCGAATCCAAACTTCACAGAATAAATCCCCTTAATAAAAGCATTTTTTCTGTAAAACTTGGACTCAGTCAAACGGGTGCACCTAAGGTCCTAGAAGGGCACATGTAGCTTTGAGGCTGCAGGTTTGCTACCCCCTCTTAGATGATTGTATCACTGAGACAAGCTAAGTCTATCAAAGTTGGTTCATTTTTTTATTTGAAATTCATTGTTCAAGGAGGGGAAAAATAAAGACTGGGTACTGAAAATGAGCAAACAATGGACAAAAAAACCCCAAACAAATGAAAAGCCCTCTGACTATAGAAAACTGTAATGGTGACAAAGAGGATCAAAATGTACACTCAGATGAAGACAATAAAACCAAATTTCCTGCATCCAAAACCACCAAGAGTAATATGAATTAGTCTTAGGCCACAGAAGAGCTCAAAAAGGATTTTGAAAATCAAGCAAGAGAAGTAGAGGAAAAAATGGGAAGAGGAATGAGAGTGATGCAAAAAGTCATGAAAAATGACTCAGCAGCTTGGGAAAGGAGACACAAAATATACTCAAGAAAATGAGAACTTAAGAAAGGACTAGGTCAAATGGTAAAGAGATCCAAATAGTCAATGGGAAGAAAGTCTTAAGGAGCAGAACTGGCCAAATGGAAAAGATGGGGCAAAAAGTTCACTGCAGAAAATAATTCCTTAAAAATTAGAATGGAGCAAATGGAAGCTAATGACTTCATGAGAAATCGAGAAACAAAAAAATAAAAACAAAAGAATAAAAAAAGAGGACAATGTGAAATAGGTCATTGGAAAAACAATTGATCTGGAAAATAAATCTTGGAGGAATACTTTAAAGATTTTAACTTAAAGCCATGATAAAAAAAATGATATGGTCATAAAAATATGATCTTTCAAAAAGTGATACAGGAAAGCTACCCTGATATTCTAAATCCAGAGCGTTAAATAAAAATCAAAAGAATCCACTGATCACCTCTTGAATCAGATCACAAAATTCAAACTCCTGGGAATATTGTCACCAAATTTCAGAGTTCCCAAGTCAAAGAGAAAATATTGCAAGCAGCCTGAAAGAAACAATTCAAGTATGGTGGAACTACAGTCAGGATAACATAAGACACTGGTTGACTGTCCATGTTTCACAAGCATGTGACAATGAGGTCAGCACAATGGCTCTGTAGACCTTGAATTTGGTAGTCAGTCTAACGCCTTTTCTCTCCCAAACATTACTTCAGAGTCTCTCAAACACTGGGATGTAGGGTTTGTTCAAGGAGGACCAGTACCTTTGTTATGATGGCTGCCAAGACTTTTTCAGGGCTCTTTCCACCTTTGGTATCCACCTGTTCCAACAAACTCTCACCTGTGGCTCCAAGAAGCTGTAGCATGCCCAGTGGCCACACCCTGGTAAACTTTTTTGGCAGACAGGCCAAACCATATTGAGGGTAACCAAGGGGTCTCAAACATATTGGTGAGTAAGAGGGGTGTCTACCGCAAGCATGTGAAGACTTTCTCTGGTGATTTGTTTTTTTGAAGGGCAATTTGTTCCAATGGCTATGAAGGTAGATGAAGCAGGTGATGTGAAGTGCTTAGAACTTGATTAGACACCAAAGTCATCCACTGCATCCTGAGCCATCACACAGCCATTGACTCTGTGCTGCCTCTGGACTATGATGACTCTGGAGGAGAGATTGAGGATGACAACTTCATGCAACTCTGCCTCATTTAAATACAATTTGTGCATGAATCAAAAGACGTTACCCATACCATTTTACTATTATGCCTCAAAGTCTTGTGGCAATAGGCAAGTGATGAAGCAGCAGGTGTGGATACACTGGGAACTACAGTCACAACCCTGCACAAAGGCAGCCCAGGCAATAGGGGAATAGGTGATAGTCAGAAGCAAAACACTTTTGAGGAGGGAGAGGTGAAAGGAGAGAGAAAAATAGAATAAATGGGGGTATAGGATGGAGGGAAATATAATTAGCAATAGTAACTGAAAAAAATTGAAGCAAGTTTCTCTGATAAAAACTTCATTTCTCAAACATATAGAGAACTGAGTCAAATTTATAAAAAAAAAGATTGAATCCCCAATTGATAAATGAACAAAATATATGATCAGTTTTCAAATGAAGTAATCAAAGCTATCTATAGCCATATAAAAATATTCTAAGTCACTATTGATTGGAAAATGCAAACTAAAACAATTCTGAGATAATACCTTATACTATTAGATTGGCTAACAGGATAGAAAAGGTAAATGACAAATATTGGAGGGGATGTAGGAAAAATGAGACTTTAATGCACTATTGGTGAAGGAGTGAACTGATTCAACTATTCTGTAGAGGAATTTGGAACTATGGCCCAATGGCTATAAAACTATGCATACCCTTTAACGTATCAATGTCACTACTAAGTCTCCCAAAAAGAGATTTTAAAAAAGGAAAAAAGAACTATATGTACAAAAAATATTTGTAGCAGCTCTCTTCTGGGGGGAAAGAATTAGGTGATGAGGGGAAGCTCATCAATTGTGAAATGGCAGAACAAGTTGTATGGGATGATAATAGAATGCTATTTTACTATAGAAATGATGATTGGGATGCTCTCAGAGAAAACTGGAAAGGTTTGCATTTTCTGATGCAAAATGAAATATTGCAAGATGATCAGCTGTGAATGACTTAGCCATTCTCAGTCATGCAATGATCCAAGACAACTCCAAAAGACTTATGATAAAAATGCTCTCCATCCCCAATATTACTCTTATGGATATGTTTTACATTACTACACATATATAACCAATATCTAATTGCTTGCCTTCAATGAAGGGGTAGCAGGGAGGGAGGAAGGGAGATAATTTTGATATCAATGCTTTAAAAATTAATGCTAATGAATTTTACATATAATTGGTGAAAAATAAAATACTAAATAAAAATAGATTTAAAAAATAAACTCTATAATCATTTAAAAACAATCTTTGACATATCTACCTACATAGGAAAAATAAAACAGATGGATAAATAATGCTGAATTTTCACGCCAAGTTGTGTAAACAGATATGTAATCTATAGAGCTCAGCCATTGGTATCCATATACATTGGATGGTGCCAATCATATGCTTATCCTAGAAGTGAATGGAAAGAATAGAATAGATTGAATTGTCTTTGGGAAACTAAAAAATTCATTAAATGAACCCAAGGTTCTACTCGAAATACTCATCTTTTATTTTTTTTAATACTAATATTATTGTGAGTCATGACAACAGTCTCTGAAGTATTGAAGTTGAGGGTCATCCAAAGTTCAATGGAAAAGTTCATGGTGAGTATGAGCAAGCTACAGTAAATTAGAACTAAGGAATTATGGAGGAGAAAGTATATAGAGGATATCATCAAAGAAATGGTTAAAAAGAAAAATAATTTTTAAAAAAGACGAACCATTCAGTAGTGAAGTTAATCAACAGACCTTTCATCTCTCCCTCTCCCCAACATATATCTTCAATTGGAATCTACATGCCAAAGAGATTTTCAGAAAGGTCCTATGAATATTGTGTGCCCTTCCCAAGGTGAACATTTGTGAGGACATAAATAAGTTCCCCATGCAAAGCAAGTATGTATTGTTTATGATCTATATCATTGGAGGGAATACCTATGTTGATGACATTACAAACCCATTGAAATATTGAACTATACAAAAATTATCTTTCTTTTTTCTTGCTTTATCTTTTCTTTCTTCTATTCTTTTATTGATCTTATTGATCATTGTGTCATATCCATTTTTTAATTTCAGAGACCAAATTGGATACTGTGCTCTAAGAAAATGAGCTAATAGTGATTAAAATATTATTGCCAAGCTATCATATCTTAATTCCTAAACATGCCCAACATTATCTTTTATTTTATAATCATAGAACTTTCCTTCTTCATTTTTGTGACTTGAATATTTTGAACATTGGATCAAAAGTTTGCCAAGAAATTAAGGGAAAAAATAGATTTAGGGGTTGATTGGATTCTAGGGTTGATTACCTAGCCAAGTGAGTAATGCAACTTGATGGAGGGACAGGAGACATTATTCAGCACATTCATAATATTGACAAGTAACATAAAATACCTTTCTGAACATAGAGTCATTTCAGGCATATTCCATTTCTTTTGATTCTGTATCTATTGATCTTTTGTAACTGAACATTGAAGTGTGAGTTTATTGAGAGCAGAAACTGAACTGTTTTTATTTTGCCCTTTTTTTATCCCAAGCATTAATACAGTATCTGGCACATAATAGACAATAAATGTGTGGTAACTGACTGATTAGCTGAACAAAGTACTTGACAAGTCAAAGACATATTCCCTCCTTTTCAGATAACATGATTGAGAGATCTGCTATTTTTTTTCCTGTTGTGAGATAGATGCAGTTCTCATTGCAAGAGACAAAGCACTGAATAATTATAAGGAAATGTAACAGCTTAGAACCTAACACTACAATTGGAGGACAGTTCATCAGAAGTTGGGGCAAATAAATTCTTGACATTTGACTATATTGCATAGAGACACCAGTACATTGAAAAGAACATATTCATTAGTTTTATAATTGAAAAGGTCCTTATAAATTATTTAATCCAACCATGCCCCCAAGGAGGTGAATTGACTTTTTAGGGTCACATAGGTAATACATGGAAGAACTAGGATTAGAACTTAGGCTTTTTGAATCCAAACCTGTTTTTTCATCCAGAAGACTTCCATTCAAGCCTTAACTCTCCAACTTGTAAGTCACGTTTTCATTAGTAAATATTATATACTCTGACTGTATATTCTCAAATGCATTCCTCCAACCATAACCACTTTTCTAACCTCCATTCTCCAATCTGCAACAGTGTATGTACCATCTTAAACTGAATATCACATATAAATCTTAATGCCAGCATTTCCAAAACTGAACTCATTTCCCCCCCAAATTCTTCCCATCTTTCAAACTTTTTCTTCCTTTGAGAATCACACCACCCAGTCACTCAGGTTCATGACCTAAAAGTCATTTTTTATTTCTCTTTCTCTCTTACATCCATATCCAAATTAGTTGTCAAATTCTGTCACTTCTACCTTCAGCACCTTTAGTATAGACCCTTTTCTTTCCCATGACACTGGCACCATTCTGATACAAGCCCTTATCAACTCACCCCTGGACTCATTTGCAATGTATTTGTAGAAGGGTAACTCAATGATTATTAGATTTTCTCAGTGAGTTCTATCTTCTACTCTTAACTTTAATGAAGACTTGCAATTTCTTTTTCATTTAAATGAACTTTTATCTTATTCTTCAGCATGTTTTGTTGTTTTTGCTATTTGGATTTTAGTGAAATAATTTCATCTCCCATTGATAGAACTTTTCATCATTACTTTCCATGGTTTCTCTATGTTGTTGGCTTTATCAGCTATTTTTTAAAATAACATTGAATTACAAAAGTCATAACTTTCTTTTTTAAAAATGAAGATCCTCCATTTCCTTAAAAGTGTGTACTATCCAATTTTATATGACTTTTGTTAGGTCCAGTTTCACTTAGAATTATGAACTTACTGTAACTTTTTTACAATCTTCCATTCTCATATATTCTTCATGTTTGTTTTCAATTTTGTTTATTTTTACTCCTGCTTGTTTATTTATAGGTTCTTTTATTTTTCTTACGTGAGACTATTGTCTTAATCATATTTGTTTGCTTCCCTTTTTATTGCTCCTTATTTTCACTGATTCATTCAATAGGGATATATTTTCTGTTCTGAACATATTACAATCTCTACCTTTGGCATTTTTCCAGAAGTCTCTCCTTTTAAAGACGTTCTATTGCATATGGTAGGAGGCAACAACAGCAGCCATGTTTGATTCACCCTTGTATCTTTCCCAGCAATGGGAGACTATGGGTCAGAAAGGTGAGTTCAGGTTTTTTCTGTGATATATACTGACTTTGGGACTTTGGGAATGTTATTCAATCTTTCAGCTTTTTAAACAAATCTTCAAAATGAAGGAAAATACAGAGAATGTTCTGACCTGCATTGGTAGAGAAAGTTTCCTCACCTGTGCTTTATATCATTAAAATCATAGGTCTGAGTCCTTTCTCCATCACTTAAAATGATTAGAATGGTTCATTACTGCACATAGTTCAATAACTCCATGGATTTTTTTAAAAAATCTAACCAATGTTAATGTATCCTAAATAAATGAGAAAATTTACTACTCTCTGTCTTGTCGGGTAACACATTTTGCCCTAAATCATACCGAGAGCATCTGCTTAATCTGTTTTAAAGTATCCCCCAGAATAGGTGTTTAATGAGTGTTTGTTGAATAAACCAATCTCAGTTGCTCATCTGTAAGTGGGTATAATACTTCCACTACTTACTGTATCTCCAAGTAATTGTGGATAAAGTTTCTTGCAAATGACAAGGTACTATGTAAATGAGTAACATTTGCCTTTAAATAGCACAGTGTTTTTAATCATCCCACCTTTCTTGCTGCCATAAAAATATATTTCTTTAGCACCAGTATTCTTTTGGTAATTTTTTATGACCACAAACATGAAACACTGAGATCCCAGAAGAACCAGTAAGTTATTTGAATATGGAAAATATACATAGTGAGTATAAATAGCTACCATTACATAACCAAAGACCTACACATGAAAATGGCATAAAAGACATTTTTGATAATGAGAAAATGATTCAGATCAAGTAGTGATAATACAAGAAAGGAGATGAACATATTTGAGTGATATATTAGCACCTCTGATATAGGAAAACAACGAGAGAAGATGAGGAAAACAGACAGGGAAGCAGATGCAGAATGGAGTTTATACATTACTTTCCTTATTAAACTTGATGGTACAACCAAACTAATCTTACTATTCCCCACATGTAACACTTCATCTTCCATTTCCTTGCCTTTGTTGTACTGGTTTTCCCCAAGTCTGTAATGAACAACCTCCTTACTTCAGATTGAAACTCAAAAACTATCTTCGGAGCAAAGGTTTCCCTGAGCCTTTCCTTAAACTACTAGGTCCCTTTCTCTTTAATTATTTTGATTTTTTCTGCATATATTTATTCTATTCACACATATATTAGCACATTGTCTCCTCCATAGACTGTAAGTCCTGTGAGATTAGAGGTTTTTATTTTCCTTTTTATCTTCCACTCAATAAGGCTATGTTGATTGATTAATACTATCATATTTTTTGGAATACTTATGATTTATAATTTTATAGTCAGAGTTGATTCCTGGTGGGAAAATTTCCTCTACCCACTGCATATGAGTCTTTGAGAGTTCCCTGGGGGCATGAAGAGGGTATATGATTTGTCTAGTATCATAAAGCCAGTTTCAGAATAATGCTATTCTTCTTGGTTCTGAAGACAGTTCTTTATCCACTATTCCAACATGCCTCAATTACAAGTGCCATTTTTTTCAATTTTTCGAGTAAGAAAACTAAGGTTCCAATAATTAATTCATTGACTAATGGTCATAAGATTAGCAATAGTAGAGGAAAAGTTCAAAATCTAATAATCTCCTATCTCCAGGTATTATTTACTTTCTAATAGACCATACTACCTTTGACTTTAGTAGCATTTCTGAGCTATTTCTATATCACATAGATACACTCAGCTGGGAGAATAGGGTATATATCTAACTTCTCATTACTCAAGTATTGCGAGTCTAAATGACTTTTTATCGATGTTAACCTGGTCTTTTAAGCATTTAGGGTTCTCTTTTAAAGCTTTCTTTTACTTAGAAACTTTTCCCACAATTTAATAGAACTGTTACATTAAATAGATCAATTGCTGAAGGGGAAGAGAGGGAGAAAAAAATACCTCTATATTCATTTGTGACTTGAAAGTTAGACAACAAATCACTCAGATGGATGAAGTCAGTTCATTCTCATAATTATGATGATTTAATATTTATAGATCATAAATACTCATGGTTCTAATAAATAAAGTGGTTCTGATAGCAAAGACTATGAGGAGCTAACTAGTTTATAGGAACAAACTGTGTAAATGTACATATTATTAAAGCTGAGCACTCTTGGAAAGGGCAGCCACAATAATGAACTGACATGAAGCATAATTCAGAGTCTCACCAAAGAAAGAAACCTTGATCCAAGCTACTTTTCTACTTTTTCCAACCTACTATTCTGGACGTAGTTTCATATCATGTCATTAATGTACTTTATATTCTGGCCAAACTGGCCTACTCCCAGTTTTCATTGCTCTGGATCTATCATCTACCTACTCTATGGGTCTATTGGAATTGATGCTCATGCTTGGCTCTTACTTCCTATTCACCTTTAGCTTTATAAATCAAGATTTAGCTTGAGTTCTACCTCCACCTTGAAGCCTTTCCCAATCTCCTCTTCTGCATTAATGCTCTCTCCTCCCCAAGTTATTTCATATATATGTATATATATATATACATATATAAATGTATATATGGTTGTTTACTATTGTTTACTATTGTCTCTCTCTATATATTCATATATATATATTATATACATACACACACACATATATATATAATATATATGTTTTATTCAGTTTATCTCTTGTTTCTCAGTAACCTCTACCCTGTCATTACTAGCTTCTAGTGTCTTCTTCTTTGAGATTTACATCCATGTACTAGGTGTATCTTCTATGTAGCTATTTATATGCTGGTTTTCTCCTCATCTCCCCATTATAATATAAACTCCTCAAGGTCAGGAATTGTTCTCACTTTTTATTTTTATTTCCATAGTAAACACAATAGTTGCCATAAAGTAAATAGCTTAATAAGTCCTTTGGATTGATCAGTTGACCTAAAAATACGTAAATTTCTAAAATTACCTAAAAATATGTAAATTTCTTTCAGGACAAATATTATTTCATTTGTTTTTCTTTGTATACCCCAGGAAGAGTAGGGAAAGAATAATGAGTGGGCTGATCTTGGAGTTATGAAGACATGAGTTCAAGTCTTGATTTTGATATGAACTAGCTATGTGATCTTAGGAAAGTCATTTTACCTCTCTTTCATCTACACTTTTAGTGAAGGGAGTTTCTATACAAGTGTCCCTCATATTGATGAAATTTTAGGTCTGGATCCACTTACCCCTCAAAAGTAACTAGAGTAGGGCACATAACTAGAATTTTACATATTATTTATATATTTCTTTTTCTACTTGTTGATATAATCATCTATATAAGATATATATATATATATATATATATATATATATATATATATATATATATATGCATGTATGCTCATGAATTTGGATGTTTACTGTTGTCTATATATTGATTGATTGGAATGAGAATAGTTTACACTGTGTTGATCCAGTATAAAAATATACAAATATTTGAAAATTACCTTTTTATGGTTAGCTGATGTTACATACTCCTCATACCTTGAAAGTTCAAATTATGAAAGACTGTAAATATATACAAAGTGGAAGGATACACACACACACACACACACACACACACACACACACACAATTCCTTTGTGGACTTTTAATTTGGAGTCCTTTAATGCTAAGAGTGCAGAAAAATTGTGAAATTATGCAAAATATTTCTACTCTTAGAGATGACTATTTTAATAAGTTTAAAAAGAATAGAAAAATAACTGTTTCAATGTACATTACTAAGAAATATGTACAAAACAATATAGAGTTCACATGTGATCTGGAAAAAATTGAACAGAAAACAATCTATGATTTAAAAGATTTATATCTATGAATGTCCATGATGCCTTCTTCCTATGAATGAGAGTGCCCATATCAATTTGATCTTGGCTTTATTAAAATATTGAGTTATTAAATATTAAAATATTGCATCATTAAAAAAAGATATTTCACAAAGAAATGTGGCATTGGTGTGATATGTGACAAGACAGTCTTTGTGATGTAGTGAGAAGAGCACTGGATTTGCAATCAGTGTTATATAATGTATTAAGTGGAGGGAGTTTTCCTACCAGGTGTTCTCTATATCAGGATTTTACTCACTAAGAATGACTAATTTTGGTGTTTATTGCTCTTGTGGCATTATGCAAGTCTCTAGGGATCTTTCCTCAAATGTGATCACACATAATGGTGTATGAGTAGAGGTAAATATCTTAGCTTCTCAGTGTCCCAGGCATTTAGCTCTCTTAGGTTATGAGTTGCAGATCAGTGACAGTCAAGATCCTGAGATTAGAAAAAGTATTGAAATAAATTGTACTAAGTTCTCTAATGTTTTAATGCTATGATTTTCTTTTTCAATTTTCTGTTTTCCCCAGATGAAGTACAAGAATAGAAGATCCAAGATACACACTGTGGGTCTAGCACTCATCAGATCAAAAATACAGCGATCAGGGAGTTTGATTCTGAAATAATTTTTCTAGGAAGTATTCTAGGTAAGCACACACAGGAGTAGTTGCGTCTTTCCAAAATAGGAATATGACTCATCAGTAAACCCAACAAAGTCAATATGTATAGAGCTTAAGGCACTTGTGAAATGCAGCTCTTTTTCCCTCTAAGCATAGAGAGGGGACCGATTGCAGAGCATCCCATAATACACTAATTACAAGATTTCTGAGTAGCCAAGCTCAAATTTGACAATTAGAATATGTCAAAAATAAAGAAGGTCACGTTATCCCAGCAAGGGTCACTCCTATATTGCAAGCCAGCAGCTCTCTTGATTTGACCAATTTCATTTGATACAATTTGACCAATGGAATTTGGAATGCAAAATCTTGGAAGAGTGGTCTCCATTTCACATCTCAATTAAGAACTAGGAAAAAAAATAATCAATACCTTGGCAGGGTCTAAGGAAAGCAATATACATACATACATATTTTAAAGCCCTCCTGTTTCTATAGATCATGAAATGTTAAAACCTGTCAAAACTTCCTGCAGTTTGGTCCAAGGAAAAAACACATTCTAACACTAGAACTGATAAAACTATCTCGTTTGTAAGTGGTCAGTCATTTTCCAGGTTTAAAAGAAGTTTCAAACAGGGATATGTAAAAGTGTTAAGAGAAGGCAAGAAAATGTTCAAATATTTGTCAACTCCTTCTACAAGCTTGTAGATTTAGAGGTAGAAAGTACTTGAAGTCATCTCACCCAACCCCCTCATTTTATAGAAATAGAAAGTGAGTAGGGGAAGGGTAAATAATTTACTCAAGGTCACAAAGGTAGTGTCATAGATAGGTTTTGAACTCAGATCCCCATGATCTTTTATTTTATTTTATTTATTGATTGATTTGATTAATGTATTTGTTTTGAGTTCTCCACAATCACTTCCCTATATCATAGATTTTTTCCCCTTCTTCCCCCACCTTGCCTCCTCCCTTCCCCCTCCCTCCCTGAGATGGCATGCAATCTTATATAGGTTCTACACATACATTCTTATTAAATACATTTTCACCTTAGTCATGTTGCATAGAAGAATTAAAATAAATAGGAGAAACCATGAAAACAAAACAAAACATAGCACAAGAGAAAATGGACTGTTTCATTTGCAATCCAATTCAATAGTTCTTTTTCTGGATGTGGAAGGCCTTTTGCCTCAAGAATCCACTGGGAATATTTTAGGTCCTTGCATTGTTGTAAAGCACTACGTTTACTAGAAAACTTTCCCTCACACTGTGGTTGCTACTGTGTACAATGTTCTCCTTATTCTGCTTCATTCATACAGCCTTTCAGGCCTCTCTGAAGTATTCCTGTTCATCATTTCTTATAATACAATAGTATTCCATTACATTCATATAGCACAACTTCTTTGAGTCATTCCCCAAATGATGGGTATCCCCTCGATTTCCAGTTCATGGCCACCATGAGGAGAGCTGCTATAAATATGTTTGTACACGTGAGACACTTTGCCATTTTTATGATCTCTTTGGGATACTGTCCTCAAAGAAATATTGCTTTATGAAAGGATATGCACATTTTTGTAAACCCTTTGGGCATAGTCCCAAACTGCTCTCTAGAATGGTTGGATGAGCTCACAGCTCCACCAACAATGAATTAGTGTTCTAACTCTCCCACATCTTCTCCAATATTTATCATCTTCCTGTTTTGTCATGTAAACCAATCTGATAGGTGTGATGTGGTGTCTCAAAGTTGCTTTGAATTGCATCTCTCTAATCAATAGTGATTTACAGCATTTTTCATGACTTAGATAGCTTTAATTTCTTCCTCTGAAAACTGCCTGTTCATATCCTTTGACCATTTATTAATTGAGAACAAGTTGTATTTTTGTAAATTTGTCCCAGTTGACTCAGTTCTCTATATATTTTAGAAATGAGGACTTTATCATAGACACTAGTTGCAAAAATTCTTTTTGCTTTTCTGCTTCCCTCTTAATCTTGGTTGCACTGGGTTTCTTTGTGCAAAATCTTTTCCATTTATTGTAATCAAAATCATCCATCCATTTTGTACTTCATAATATTCTCTACTTCTTGTTTAGTCAAAAATTTCTCAATTCTCCATAAATCTGACAAATACACTATTCCTTGCTCCCCTAATTTATTTATAGTGTCAGTCATTATACCTAGATCATGTATCCATTTGTACTTTATTCATGTGTACAGTGTCAGGTAATGGCCTATGCCCAGTTTCTGTCACATTGTTATCTAGTTTCCCCAGCAATTTTTGTAGAACAGTGAGTTCTTATCTCAGAATTTAGGGTCCTGAGGTTTATCAAAAAGTAGATTGTTATATTTATTGATTACTAACTTATTCCCCTGGTCTACCCTTCTCTTTCTTAGCCAGTACCAATTGGTTTTGATGCTTGTTGCTTGATAATAACACATTTTGAGATCTGGTATGGCTCAGCAACCTTCCCTAGCATTTCACTTCATTAGTTCCTTTGATATTCTGGACCTTTTCTTCTTCCAGATGAATTCTGATCTCATTTTTTCTAGCTCTAGAAAATAATTATTTGGTATTTTGGTTGCTATGGCACTGAAAAAGTAAATTAATTTAGGTAGAATTGTCATATTTATTATACTAATTTGGGCTACCCATAAGCAACTGATGTTTTTCCAATTGTTTAGATTTGAATATGTTCCTAGTTCTTAGATTATATTGTTTGGGAAGGTGACTAGAAAGTAACAAGACAGGAAATGTGCTATGGGAGAAATATTTTCTTATTGAGTTCATGTTATAGGTTACTGCTGCCAAATGAACCTAATATAATGCAGGAATTATATAGGGATAAAAATCTAGATTTTATTATGATTAATTATAAATTCAGGAGGGAGAAAAATAACTATGAACCCAAATCAAGGTTCCGATAAAGCTATTTATAGAGAATAATTATGTCAGTGAGACAAATTATTTATTTTTAATTTTATTATTTATTTAACTTTTTTTTAAATGCTGAGTTCCGACATCTCTCCCTCTCTCACCACTCCCCTATACACTGAGAAGAAAAGCAATACGATATCAATCATATGTACAAATCATGCAAAACACGTTTTCATATTATTCATATTATAAAAAAAGGAATAAAAACTGAGAAAAAACAGTTTAACTCACACTTGGAGTTCATCACTCCTGTCTCTAGAAGTGGATAGCATTTTTTCATGATAGGTCAGTCCTTTAGAATTGTTTTGGATCACTACAATGATCAAAGTAGCTAAATCTTTCAGAATTAATCATCAAAACAAGATTGCTATGCCTATATTCTCTTGGTTCTGCTCACTTCACTTTGTGTCAATTCATTGAGATCTTCCTATGTTTTTTTTCTGAAACCATCCACTTCTCACTTTTTTTTGTCTTTTGAAAAAACTTTAATATATAATTTATTTTTCAGTTTTCAAAATTCACTTCCACAAGAATTTGAATTCCCAACTTTCTCCCCATCTCTCCGCAACCCCACCCCAGGATACCGTGCACCCCATTCACCCTTCCCCTAGTCTTTCTTCCCTTCTAACACCTCCCCCACATCTTCCATCCCCTTCCCTTCTATATTCCTATAGAGCAAAATATATTTCAATACTCCATTGCCTGTACTTCTTATTTCCCAATTGCATGTAAAAACAATTTTAACATTAATTTTTGAAGTTTTGAGTTCCATATTTTCTCCCTTTCTCCCTTCTCACCCATCCTCATTGAGATAGCTAGCAGTTCTATACAAGTTATACATGTTTAGCCAGGTAAAATGCTTCCATAACAGTTATGTTGTGGAAAAACTAACCACATCTCTCTCTACCCTGTTCTGCTCTCCATTTATTCTAAACTCTCCCTTAACCTGTTCTCCCACAATAGTGTTTGCATTTGATTATCCCTTTCCCCAATTTGCTGTGACGTTTATTATCTTCCCTCTCCTATCCCCTTCCCCCCTGCCTTCCTGTAGGGTATAATAGATTCCCATATCCAATTGAGTGTATGTTATTCTCTCCTTATGCCAAATCAAATGATACTAAGGCTCACTTATTCCCTTTCAGCTTCCCCCTTCTCCTCCATTGTAAAAGCTCTTTATTGCTTCTTTTATGTGAGATGATTTCCTACATTCTACCTCTTCCTTTCTTTTCCTCATAATGCATTCCACTCAACAGTAAATTTTAGTTTTTAGATATTCTCCCTTCATATTCAGCTCACCCTATGCCCTCTGTCTGTGTGTGCCTATACATGTATACGCATGTATATACATACATGCGTATACATGCATATACATGTACATACATCCTCTTTCTGGCTACTTGTAACATTTTCTCTTTGACCTGGAGACTTTGGAGTTTGGCTACAGTTTTCCTATGAGTTTTCCTTTGGGAATCTCTTTCAGGAGGTGATTGGTGAATTCTTTCCATTTCCATTTTACCCTCTGGACCTAGAATACCAGGGGAGTTTTCCATAATAATTTCTTGGAAGAAGATGTTTAGGCTCTTTTTTGATCATGGTTTTCAGGTAGACTAATAATTTGTAAATTATCTCTCCTGCATCTATTTTCCATGTCAGTTGTTTGCCCAATGAGATATTTCATAGTCTCCTTTTTTTTATCCTTTTGGTTCTGCTTTATAATTTTTTGATTTCTTATAAAGTTATTAGCTTCCATCTGCTTCCTTCTAATTTTTTACAGTTATTTTCTTCAATGACGTTTCAGATCTTCTTTTTCATTTTATTAATTTTGCTTTTTAAAGCTTTCTTCTCCTAATTGGCTCCTTTGGACCTCTTTTGTCATTTGGGTTAGTCAATTTTTAAAGGTGTTATTTTCTTCTGCATTTTTTGGGTCTCCTTTAGCAAGCTGTTGACATGTATTTCATGATTTTTTGCACTGATCTCCTTTCTCTTCCCAATTTTTCCTCCACCTCTCTTACTCAATTTTCAAAATCCTTTTTGAACTCTTCCATGACCTGAGACCATTTCATAATTTCATTTTGGAGTCTTTGGATATAGGAGCCTTAAACTTGCTATCTACCTCAGGTTGTACTCTTTGGTCTTCCTCAGCTGAAAGGAGGGACAAAAATACCTTCTCACCATATAACCTTTCGTAGTCTTATTGTTTTCCTTTTGGGGCATTTTTCCAGGCAATTACTTGACTTTGATCTCTTTGTGAAGTGGAGGATGTACTACCCAGACTTCAGAGGTTTAATGCAGCTGTTTTCTGAGATATGTCTACAGAATTGCAAGTTCTCAATTCTTCCAAAATTGCATAATCAAGGGAGAGAGGTTTATCCTTCTCTAGACCTACACTCTATTCTTTTTTTTTGTATTTAAATTTATTTATTTAAGTTTTCAACATTCATTTCCACAAAATTTTAGGTTTCAAATTTTCTCCCCATTTCTTCCTTCCCCCACCCCAAAACACCCAGCATTCTAATTGCCCTTATCACCAATCTGCCCTCCCTTCCCTTATCCCCATCTTCTCTTTTGTCCTGTAGGGCAAGATAACTTTCTATTCCCCATTACCTGTATTTCTTATTTCCTAGTAGCAAGAACAATACTCAACAGATGGTCTGAAAACTTTAAGTTCCAACTTCTCTTCCTCCATTCCTCCCCACTCATCCCCTTTGGGAAAGCAAGTATTCAATATAGGCCATATCTTTGTAGTTTTGCAAATGATTTCCATAATAGTCATTTTATGTAAGACTAACTATATTTCCTTCCATCCTATCCTGACTCCCATTTCTTCTGCTCTCTCTTTTGATCCTATCCCTCTCCGAGTGTTGACTTCTAATTGCTCCCTCCTCCCATTGCCCTCCCTTCCATCATCACCCCCACCCTGCTTATCTCCTTCTCCCCCACTTTCTTGTATTGTAAGATAGGTTTTCATACCAAAATGAGTGTGCATTATATTCCTTCCTTTAGTCAAATGTGATGAGAGTAAACTTCATGTTTTCTCTCTCACCTCCCCACTTTTTCCCTCCACTGAAAAGTCTTTTACTTGTCACTTTAATGAGAGATAATTTGCCCCATTCCATTTCTCCCTTTCTCCCAATATATTTCTCTCTCACCCCTTAATTTCATTTTTAACATATGATCCCGTCCTATTCAACTCACCCTATGCTCTCTGTCTCTCTGTATCTCTCTTTCTCTCTCTGTCTCTGTGTGCGTGTGTGTGTGTGTGTGTGTGTGTGTGTGTGTGTGTGTGTGTAATCCCACACACTACCCAGATACTGAGAAAAGTTTTGAAGAGTTACAAATATTGTCTTTCCATTTAGGAATGTAAACAGTTCAACTTTAGTAAGTCCCTTTGCTGTTTACCTTTTCATGCTTCTCATGATTCTTGTGTTTGAAAGTCAAATTTTCTTTTCAGCTCTGATTTTTTCATCAAGAATGCTTGAAAGTCCTCTACTTCACTGAAAGACAATTTTTTTCCCTGAAGTATTATACACAGTTTTGCTGGATAGATGATTTTTGGTTTTAGTCCTAGTTCCTTTGACTTCTGGAATATCATATTCCACACCCTTTCATCCCTTAATGTAGAGGCTGCTGGATCTTGTGTTATCCTGATTGTAGTCCCACAATACTGGAATTGTTTCTTTCTAGCTGCTTGCAATATTTTCTCCTTGACCTGGGAACTCTGGAATTTGGCCACAATGTTCCTAGGAGTTTCTCTTTTTGGATCTCTTTCAGGTGGTGATCAGTGGATTCCTTGAATACCTATTTTGCCCTCTGGTTCTAGAATATCAGGGCAGTTTTGCTTGATAATTTCATGAAAGATAGTATCTGGGGTCTCTTTATGATCATGTCTTTCAGGTAGTCCCATAATTTTTAAATTGTCTCTCTTGGATCTATTTCCCAGGTCAGTTGTTTTTCCAGTGAGGTATTTCACATTATCTTGGTTTTGTTTTGTGATTTCTTGGTTTCTCATAAAGTCATTAGCCTCTATGTGTTCCATTCTAATTTTTAAAAAACTTTTTCTTCAGCGAGTTTTTGAACCTCCTTTTCCATTTGGCTAATTCTGCTTTTGAAAGTATTCTTCTCCTCATTGGCTTTTTGGACCTTTTTGGCAATTGAGTTAACCTATTTTTCAAGGTGTTATTTTCTTCAGCATATTTTTGGGTCTCCTTTAGCAAGGTGTTGACACATTTTTCATGCTTTTCTTGCATCTCTCTCATTTATCTTCCCAATTTTTTCTCCACCTCTCTTACTTGGTTTTCAAAATCATTTTTGAGCTCTTCCATGGCCTGGGACCATTGTGTATTTATTTTGGATGTTTTGGATGCAGAAACCTTGACTTTTATATCTTTCCCTGATGGTAAGCATTGTTCTTCCTCATCTGAAAGGATAGGGGAAGATATCTGTTCACCAAGGAAGTAACCTTCTATAGTCTTATTTTTTCCCCTTTTTTGAGCATTTTCCCAACCATTATTTGACTTTTGACTTTTGAGTCCTTTGTCAAGAATAGGGTATACTGGGAATTTGCAAGCTCTCAGTTCCTCCAAGGTGGCACAATCAAGCGTATACACTGGTCTGGGAGTAGAAAGAGATTTTTGTGCCCAGAATCTTAGCAGTTTCCTCTCCAAAGCCATCTGACCTCCAGTTCTGCCAAGCCAGCATGGCGGGGAAGGGGGGGTGAGATTCAGTTAAGCTGAGGGTGGCACAGGGCCACCATTCAGTGTGAGATAAATGCCAGCTCCCCCAGGGCCATTACACAGGGAGGAGGAGGGCACTGTGCGGGCTGCTGTGGGAACTGCTGCTGCCTGCCCAGTGTGGCCTCTGTGGCTGATGCCTGAGGCTGGAACTATGGGAAGGCCCTTCTCCCTTCCCAGTCAGCTGAAAAAACCCTGTCACTGACCTTTGGTGCCTGTGGGTTGAGGGATCTGTGAACAAGCTGCTGCCGGGACTGGGGATTCCTAGACTGAAGATTCCACCCTCAAGGGCTGTTCTCAAGCTGTGCTGTGTGGCCAAGGTTGGTCTGGGTTCTGCTCTGTGTGCAGTGCAACAGACGTTTCCTGTGGACCTTTCAGATCACCCTGGGCTGGAAATGTCTTCCATTCTGTTGTTCTCCACTTCTGCTGCTCCAAAATTTGTTGAGAGTCCCTCTCTACAGATATTTTATGGACTGTGTGGGGAGACCCTGCATATATGGGTCTTTCTATTCCACCATCTTGACTCTGCCCCCTGTACTCTATTCTTTAAGCAACCACAAGCAGTCTTTTCTTCCCTGGAACTGGGAGGGGGTTCACTCTTCACTGCCACTGCCAACTCTGCCAGCATGTGCTCCTACTCATCCCAGGACCACCACTCATTGCTGAGACCCTGATCATGTCCACAGTTTCCCCAGAGTTTGCAGGATGATAGCTGCAGATGCAGCCACTCCTATTGCAGAGGCTGCTGCATGTCTGGATTTTATGGGTGAGCTCATCTCATTTATTTTCACAGTTGTGATTACTAGTTATGCATTTCTCTCCTTCAATTTTCTTCCATTTATCCTTTTCTTTATTTTGTTGCTCCTTGAAACTCTGTTTCATTTCTGACCACTGCTTCTATTAGTTTCACCTTTTTTGTCTTACTCTTTCATCTGTTCCTATTATCCCTTTTATCTCCTATTTCCCTATTGGGCAAGATAGATCTCTGTACCTAACTGAGTATGTACAGACACACAGACACACACACAGACCTCTCTCTCCCTCTCTCTCTTCTTCCCTCTGAACCGATTCTGATGAGAGTGAGATTCAAGCATTGCCTGTCACCCTCTTCATTTTCCCCTCCATGGCAAAAGCTCTGTCTTCTTTGCTTTTTTTATATGAGAAAAATTTTCCCATTCTATCCCTTATTTCCCCCTTCTTCCAGTGCTCTTTCTCTTTCTTTTTTCTTAAGATCATTCCAACATCATTGACTTACATCCATGCCTTCCGTCTATGAAGACTTCTTCTGAATGGCATAATAATGTTCTTAGGAAATATATATATTTCCTTATATATTATATATATATATATAACATATATATACAAATATATATATATATATATATGTATGTATGCATGTACTCACACCAAAATGCATATATATGCACATAAGTGTATGTGTATATATACATATGTACATATATGTGTATAAATGTTACATATATAAAATCTTCCCACGTAAGAATATGAACAATTTAGGCTTTCTGAATGCCTTATGATTTCTCTTTCATGTTTACATTTTCACCTTCTCTTGAATCTTGTATTTGAATGTCAAATTTCCTATAAATCTTTCTTCTTTTGATCAGGTATACCCGAAAGTTTTGATTAATTAAAGTTCATTTTTTCACCTAAAGGATTGTACTCACTTTTGCTAGGTAGGTCATTCTAGAATGCAATACTAGCTCCTTTGGATTGTGAAATTTCATATTGCAAGCTTTCCCCTCCTTCAACATGGAAGCTGCTAAACTGTGTGTGATCTGGACTGTGGATTCATGATATTTAAATGGTTTATTTCTGGTTGTTTGTGATAGTTTCTCCTTCACATGGGAGTTATAGAATTTTCTGTAATATTCCTAAGAATTGTCATTTGGGGATCTCTTTGAGGAAGTTATCCGTTGATTCTTTCAATTTCTATTTTATCCCTTGGATCTAAAATACTAGTGCAATTTTCCATTATGATTTATTGAAATTTGATCTCTAAATTCTGTTTTTCATTATGATTTTCAGGAAGTTCAATATTTCTTAAATTATCCCTCTACCATTTATTTCATAGGTCAGATTTTTTTTCCCTGATGAGATGTTTTGTATTTTCTTCTTTTTTTTTAACACTTTTGACTTTATTGTTTCTTGATTTTTCAATGAGTTATTAGTTTCCTCTTGACCAATTCTAAATTTTAAAGAATTATTTTCTTCAATGAGCTTCTGTAACTGTTTTTCCATTAGCCCTATTCTGTTTTTGCAGAGTTCTTTTCTTCAGTGATTTTTTGTGCCTCTTTTACTAAGTTGTTAATTCTCTTTAAAAATTGCTTTGCATTAATCTCATTCCCTCCCCCAAATTTTCCTCTATCACTAATCTCTCTTTATCACTTTCAGGAGTTCTGTTAGACTTATTTCCAATTAGCATTATTCCTTTGCAGCTTTATAGCTGTTTTTACATTGTTCTCTTCTACTGAGCTTGCATCTTGGTCTTTCTTTCCACTGTAGTGACTTTATAGTCTGTTTGCTTTGTTGTTATGTGATCATTTTTCTAGCCTATTTTTTTTCATTTTAAACATTATATTAATGCTGGGAATCTGCTCATCTGGGGCAGTGGGAGGAAACACTGTCCCAAATTTCAGTCTTTTTATCCTGCTCTTCTCAGAGCTGGGGCTTTGCAATGTTTTAGTACTTCTGTAGTGGCATGATCTAATGAGAGACTTGGTAACTGTTCTCCTGGAATGTACTCTGGTCTTTACCTAGGAAGGCACTTATTGCCCCACAGTCAATATCATTTAATTCTTTCTGACACCAAAACTCTGACCAAGTGCCCTTGTAACTGCAAACAGTAGCGGTCTTATTTCTCTTCCAATTATAACCATGGCCTTTGCCTCCTTGTGACCAAATACTAGAGCACCTCTTTGTCTGAAGCTGTGACATAGAACTACATATGGTCAATAGAGTTGCCAGTAAGTACCACCCAGCAACAGTAAAGGGGTCCCTTGTAATCTTTTATCTGACCAGTTGTCTAACCACCTTACCATCTCTGGGATGACAACTTCCGAAGCTCTTGCTACTACTGATGTCACAGCTGCCTCCAAGGCCTACCACTGGTACTGCAGCTACCTGCATTCCAGGCCTTACTCTACCCCATTGTGTGGTGAAACCACTCCTACCAAGTTAGCAAGTTGTCTTAGGAAGGAAAATATCTCACCCTAACTTTTATTGATTGCCCTGCCAAAAGTTGATTTGCAGCATTATTTTAAAGTTTTTGGAGGGGAATATTGGGAGAGTTCAGTGCATTGCTGCTTCTACTCTGTCATCTTGGCTCCACCTCTTTCAAACAGCTTCCTGACATATAATAATGTATATGGCCTCTTAGACTAAAAAGATCACATATGTCTTGTCAAGTTAGTTTCATTATCTCAAGTTTTTTTCCTTTGAGGTTGAACAAACTAGAACAAATTAGTAAGCAAACTAAGTTACAAGTTTAAACACTGGGTTTGAAAAATCCTGCCCCTATTAAAATACAAGGGTACATTTTAAAGCAGTCATAATTGGCTAATTGAGGAGAAAATATTTATGTACCATAAAGATTCCCAAGGATTTGACATCTGGGTAATTATACAAGTAAGATCTCTTGGGAAGTGTTAAAGATCTTGTAGGTACTATATTTCCTTCTTGCTCTCATTTATTTTGTTATCTCAGGAATGTCAAAAGTCTCGCCTTTTAATGCTAAGAATTTAACAAGGTGAGATTAATATTCATAGGATACAGGCTTCAGTTACCCAAATGGAGGAATGGCCTAATGAAAGGAAAATTTTTAAAAAATTCTCATCACAATAGGAAGAGGTCAAGTGTAGAAGGACTTCAGCTGCAAAATGGAATATTTTAAATATTATATACTAAAGAAAAAGGAATTGAGTGAAGTATGACACAGTCATACTTTTGTTTTGGGCAACTCACTTTTCATGTAAAGGGTGTATTGGACTTATAAGAGGTTTGAGGCAAGGAAATTAATTAATTTTTCTTTTTATTTTTTTAGTAAATGATACTTTATTTTTTTCTGCTTACATGTAAAAATAATTTTCAGCATTCATTTTTATAAGATTTTAAGTTCTACATTTTTTCCTCCCTCCTTCCTCTCACCCCTTCCCAATATGAGAAGCAATCTGATATAGGTTATACATGTGCAATTGTGTAAGGATGTTTCCACATTAGTTTTGTTGTGAAAGAAATATCAGAATGAAAGGGAAAAACCATGAGGAAGAGAAAAAGGAGAAATAGTATGCTTTGATCTATATTCAGACTTCAAAGTTCTTTCTTTGGATCTGGATAGCATTTTCCATCATTAGTCTTTTGGAATTACCTTGGATCATTGTATTACTGAGAAGAACTAAGTATAATAGTTCATTATCACACAATGTTGCTGTTACTGTGTGCAATTTTCTCCTGATTCTGGGATTGAATCACTGGCAACTGTAACAGTTTTCAGACTTCTCAATCTACAAACACCAAAGACAACTTGGAATGTCAGTAGGAAAGGTCTATTGGACTGGGTGAAAGAGGAATGAGGTCTGACCCCAGAAAGCACAGGGTTGAAGCAGCTGCTTCCAGAGCTCCTGGCGCATAGATGGTGGGGGGTGGGTAGGTTGATCAGAGTTGGATTACAGGGATCTCTTTGCTGGTGCTGAGACAGCATTCTCTTACTTTGCCCAACCTTGAATCTGGGTCACAGTCCTGAGTGGTGGTCCTAGGGTAAGAAGGAGCACTGCTATGGTAGACCTTGTGGCTGTAGTGGAAGAGAAATCCTATTCACATTTTCAAGGCAGAAACGAATGCTTGTGGTCACTCACAGACCAGAGCATAGGCCAGGAAAGGAATAAATACCTCCTCCTTTGATCATTCTACCTTAGAAGAACTAATAATTTACAAGTCTCTAGAAGGAGGACAGAATTTTCATTATTTCCCTTGATATCCTGTACCTTTTGTTCTTCCAGATGAATTTTGTTATTATTTTTTCTAGCTCTATGAAATAGCTTTTTGTAGTTTGATTGGTATAGCACTGAATAAGTAATTTAGGTAGAATTTTCATTTTTATTATATTAGCTCAGTCTCCCCATTAGCATTGATATTTTCCCAGGTGTTTAAATGTGACTTTATTTATATGAAAAGTGTTTTGTAATAGTGTTCATACAATTCCTAAATTTGTCATGGCAGGTAGACTCCCAAATGTTTTATATTTTCTATAATTATTTTAAATGAAATTTCTCTTTCTATTTCTTGATGCTGGCTTTTTTTGGAAATGTATAAAATTGCTCATGATTTATGTAGATTAGTTTTATGTCCTACAACTTCGCTAAAGTTTTTCAGTATTTCAAATATTTTTAGTTCATTTTCTGGGATTTTCTAAGTATATCATATCATCAACATAGACTGAAAACTTCATTTCTTCCTTGCCTATTCTAATTCCTTAAATTTCTTTTTCTTCTTTTACTGCTAAAGCTGACATTCCTACTACAATATTGAATAATAGTATTGAAAATGGATATCATTGTTTCACTTCAGATTTTATTGGAAATTTTTTAGTTTATTCCCAATACAGATAATGCTTATTACTTATAAGAGAAATATTACTTATCATTTTAAGAAAAGATCCATTTATTCTTATGCTTGCTAGTGTTTTTTTTTAAATAGGAATGGGTGTTGTATTATGTGAAAAGCTTTTTCTGCATCTATTGAGATAATTTATGATTTCTGTTGGTTTTGTTTATGATATGGTAAATTATGCTAACAGTTTTCCTAATATTGAAGCAGAAATGAATTCTTGGTATATATCACACCTGGTCAAGGTGTATTGTCCTCATGATAATTTGCTGTAATCTCTTTGCTAACATTTTATTTAAATTTTTGCATCAATATTCATTAGGGAAATTGGTCTATAAAAAGGCATGTTTCTCTGACAAAGGTCTAATTTCCAAGGTGTAAAGGAACTGATTTAAATTGCAATGGCCTGCAATTTTGTGTGATTTTGACACCACTGGCCTACAGGATTTGATTTGTAAGTAATGCAGAACTTTTCTTTGAAAAATATATCTATATTTTCCTTGGCAAAGATACTGGAGTGATTTGCCATTTCCTTCTCCAGTTCATTCTACAGACAAGGAAACTGAGAGAAAGAGGCTTAAGTAACTTGTCAAGAGGCACACAACTAAGTTTCTGAGATCAGATTTGAATTCTGGAAGATGAATCTCTCTGATTCCAGACCAGAACCCTATCTACTCTGACACATAGATGCCTCATATTGTACCTAGCAGTCCTCAGACTGTACTGCTCATTTAATCACATAATTCATGCAAGTCATCTTACTATTTCTCCTACTCACATGTCTACCATTGCCCATGTACATCTCTTGCTCTGTGGGCAGTAAATATACATACTGCTTTTAGAGGCAAGTCATAATTCCTCTTACTCCCCACACCAAACTCACTTTCTGACAGTAACTCTTTATATCCACCCATTCTGTTGAATGAAAGCTTCTTTTGAATTTGCAATTAGAGGTCCATACACTGAAGATATAAAAGAAAGAGCCAAAAGTCTTTTATGTATAAAAATATTTTCAGCTATTCTTTTCATGGTGAAAAAGAAATAGAAATTACTATGATGCCCATCAATTGGAGAATGGTTGAATAAATTATGGTATATGGATATAATGAAATAACTTTTGTGCTCTAAGAAATTATGAAAGAGATGGTTTCAGAGAAATTTTGGAAGACTTATGCAGACCAATACAGAGGAGTGAATAGAACCAGAAGGGAAATTTATTTTTTTTTATTTTGTTTATCTTCAGTGTTCTACAGTCACTTCGATATATCTTAGATTTTTCTTCTCCCTCCCTTCTTTCCCCCCTCCCTCCCTGAGATGGCATGCAATATTACATAGGTTCTACAGATACATTTATATTAAATACATTTTCACCTTAGTCAAGTTGCTTAGAAGAATTACAATGAATGGGAGAATCCATAAAACAAAAGAAACATAATACAAAAGAAAATGGTCTGCTTCACTCTTCAATCCAGTTTCACAATTCTTTCTCTGAATGTGGAAGGCATTTTGCCTCAAGAGTCCATTGGGAATTTTTTTAAGTCTTTGCATTGCTATGAAGAACTAAGTCTACCAGAAAAATTCCTTGCATACTGTGGTTGTTATTGTGTACAAACGTCTCCTGGTTCTGCTTCTTTCGCTCAGTGCTTCCAGGCCTCTCTGAAGTCTTCCTGTTCATCATTTCTTATAGTGCAGTAGTATTCCTTTGCATTCATATAACACAACTTCTTCAGTCATTCCCCAAATGACGGGCATCCCCTTGATTTCCAGTTCCTGGCCACCACATGGAGAGCCTCCATAAATATGTTTGTACACATGGGGCACTTTCCCATTTTTATGATTTCTTTGGGATATAGTCCTCAAAGAGATATGGATGAAAGGATATGCACATTTTTGTAGCCCTTTTGGTATAGTTTCAAATTGCTCTCCAGAATGGTTGGATGAACTCACAGCTCCACTTACAATGAATAGTGTTCCAACTCTCCCAAATCTTCTCTAACATTGATCATTTTCCTGTTTTTTCATGTTAGGCAATCTGATAGGTGTGATTTGGTATCTCAGAGGTGTTTTGATTTGAATCTCTCTAATCAATAGTGATTTAGAGCATTTTTCATATGATTATAGATAGCTTTAATGTCTTCCTCTAAAAACTGTTCATATCCTTTGACCATTTATCCATTGGGTAATGACTTGTATTCTTGAAAATTTGACTCACTTATCTATATATTTTAAAAATGAGACCTTTATCACAGACATTAATTGCAAAAATTCCTTCCCAGTTTTCTGCTTCCCTCCTAATCTTTATTGCACTGGATTTCTTTGTGCAAAATCTTTTCAATTTTATGTAATCAAAAAATCCATTTTGCACTTGAAAATGTTCTCTATCTCTTTTTGTTCAAAAATTTCTCGATTCTCCTTATATCTGACAGATACACTATTCCTTACTCCCCTAATTTGTTTATAGTATCAATGTTTATACCTTTTGGACTTTGATCTTGTGTATGGTGTCAGGCGTTGGTCTATACCCAATTTCTGCCACACTGTTATCCAGTTTTCACAGCAATTTTTGTCAAACAGTGAATTCTTATCCCAGAAGCTGGGGTCTTTAGATTTATCAAACAGTAGATTGGTTGATTCTATTTTTTACCAAATTGTTTTCTTCAGTTAACTTTTTCATCTCCTTTTCCATCTGTGCAATTATTCCTTTTGAGGAGTTATTTTCACCAGTACTTCCTTTTCTATTTGTCCAATTGTCCTTTGAAATTCTTCTGTGATTTCTTTTCTCATATTTTTAAAATCATTAGTCAGTTTTTCTTCTACTTCTGTAATTTGGGTTTTAAAATCCTTTCTGACCTCTTCCAGGTAGGCTCTTTGTGCTTCAGACCAGTTCATATTCCTTTCTGAAGTTTCAGATGGGGATACAGTCTCAATGCTAAACTCTTTCGTATTTGTGTCTTCGTCCTTGTCCCTATAGAAAGACTTGATGGTCTTTTCTGTTCTACTTTGCTTCTTACTCATGATAATAACCCTTTTCCTGGTTTTTAAAGTAGACCTCTGTATCTGTGGCACGGGGAGCTCTGTCCCACAATTCTTGTGCCTAAAACTTGAGGCTTTGAATGTTGTGGCCTCTTGGTTCTTTCAGCTAGGAGGTAAAATGCTGCGACTTACATGGTGCTGAGCTAACTGGTGTTGGAAAGCAGAGGCCAGGTGATATCTTTTTGGGTTTCTCCACAGTTACCCTGGAGTTAGCTCGTTAAATGTGGGGGAGGGGTAGTCTGGACACTGGAGGTCTCCTTGGCAGTACAAGAGCATAGGCAAACTCAGCTGCCTGTCCTAATGTCTTCATAATTCCCCTGGGATGCTCAGGCATGCCTAGAGTGTTGATGTTGGCTACATTCTCTTGGGGTTCAGTAGCTTCTCCTGGTTTGTTGAGGTGAGGTTGCTTGGGACAGGTCTGAACATGCACTGGTTACCTTTAGCCACAGCAAGAGGAACCTTCCTTGGTGTTCTTTTTAGTCTCTTGGGCTAAGAGTGGGTTTACCCCTTCTGCTGCTCCCATTGCTTTAGGGTTTTTCCCTGAGGAGATATTCTCTGGGCTCATCAAGGTCAACAATGGGAGAAAGATAGCAATTACAGATCACTCTGCCATCTTGGCTCCCAGAACTGGGATTTCTCTTTCTATATCTTGCTGTCAGGCTTTCTTAGCAATATATAGAAAAGTAGATGAATTATCTGGGTTTATATTGTAACCTGAAACTCTCCCAAAGTTTGTTATTCAAGTAGTTTTTTACCTGAATCTTTGAGATTCTCTAAGTATATCATCCTGTCTTCTGCAAACAGTGATAATTTAGTTTCTTCTAACCTATTCTAATTCCTTCAATTTCTTTTTCTTCTCTCATTCTACAGCTTACATTTCTAGTACTATATTGAATAACAGTGGTGATAATGGACATGCTTGTTTCACCTCTGATCTTATTGGAAATGCATCTAACTTAAACTCTTTGCATAAAATGCTTGCTGATGGTTTTGGGTAGATACTGATGGTTATTTTTCAAAATGTTCCATTTATTCCCATGCTCTCCAGTGTTTTCAATAGGAATGGATGTGGTATTTTGTCAAAAGCTTTTTCTGCATCTGTTGAGATAATCATGTAGTTTCTGTAAGTTTCTTGTGGATATGATGAATAATGATGATAGTTTTCCTAATACTGAACCAGCCCTGTATTCCTAGTATAATCCTGCCAGGTCATAATGCATTATTCTTGTGATAAGTTGCTGTATTCTTTTTGCTTATATGTTACTTAAAATTTTTACATCTATATTCATTAGAGAAATTGGTCTATGATTTACTTTCTCTGGTTTGGTTCTTTCTGGTTTAGGTATTGGAACCATATTTCTATCATAAAACAAACTTGGTAGGGCTCTTCATTAATTTTCCCAAATAGTCTGTATAGTATTCGAATTAAATATTCTTTAAGTATTTGATAGAATTCATTTGTAATTCCATCTCACCCTGGAGATGCTTTCCTAGGAGTTCACTGATGACTTGTACAATTTTTATTTTCCTGAGATGGGGTTATATAAGTATTCAACTTCCTCTTCTGTTAAACTGGACAATTTGTGCTTTTTTAAAATAATCATCAATCTCATTTAAATTTTTGAATTTATGGGCATAGAGTTGGGCAAAATAATTTCAAATTATCGTTTTAATTTCCTCCCAATTAGAGGTTAGCTTCTCCTTGCTTGAAATATTATACTCTACCTTGCTGGGTAAGTCCCAGCCCCTTTGCTTTATGGAATATCATATTACAATCCCTTTGATCTTTTAATGTAGAAGCTTCAAGGTCCTGTGTGATCTGGATTGTACACCTCGATATTTGAGTGTTTCTTTCTGACTGCCTGCAATATTATCTCTTTCACTTGGTAGTTCTAGAATTTTGCAACAATATTCCTTGGTGTTTTCAGTTTGGAATTCCTTTCAGGAGGTGAACGATGGATTCTTTTGATCACTATTTTGCCCTCTGGATCTAGGAATTTTTGGCAGTTTTCCTTTATGATTTCTTGGAAGAAATTGTTCAGGCTCTTTTTTTTCATCATGGCTTTCTGGTAGACTAATGATTCTTAGATTTTTCTCTCCTGGATCTATTTTCCAGGTCATTTGTTTTTCCAATTAGATATTTTACATTTTGTTCTATCTTTGCATTCTTTAGATTCTGTTTGACTGATTCTTGATGTCTCATAGAGTCATTAGCTTCTACGTGCCCAATTCTAATTTTTAATAGATTGTTTTCTTCAGTTTACTTTTGCATTTCCCTTTCCATCTGTCTAATTGTTCCTTTTAAGGAGTTGTTTACTCCAGTTATTTTTTGTGCTTCCTTTATCATTTGTCCAATTTTCTGTTAGATTTTGTGCTTCCTTTTCCATAATCTCTAATTTTCACAGTTTTTTGCTTCCTTTTCCATTACTCCAATTTTCCTTTTAAATTCTTCCATGATTTCTTTGTTCATCTTTTTAAAATCATTAGCCAGTTTTTCTGCTACATCCCTAATTTGGATTTTAACATCCTTCTTGAGCTCTTCCAAGAATGCTTTTTGTGCTTGAGATCAGTTCATATTGCCTTCTGAAGTTTTAGATGGGAGTACAGTCTCAATGCTGACCTCTTTGGTATTTGTGTTTTGGTCTTTTTTTTTTTACCATAGAAAGATTCTATGGTTTTATCTTTTCTGGTTTGCTTCTTACTCATGATGATTGCCCTTTTCCTGTCTTTTAAAGTGGATCTCTTCTTCTGGGACAGAGCAAGCTCTGTCCCACTGTTCCTGTGCCTAGAACTTGAGACTGTGTATAGTGTCCTCTGGTTCTTTCAGCTAGAGGCTAAAATGATGTAGCTTATGTGGTGCTGATCTGACTGATGTGCCAAAGCAGAGGCCAGGTGAAGTCTTTCTGAGTTTCATAGGAATTATGCTCGAGCTACCTATGTTATGTGTGGGAGAGGGATAGTCTGACCACAGCTGGTCTCCTCTCCTGAGCACAGGTAGGCTCAGTGGTTGGTGAACCAATGTTTTCACTAGTGTCTTCTCTAATCCCCTGGTTGTGCTGAGGCACTCCTGGGATCCTGTTGTTGATGATTGTGGGCTCCACCCCACTGGGGCTCACAATTTCCTCCCAGTTTGCTGAGGTGGGGTTGTCTTGAACAACTCCAATTCTGTCATGGTCCCCTTCAGCCATAGCAAAAGAGACCCCCCCTTTGCACTTTTCCTAGCCTCATGGGTTAAGAGACTGTTTGCCCCCTTGGGTGATTCCACTGTTCCAGGATGTTTCTTGGGGAAATATTTTATGGAAATATTTTAAGGTCAACAAGGGGATAGGTAAAGCATTTACCAATCACTCTGCCATCTTAGCTCCCAGAAGTTCAAGTAGGTGAGTTAAAGACATTTAATCTGTTGGCTGATAGTCTCAGGAGCAGTAGCTGCAATTACCTCGGGTCCCACAGCTCTCTCATATTTGGTTCTACTGGACTTCTGTCCTAGACTGATATGCCTAAGATTCTGCAGTGTGGCTGGTGCTTCAGACCACCTGGAGCTTTCTTCTTGGCCCTGCGATGGAAGGTTCCATGCTGATACAGTTTTTGTGCTGTGCATTCTTTTCTCCTCCAGCCCCACACAACAGATCCTTCCTGTCAATTTCCAGACTGGAAATCTTCCACATTCTGTCTCCTATTGGATTCTGTGCCAGAAGGGAAATTTAAACTATAACAATATTGTAATAATAGACATTTCTTCAAACTCACATTACAAAAAAACCCACAGCATTGATGTTTGTTTCTATACTACCTACATTTCCCAATATATACCTTCTGATCACCAGAAGAAAGATTTTCTTTTTTAGTAAAGGATATGAGGAGACAAAAAAAAACTTCAATAAGACTAATCAAAATGACAAAAATTGGTATTGCATGCAGTGTTCTACATTAATAGTTCTCCCTTTCCTGTGAAAAGCAGATGAATTGTCTTTTCCTATCCTTTCTTTGTGGCCAAGCTTAGCCATTATAGATTTATAGTATTCAGTGTTTATTGTTTGTTGAATTACTCAGTGCTTTAAAAGTGTTTTGCTTAAAACAACCCTGTGATGTAGGTAGGAAATGTTATTCCCTCTTTTTTGCAATTAGGAAACTGACAATCTGATGTTTTGACAGTTGTGTATATTATTAATTATCTAAACTTTGTATAAACCTTGCCCTGCCAAGGTAAGTTTGACCTGTCCTATCCCTTAAACCCCTACATTGCTAGATCCCCTATACCTGCCTCAGATTCCTGAGTGAACCAATTCCAATTTTATTCTGATAATAGATGCAGAGAAAACATTCAGAAATAGCAGGAGACAAGAGCAGAGTCAGGGGCAAAAGGGAGTCACTATGTAATTTTCCCCAGAGCCTTGTTTGTAGTTGACCAAATTGGTGGTGCATAGAAGTCTATCCCTAGCTCTGCAATTGAGGATAACACTCACAGATTCTGGGGCTTTGTGTATGCAGACACATCTGAGTTCTTCTCTTCCCTAATGATGGTGGCTATGCCAACACTTTATCTGTACTTCCCTCCATGAAATCCATGCAGAACACTGATAAGATTAGGAAGTGCTTATTTTGGAGATGTGGTGGTTAGGGAGTTAATTGAATTAAAATTCTGTTCACTGGGGCCCAGTTTTTAAAAGACAGTGTTTTTGCATTTGAACCGTAATCCCTAGGCTAGTTGAAAACCTGGCCTTCTGTGAATGTTGTAAATTCAGAATCTATGAGCTTTCAGGGATTGATGCCAAATCCATAATATTAAGTTAACACTACATCAATTCAATCTTTAAAAAGTCAATGTTAGGTAGTTGATGTAAGGCTCACAAGAATAAATTTCAAGCTTCAGCTGTTTTCTTGGTGCACTGCAGGTGAGCTCTCTTGTTAACCCCCTCTGGACCTTTGCCTCTCTTTTACTTAAAGTAAATACACTGGTATATCTCCCAGAATTTTGAGTAATACCAAACTCAGTTTCAGGATGAATGAATTCTAGTGAATTGGGCAGAAAAAAAGAAGGGATAAGATGAAAACTACCTCATGATTCACCTATAGAGGGATTAGTTAATCAACTGAAAAAAAATTCAAATGCCAGCTATCTACAGAGTACTTACTACATTGAGTGCTATGAGGAAAACTGAGAAGCATAAGATCTGGACCCTGTCCTCAAGTATTTTCCAGTCTTATTGGGTTTATAATATGTGTAGACATAAAAAGTAACCATATAAGATAATATATGTACCAAACAAGGGTCATAATAAATGCTAAATCAATTTAGAGAAATAAGAGCTATAAGAATACAGAGGAGAAAGAGATCATTTGGCACCAGTATCAGCAGAGTAAACTTCATAGAAGTTGTGGGAATTGAGGTGAGCCTTGAAGGATTCAACTAGGCAGAGAAATAGGAAAAAAGCCTTCCTTCTGCACTTATTAGCATGTACACTGGGGCGAGTCATTTAACCACTTTGAGCTTCAATTTTCTCTGAAATATAGGGATAGTAATAGCATCTACTTCAGAGAACTGTTGTCAAGATCAAATGATATACTGAATGGAAAGTGCTTTCTAAATCATAAAATTATATGTAAATATGAACTATGGTTATTGTTGTAAAAGAAAAACTAATAACTTATGTTTTATAGCACTTTTGCAGATAGATAATACTAAAATGATTTTTTATTTGTAAATAGATCTTCCAAGTGGGGAAATTACCAGTATTGACATAGGTTGGCACCTATTTCTGTAACTTGTTGTCTGAAGAGGTATCCAGAGTATTGAGAGATTAAGTGACTTGGACAAGATCACATAGCCAGTATGTGTCATTTATGTAGAACTTGAACTCAGATCTTACCTCCTGCAGATTCTCTAGCCATTATTCTAAGATGCAAAGTTCTATTGCATACAGTAACCCATGACATAAGTAGTACAAGTATTTTTAGTCTTCTTTTTCCAGATGAGGAAAATTAGGCTCAGAGAGCTGAAGTAACTTATTCATAATCACATAGCCAGTAGACATCTCTGCATAATCATCAGATGTGTGCAGCAGCTGGTCTATATCATGATGAGTGGTAGTCAAGATTTTAAAGTTGCAGAAATCAATCATTTCTCCTATTTAGCCACTGTACTGTCTAGGATTTTGGCTTTTGGACATAAGATGGTTGAACTGATGAAGAGACATAGAGAATAGAGGGAAGATGCAGAAAAAAAGTGGAAGAGTCTAACAGTCACATTCCTGTTCCTATCTCTTTCCACACTCTTCTCTCTATTTAGCCTCTTGTGTGTGCCAGTACAGTGTAGGGTTAATTTGAATTGGAATGGACTTCAGCCCTCCCTTCTCATTGTGTAGAACAAAAGCCAGGAGATGACAAGTGATTTGTTCAAAATCTCACAGGTAGCAAATACAAAAATCTAATATTTGAACTCAGATTCTCCTCTGACTGAATCTAAACATTTGTCTCCCAGCATAAGAGGCAAATACTGCTAATATGATATGGTAGATCACTCCTAGAAAAGATGAACAGTTGCCTAAGTCCAGAAGATGAAAAAGTCAAAACAAAAATGAAAGAATAGACTTCAGATTCGACAAATATTTTGTTACAGCTGTGATCAGAATTGTATTGAATACTTTCCTCCTATTTAAGGCAGTTTAGGAAATACTTCCTTTTCCATTTGTCCAATTATCCCTGTTAAGTTTTGTACCTCTTTATCCATTTGGCCAATTTTATTTTTTAAGGAGCTGTTCTCTTCAGTGAATTCTGCTTTCATTTTGTCAATTTTATTTTTAAAATCATTGGACAATGTTTATTGTAATTCTCTAATTTGGCTTTTGAAATTCTTCTTGAGCTCTTCAAAGAAGACTCTTTGGGCTTAAGACCAATTCATATTCCTTTTTGAAGTTTCAGATATGAGTACATATGTCAATGCTGACCACTTCTGAATTTGTATTTTGTATTTTGTTCTTTCTTGTTTCTGTAGGAAGGTTCTATAGATTTTGCTTTTCTGATTTGCTTCTTGCTCATGGTGATTGCCTTTTTCCTGGCTTTTAAAGTTGATCTCTGCTTCTGGGGCACAGGGAGCTCTGTTCCATGTTTCTTGTGCTGAGAACTTGAGGCCTTGTTTTTGTGTTTGTATGTTTTGCCCTCTGATTCTTTCAGCTAGAAGCTGTATAATGCTACAGCTTACATGGTGCTGAGCTGGTTGGTGTGTGTCAAGGCTGAGGCCAGATGAAGTCTTTCTGAGTTTCCCCACAGTTACACTGAAGCTCTTGGCATGAGGTGTGGGGGAAAGTTGGTCTGGTTGTGGGAGGTCTTCTCCTCCCCTAGTTCTGCAATGATGTCTGTCAAATCCTCCTAGCTATGCTAAGGCCTGGTGTTGGCACTTACTATCTCTATTCCCCTGGGGTTCAGGCTCTTCTGCTGGTGCACTGAGATGGTGTTTCCTGGTCACTTCCAGTCATGCACTGGTTCCCTTCTATCACAGCAAGAGGGACCCTACCTGGTGGTCTCTCTCTAGCCTCCTTCGTTAAAAGAATATTTATCCCTTCTACTGGCTCCACTATTACAGAATTTTTCCTGGGGCAATATTCTCTGGCTTTTTGAGGTCAACCAGGGGAGGGTGAGGGCACTTAGAGCTCACTCTGCCATCTTGGCTCCCAGAAGTTCAAGTGTGTCACTTTCAAACCTTTAGTCTGGGCTGATTGCCCCAGCAGTGGCTGCAGCTACTTCCATGGGTCCTGTGCTTCTCTCTCACTCAGTTCTGCTGAACTCTGGTCCCGTGCTTAGAGACTTGGGAATCTTCAATGCTGTTTCTGAGTTAGTCCACCCAGGATGTTCCCACTTGGCTATGGCTATGTCTAAGTCTGCACTAATGCAGCCTGTCTCTCTCCACTCACCCAGTCCTATGCAATAGATTCTTCCCATTGACCTTTTGGGCTGTCCTGGCCTGGTAATCTGCCATACTTTCTTTCCTAGTGGATTCTGCACATACTTCTTATTCTGTGAATACACTCCTCTCAAGTAAGACAAGGAAAGATAAACCATCTAACATCTGAAATATGAAAAAAGTGGGTTTTTTTTTCCACAAGGCAGATCACAATTTCATGAAAGAGGATGTATGGCAAGGACTTATAACAGAGTCATTTAAAATGGATTTTTTTCTGAACCTCTAAAATATCATTGTTCATAATAGAAATGCTGATGGAATCTTAAGTATGAGAAAGTGGCTATAAAACACCACTTGTAAGCTTGTGCTCCTCCACCTCTGATGTTTACTATCAGAATGGCTGGCATGCTCTTTGAAAACAGCTAAATGTTTTTGCCTTTAAATATAAATCTGAGCCTTCAATATTCCCAATACAAGATAAAGGTTGCCTAAACCATGACTAGGAACCAGACTATTCTCCATTTGCATTATATTCTCATTTCTTATCACAGGAAATGGAATTTCTTTTAAACTAAGGGATCCATTTACAAGTGACTCTTGAGCTGAAAGAGCTAATTGAAGCCACGTTAGTCATTGGAAGTGAATGTCCTTGATGTTGAAGCATAAGAAGATAGTACAGTCACTTGAGGGTTTGTCAAAAGAGGACACCTTTACAAATGACTTGAGGTCAGAATAAAGAATAATAAATGACCAAGTAGTATAATCTGGCCTTGCTGCTAGAGTAACCACAATGATAACTGATTCTTTCCTAGCATCCCATCAGTTGCTAATGTTATGAAGTATGTGATTGAGGGTCTCTGAAAATGTTAAAAAAAATACTTTCAATAAGAAGGAAGGAAGCCATATGTGAGTTTCATCAGCTACCTTGCTATAATGCTGACCCTGAAGAGTCAAATATAGTTGTTCCTCTGCCCTGCTTTACAATGATCCCTTAGCTATTGTTGAGAGTCATTGTCACAGTTAATACTGGAGTGATGGGTAGGTCTAGGACTATGCTAATAGATTTTAATGAATTTGAGCTATGGGGGGATAAGCTTCCCCTCCCCCAATCTTTCCCTCCTGTTTCTGATTTGTGAAGGATTCAATGTTATTAACTGAACAACTTCTCTGAAATATATTTTCCCTCCTCCCCATCAGGTGGAAAGGAAGAAACTAAACAAAGAAAGCTGTCTTTATGCTTATAGGCAGAACTGTATGCCCTGTCCATAGGTATACTTGAATTATTTCAATTGAACTCATGTAGCCAACCTTTCATTTTCCTTGTATCATCTGTCTATCATTTCTGGTTATTGTTTATTCCCATGTCATATGTAAAAAAGTGTTTAGTAGTTAAAATATTTTAAGCCAGTTTTTGTGTTTGATGTTATTTTTAGTAATAGAGGTCTGGGAATAAGGGCTAAGTGTTAATAAGAAAAGGCAAGGCATCCAGTGCTTAACACAGTTCCTGGCATATATAAGGTATTTAATGCATGTTTATTGATTGAGTGTTTTGTTGCCAGTTTCCCTCCCTCTCAAAAGAAGAAATGAAGAGGTGGGTGAGCAATGGCCCACTCCCAGGATCTCATGAATTCATTGGTATTGTCTGAAATGACTTTCTCAGATGTTCTGAAATTATGAGCAGGAGAAATAGAAACAAAAAGAGATTAATCTAAAGTCATCTTTCATCTGTACTAGTGTTGTTAGCAAGCCAGAAGTCAAAGATGAAAAGTAAAAAAGAGAGAGGCTTAAAGCACAGGCTTTCTTGAGTTCTATACTCTGTCCCCCATTTCATTGTTCTGAAAGGGATTATACTTCTATAGTATCTCTATTACATG
>CM053769.1:214308450-214334623 GCA_028658325.1 Potorous gilbertii
TTTTTTTCCCTTTTCTGGGCATTTTCCCAGCCAGGTATTTGATTTCTGAGAGTCCTCTCCACCCCTTGGCCTAGGTCTGCCCAGCTAGTGCTTGGGGTCTGAGATTCAAATGCTGCTCCCCAGCCTCAGGGCTTTTGTGGCAGGCCTGACTGCTCTTCAATGGGAGCTTATCTGCTGGTGCTCAGGTGGGGGCAGGGCCACCTCCCAGGCTCAGTTCCCTCAGGGGGTTTATGCAGAGACTTTTTAAAATGGAGCTGCTGTTGAGCTCCTGCCTGCTCTGGGAGCCTCTGGCCGCAGCTGCCGCTGCCTCTGCCTCTGCCACAGCGGCTGCCTCCCGAGGGGGTCCAAGTCCCCGAGATACCCCGCTCCCTTCTCAGCCTGTCTCTCTCACTGACCTGTGAGTCTGTGGGTGGAGGGACCTTCGTGGCTGCCGGAGATTACGGTCCCGAAAGCCTGGTTGGATCTGCTCGCCCCTCTCAGTGCCCCACGGCCAGGGCAGGGGGAGGGGAGGGCTCTGCTCCCGTCTGGGGCGCGATGGACCCCTGGGGTCGGTTTTTCAGGGCTCTCTGCAATGTAAATATCCTTCATTGTGTTTCTGTGCGGCTTCCACTGTTCCAGAATTTGTCAGGAGTTCTTTTTACAGGAAATCCATGGGCTGTGGGTTCGGAGCTAGCAAATGTGAGTCTTTCTACTCTGCCATCTTGGCTCCGCCCCGAGTAAAATAGAAATAGAGAGAATTCATCACTTGTTTCTTGAAAGAAGTCCCAAAATTAAAACTCCTAGGAATATTATACCCAAATTCCAGGGTTCTCAGGCCAAGAAGAAGATATTGTAAGCAGTCAGAAGAAAATAATTCAAGTACTATGGAGCCACAATCAGAGGAGCACAAGATTTAGCAGCTTCTACATTAAAGGAGCAGAGGGCTTGGAATATCATGCTCTGTAGGGCAAAGGAGTTAGGGTAACAACCAAGAAGCACCTATTCAACAAAGCTGAGTATAATCTTTCCTTTTTTCATCAATTAATTTATTTATTTTTAGTTTTCAACACTGATTTCCACAAGATTTTGAATTCCACATTTTCTCCCTGTCTCCTCTTCCCATCCCAATATGACTTGCATTCTGATTAGCTCTTCCCACATTTTACCCTCCCTTTTATTATCCCTCTTATTCCTTTCCCCATTACTTTATTTTTTATCTATTCTATGATTTTATTTTTATTAGGTGATTTAATTCATATACATTTTAGATTATTGTTTTATGGTTATTTTTTTTGACTTTAAGGAGGTTTTGTTCTTTTCTTTTAAATTAGGACATTGGCATATTTTGATTACATTACACTTTGATTCAAATTAATTCCCACAGATTTATTTCCTCTTAAGTTCCCATTTATTTGTTGACTACATTCAAATGGTTCTTTTCCTCTTTCATCTTTAATCTGTTTTGTCCTTCTTTTAATGCTTCTTATTCCTAATTCAACTAAGTGAATGTTTCAAAATCCTCCATCTTTTATTCCCTTCACGCTAATCTTTTAGTTTAAGTAATATTCTTTTCCTGTGTCATATTTCCAATTTTTTCTCTTTCTCATTATGTTATTTCCTTCCTCTTGTGTTCTGCATTTTTTTCTATTTCATGTTCTATACCCTTACTAGTTCCTTCCTGTTTTTCTCCACACCATTAATAGGGATAGTATTACTTTTCATTTTATTTATTTTCAGTTTTCAACATTCAATTCCACAAGATTTTGAATTCCAAATTTTCACCCTATCTATGGCTTCCCCCTACCTCAGGATAAGATGCACACAAACTACCCCTTTCCCCAAACTGCACCCCTTTTTGTCACCCCCTTCTAATATGTCATTCCCCTCTATTTTCTTTTCTTTTTCTTTGAGAAATAATGTAGTTTTAACTTTTTTTTCTATGAGAAACTGAAAATACTTCATTATACTTCTATACAGAAATATGTTCTTTTCAAGTCCCAAAAAGCAGAGGTCTTATTACAGCTCATGAGGACATTTCAAACTGTAGACATTTATTGCTAAGAAATCTTATCAAAAGGACAGAGACTAGACCTAAGAGCAAGGGTAATACAACCCAATAATAAGGCATTAACCATGTAGAATTGATAGAGAATAAATCCATGTGGTCAGAACAACTTTAAGGTCAATTCTTTCTTTTTAAAATAATTTTATTTATTTTCAGTGTTCTACAGTCATTACCATATAACCTAGATTATTATTTTCCCTCCCTCCCCAACAGCATAAAATTTTATATAGATTCTACACATACATTCCTAATAAATATGTTTTCACTATAGTCATGCTGTGTAGAAGAATTAAAACGAATGGGAGAAATCATCTAACAAACCAAAATGCAATACACACACAAAAAATAATCTGCTATATTCTTCAATTGAATTCCATAGATCTTTCTGTGGATGTGGAATGTATTTTGCCTTAGAAGACCATTGGGAGTTTTTTTTAAGTCCTTGCATTGTTACGAAGTTCCAAGTCTACCAGTTAAAAACTCTCTCACACTGTGGTCACTGCTGTGCAAAAAGGTCTCCTGGTTCTGCTCCTTTGGCTCAGCATCAGATCATATAAGTCATTCCAGGACTCTCTGAAGTCTTCCTGTTCATCACTTTTTATAGTGCAATAGTATTCCATTGAATTCATTTACCATAATTTATTCAGTCATCCCCCAACTGATGGACATCACCTTGACTTCCAGTTTTTGGCCACCACAAAGAGTGCTGCTATAAATATTTTTGTACATGTGGGACCCTTTCCCATTTTTATGATCTCTTGGGGATATGGTCCTAGAAGCAATATTGCTGAGTTAAAAGGTATACATATTTTTGTAGCCCTTTGGGCATAGTTCTCCAGCTCACAGTTCTACCAACAACGTATTAGTGTTACAATTCTCTCACATCCTCTCCAACATGTATCATTGTTTTGATTTGTATCTCTCTAATTAAAAGTGATTTAGAGCATTTTTTCATATCTCCTCTGAAAATCACCTGTTCATATCCTTTGACCATTTACCAATGGGAATGACTTGTATTTTTGTACATTTGACTGAGTTCTCTATATATTCTAGAAGTGAGGCCTTTATCACTGACATTAGCTGTAAAAATTCTTTCCCAGCTTTCTACATCCCTCCAAATTTTGTTTGCATTGGGTTTGGTTGTGCAAAACTTTTCAGTTTAATGTAATCAAAATTATCCATCTTTCACTTCATAATGCTTTCTATCTCTTCTTTAGTCAAAAGTTATTCCCTTCTCGATAAATCTGATAAATACATTATTCCTTGCTCCAACAATTTGTCCATAGCGTCAATCTTTATACCTAGATCATGTCCCCATTTGGATTTTATTCTTATGTATGGTGTCAGGCATTGGTCTATGCCTAGTTTATGCCACACTTTTATCCAGTGTTCCCAGCAATTTTTGTTGAACAGTGAGTTCTTATCCCAGAAGCTGAGGTCATTGGGTTTATGAAAGAGTAGATTACTATATTCATTGCCTACTGTGTCATGAGAACCTAGGCTATCCCACTTTTCTACTCTTCTGTTTCTTAGCTAGTACCAAGTGGTTTTGATAATTGCTGCTTAATAAAACAATTTGAGATCTGGTAGTGCTAGGCAACCTTCCCTAGCATTTCTTTTCATTAGTCACCTTAATGTTCTGGATCTTTTGTTCTTCCAGATGAATTTTCATATTTTTTCCATCTCTAAAAAATAATTATTGGATACTTTAACTGGTATGACACTAAATAAGTAAATTAATTTAGGTAGAATTGTCATTTTTATTATATTGGCTTGGCCTACCCATGAGCAACTGGTGCTTTTCCATTTGCTTAGATCTGACTTTATTTGTGTTGAGTATCTTGTAGTTGTGTTCATATAGTCCCTGGGTTTTTTTGGCTGGTAAACTTCCAAATATTTTATAGTGTGTACCCTAGCTTTAAATGGAATTGCTCTTTCTATCTCTTGCAGTTGGGCTTTGTTACTAATATACAGAAATGCAGAAGATTTGTGAGGGTTTATTTTGTAACCTGCAACTTTGTGAAAGTTGTTTATTATTTCAAGTAGTTTTTTTCTTGAATCTCTGGGGTTTTCTAAATATATCATCATATCATCTGCAAAGAGTGATAACTTAGTTTCTTCTTTGCCTACTCTAATTCCTTCAATTTCTTTATCTTGCCTAATTGCTATAGGTGACATTTCTAGTACCATATTGTATAATAGTGGTGACAATGGACATCCTTGTTTCACCCCTGATCTTATTGGAAATGCATCTAGCTTATCACCATTGCTATAATGCATGCTGAAGGTTTTAGGTAGACACTGCTTATTATTCTGTGGAAAGTTCCCTTTATTCCTATGCTCTCCAATGTTTTTAATAGGAATGGGTGTTGTATTTTGTCAGAAGCTTTTTCTGCATCTATGGAGATAATCATGTGGTTTCTGTTACTTTTCTTCTTGATATGATGAGTAATGCTAATAGTTTTCCTAATAGTGAACCAGCCCTGCATTCCTGGTATGAGCCCTACCTGATCATAATGTAGTATTCTCATAATAAGTTGCTGTACTCTTTTTGCTAAAATGTTATTTAAAATTTTTGAATCTATATTCATTAGAGAAATTGGTCTATAATTTTCTTTCTCTATTTTGTCTCTTCCTGGTTTAGGTATAAAAACCATATCATTTATATCATAAAAAGAACTGAGGAGTACTCCTTCTTCCCCAGTTTTCCCAAATAGTCTATATAATTTTGGAATTAACTGTTATCTAAATGTTTGGTAGAATTCACTTGTAAATCCATCTGGCCCTGGAGATTTTTTCCTAGGGTGTTCATTTATGGCTTGTTCAATTTCTTTTTCTGAGATGGAGTCATTTAAGTATTCAACTTACTTTTGTGTTAATCTGGGCAATTTATATTTTTTAAAATACTCATCCATCTCATTAGGTTTTCAAATTTATGGGCATAAAATGAGGCAAAGTAATTTCTGATTTTTGTTTTAATTTCCTTTTCATTGGAGGTGAGTCACCCCTTTCATTTTTGATATTGGTAATTTGGTTTGCTTCTTTCTTTTAATTAAATTGGCCAAAGGTTTATCAATTTTATTAGTTTTTTTCATAAAACCTATTAGTTTTATATATTAGTTCAATAGCTTTTTTAATTTCAATTTTATTGATCTCTGCTTTGGTTTTCAGTATTTCTAACTTGATATTTACTTGGGGATTTTCAATTTGTTCTTTCTCTAACTTTTTCAGCTGCATACTCAAGTCATTAATCTCCTCTTTCTCTATTTTATTCATTTAGGCATTCAAAGACATAAATCTTCCCCTAAGAACTGCTTTTGTAGGATTCCCGTAAGATTTGGTAAATTGTCTCATTATTGTCATTCTCTTGAATAAAGTTATTGATTGTTTCTATGATTTGTTGTTTAACCTGCTCCTTCTTTAGGATTAGATTATTTAGTTTCCAATTAATTTTTAGTTTATCTTTCCATGGCCTTTCATTACATATAATTTTTATTGTATTGCAACGTGAGTATGGTGCATCGATTATCTCTACCTTTCTGCACTGGATTGTGATGTTTTATGCCCTAGAACATGGTCAGTTTTTGTATATGTGCCATGGACGACTAAGAAAAAGGTATATTCCTTTCTCTTCCTATTCATTTTTCTCCAGAGATCTATCATACCTATCTTATCCAATGTTTTATTCACCTCCTTAACTTGTTCCTTGTTTATTTTAAGGTTAGATTTATCAAATGCGGAGAAGGGGAAGGTTGAGGTCCCCCACTAGTATAGTTTTGCTGTCTAACTCCCCCAGCCGCTCCTCTAAGAATTTGGATACTATACCAGTGGTAGCATACATGTTTAGTAATGATATTGATTCCGTGTTTATGGTGTCTTTTAGCAAGATATAGTTTCCTTTTCTATCTCTTTTGATGAGACCTATTTCTGCTTTTGCTTTGTATGAGATTAGGATTGCTACCCCTGCTTTTCTTACATCAGCTGAAGCTCAGCGTACTCTGCTCCAACCTTTTACCTTTACCCTGTGTGTATCCCCTCATTTCAAATGTGTTTCTTGTAAACAACACATTGTTGGATTATGGCTTTGAACCCATTCTACTACCCATCTCCGTCTGATAAGAGAGTTCATTCCAATCACATTCACGGTAATGATTACAATCTGTTTCTCTCCCTCCATCTTCTTTCCCACCATTTGTGCTTTTAGTTCTCTCATCTCCCTTTCCCTCCTCAGTGGGGTTTTCACTTCCGACCACCACCTCCCTCAGTCTTCCCTTCCTTCTTTCAGCTCCTCTCCCTTTTACTGCCCTTTGTCCTTACTACATCTTCCCCCCTTTTAACTTCTCCTGCCCTTCTTCCCCCTTCCCCTTCTCCTGCCTTAGAGTTATATACTCAGTTAAGTTTATTGTTCCCTCCTTGAACCAAATCAGATGAAAGTATCTCTCAAACAATGCTCCTCTTCCTCGTCTCTTTCCCTCTACTACAATAAAATTTTGTGCTTCTTCCTGTGATGTAATTTATCATTTTATGCTTCCTCTTTTTTATATCTACTGTTACAATCCCTTTGCATGCTTAAATCACATTTTTATCATCATATCATTTACTGTATATCCATTCCCTCTATCGATGTATATCCCTTCTATAATTCATGATAGATGTACAATTCTCAAGATTAACACATTTCATCTTCCCTCATACGAATGTGAACAGTTTTCCCAAATTGAGTAACAAGGTTTTCTTTTTCCCTGTTTATCTTTTTATACTTCTCTTGAGACCATATTTGAGGATCAAATTTTCTATTGAGTTTTTTCCTTTTTGTCAAGAAAGTCTGGAAATCCCTTATTTCGTTGAATGTCCATCTTCTTGCTGAAATATTATGCTGAATATTGCTGGGTAATTGATCCTTGGTTTTAGTCCCAGCTCCTTTGCTTATGAAATTATCAGATTCCAATTCCTTGGATCTTTTAATGTAGAAGCTGCAAGGTCCTGTATGATCCTGACTGTAGCTTCTTGATATTTGAATGGTTTCTTTCTGGCTGTTTGTGGTATTTTCTCCATCACTTGATAGCTCTGAAATTTGGCAACAATATTTCTTGGGTTTTTAGTTTGGCTTCCTTTTTGGGAGGTGAATGGTAAGTTCTTTCAATGACCACTTTGCCCTCTAGATCTAGTACTTCCGGGCAGTTTTCCTTGATGATTTCTTAGAAGATATTGTCCAGGCTCTTTTTTCATCATGGCTTTCTGGTAGACCAATGAATCTTAAATATTCTCTCCTGGATCTACTTTCCAGGTCAGTTCTTTATCCATGTAGATATTTTACATTTTCTCCTATCTTTTCATCCTTTAGATTTTGTTTGACTGATTCTTTATGTCTCATAGAGTCATTAGCTTCTATTTGTCCAGTTACAATTTCCATCAATTTGTTTTCTTCAATTAACTTTTGTATCTCTTTTTCCATCTGTCCAATTATTCCTTTTAAGGAATTATTTTCTCCAGTAAGTTTATGTACTTTCTTGTCCAATTTTACCAATTAAGTTTTGTGCTTCCTTTTCCATTTGTTCAATTTTCCTTTTTAAAGGAAATTCTCTTCAGAGAATTCTTTTTGCATACTTTTAAAATCATTGGCAATTTTTTTCTTCTATTTCCTTCTTCAACTGATCCAGGAGTGCTCTCTGTGCTTATGAGGCATTCATATTCCCTTCTGAAGTTTCAAATGGGAGTACATTCTCAATACTGATCCCTTTGGTAATTGTGTTTTGGTCCTTGTCCCCATATGGTCTTTTCCCTCCTCCTTTCAATTAGAATCTGGAGAATTTCTTGTTGATATGGGAAAGCTAAGGGCAACTGCTTTTGTTTTTCCTTTGGTTTTGTGTTTCCTGGCTTAGCCCTGGGGCTAGCTTGTTAAGTGTGGGGGAGTGGTGGTCTGGTCACAGGAGATCTCCTCAGCTGAACTAGAGCAAAGGCAGGTTCAGCTCATGCCTGGATCCTAGCTTGAGTTTCCACCACACCTGGGTCCTGGTGTGAGTTTCCACCCCCTCTGTGACTCCTCTCCTGTGACACTACCCTCCTAGTGACTCCTAATGCCTGGGTCCTAGTGAGAGTTTCCATCCCCTGTGGGACTCCTCTCCTTCTGGTTAGTATCTGCCACAGTAAGGAATCCCCCTTAGCTATTTTCCTAGCCTCAGGTGCTAGGAGACTACTTGCCCCTTCAGCTGTTTCCACTTATCCAGGATTTTTCTGGAGAAATATTTTATGGTTCTCTGAGCTCAATGAAGGGAGAGGGAGAGTTCACTCAGCCATTTTGGCTCCTGGAAGATCAAGTAGGTGACTTATTGACATTAATCTACAGACAGAAATTCTCTGGAGCAACTGCAGCTGATATCTGGGACTCAGCAGCTGTCACTCATTCAGCTCTGTTGGTCTGCTGCATATAATACATACACACACACACACACACATATCCTGGTCCATCTCCAGTCATCCTGATGAATATCTGGTCACTGGAACCAGATGACTCAGGAGGAGAAAGTGAAGTTGATGACTTTCAATAGCCCTCTCTCACTCAAAACAAAGTCAAGTGGAAGTCATGTCATCATTTCTTCAATGTCATAGTTTGCTTCAAAAATGAAGGATGAACACAAAAAATATACACACACACACACTTACATATATATACACATCTATGTGTATATATCTATCTGTATGTAGATATCCATATACACACAAATATATGCACATGTACATAAATCAATATATACACAATATATACATGCACATATATAATATACACAAATACCAAAAACTACATATGTATATACATATACGCACATATACATACACATACATACATACACATATACACACATATATATTTAAATGCACACATATATGAGGAAAACCTCATGTTACAAATATCATTTTTCCATGTAGAAATGTAAACAGTTCAATTTTCATGAGTCCTTTATTGCTTCTCTTTCCTGTTTTACTTTTCATGTTTTTCTTCATTCTTCTATTTGAAAGTCATATTTTCTATGCAGCTATGGTACGTTCATCAAGAATGCTTGAAAGTCCTCTATTTCACTGAACATACAGTTTTTTCCTCTGAATTATTATACTCATTTTTGCAGGATAGGTGATTCTGTTTTTAATCCTATCTCCTTTGACCTCTGGGATATCATATTCCAAGCCCTCCAATCCCTTTGTATAGAAACTGCTAAATCCTGTGTTATCTTGATTGTGTTTCTATAATACTTAAATTGTTTCTTTATGCCTGCTTCCAATATTTTCTCCTTGACCTAGGAACTCCGAAATTTGGCTACAATATTCCTATAAGTTTTTCTTTTGATATCTCTTTCAGGAGGTGACTGAAGGAATCTTTCCATTTATATTTTACCTTCTGGTTCTAGAATATCAGGGCAGTTTTCCTAGCTAATTTCTTGAAAGATGATGTCTAGGCTATTTTTCTTTATCTTGGTTTTTCAGGTAGGCCAATAATTTTTAAATTAACTCTCCTGGATCCATTTTCTAGGTCAGTTGTTTTTCCAGTGAGATATTTTAAATTATCTTCTACTTTTCTATTCTTTTGGTTTTGTTTTATAATTTCTTGATTTCTCATAAAGTCATTAGGTTCAATTTGCTCCATTCTATTTTTGAAAGAATTATTCTCTTCAGTGAGCTTTTGGACCACCTTTTCCATTTAGCTAATTCTGTTTTTTAAAGCATTCTTTTCCTCATTAGCTTTTTGGACCTCTTTTGCCATTTGGGTTAGTCTAATTATAAAGGTGTAATTTTCTTCAGCATTTTTTTAGGCCTCCTTTAGCAAGCTATTGACACATTTTACATGATTTTCTGGCATTGTTGTCATTTCTCTTCCCAGTTTTGCCTCTGCTTTTCTTACTTGATTTTCAAAGTCCTTTTTGAGATTTTCCATGGCCTGTTAGGAATTCATTTTTTCTTGGAGACTTTTGATGTAGCAGCTTTAACTGTCTTATTGTGGTTGATTTTCTTTGTCATCTAAGTAAGATTCTAGTCTGATTTTTTCCTGCTGTTTACTCATGTTCCCAGTCAAATACATGACTTTCTAACTATTTTTCAAGGTAAATCTCTGCTTCAAGTCAGGGTGCAAGTGGGGTGGGTGTAACATCCCAGGCTTTAGGCGTTTTGTATCATCTCCTCTACCCCCACTGCCTATGGTCCCAGAGCTCTGGAAATAGCTGCCACTACAGCTACAGATCCTCCTCCTGCTGCTGCTTTTTCTACAATCGGCACTTCTGCCACTGGTGCCATTTCCTACTCCTCCCTGGGTTTGGGGTCAGACCCCAGCCAGACCTGGTTCAACAAAGTTTTCCCACTGACCTCATCTCCTGTCTTTGGCATTTGTGGGTTACTACAGTTGCCTGTGATTGAGTTCCCTCCACCACTGTCTATCCTGGCATGGTTTATGCTGTACGTGCTCCAATTTGCTCCCAAAGTGGTTTGCTAGACACTTCCTTTCTACCTTTTGGGTTATCTTGGGCTGGAGATTTGTTGCACTTTGTCATTTTATGGATTGTGCAGCTCTAGAATTTGTTTAGGGTCCTTTTACAGGCATTTGACAGGGTTTGGGAGAAGAGCTAAAGCAAGTCCCTGCTTTTACTCTGCCATCTTGGCTCTACCACTGTGTATAATCTTCAAGAGAAAAAATGGAGATTCAATGAAATAGAAGACTTTCAAGCATTCTTGATGAAAAGACCAGAGCTGAATAGAAAATTTAGTTTCTACATACAAGACTGAAGGAAGTATAAAAAGGTAAACATGAAAGGGAAATCATAAAGCACTTAACAAGGTTAAACTATTTACATTCCTACATGGGAAAATGATACTTATAACTCATAAGTTATCAATACTAGAGCAGTTAGAAGGAGTATATAGAGACAAAGGACACAGGTGTGAGTTGAATATGAAGGCATAACATCTAAAACCATGCAATTGAGAGGTGACAGAGGAATATACTAGGAGAAATTTAAAGAGAGTGGTAGAATGGGATAAATTATCTGACATCAAAGAGGCAAGAAAAACTTTGACAGTGGATGGGGAAATGGGGCCCAAGGGCTGAGAATGAACCTTGCTCTCATCAGAATTGACTCAAAGTAGGAAGAGCATACTTACTCACTTGGGTATAGAAATCTTTCTTACCCTACAAGAACATAGAAGGAGAAGGGGATAAGAGAAAGGGGTGTGGTAATAAAAGGGAGGACAGATTGAGGGAGGTGGTAATAAGAAATAAAACACTTTTTAGGAAGGAAAGGGTGAAAGGAAAGAGAGAAGAGAATAAACGGGTCAAGGGATAGGAAGGAGGGAAAAACAAATAACAATATTAGTTACAAAAAAAAATTAAGCAAGTTTCTCTGATAAAGGCCTATTTTCTCAAATAAAAAGTAGAGTCAGATTCATAAAAATAAGAGCCATTCCCCAATTAATAAATGATCAAAAGTTAAGTATAGTTTCCAGATTAAACAATCAAAGCTATCTATAGCCACATAAAATGCTCTAAATCACCACTGATTGGAGAAATAGAAAATTAAAACAATTCTGAGGTATTATTTCATATCTGATTAGATTGGTTAATGGGACAGAAAAGGAAAATGATAAATATTGAAGGGGATGTGCAGAAAATGAGGTATTAATGTATTATTGGTGAAGTTGTGAACTGATTTTAACCATTCCATAAAGGAATTTGTAACTATGTCCAAAATGCTATAAAATCATACACCAATACTACTGCTAGATCTATATTCCAAAAAAATATACAAAACAAAAAAAAAGTGTTTAAAAGATATAGCAACTCTTTTCCGGTGGCAAAGAACTGGAAACTGAAGGGATGTCCATTAATTGGGGAACAACTGAACAAATTATAGCATGTAATTGTAATGTAATACTATTGTGTTATAAAAAATGATGAGCAAGGTATCTCAGGAAAACCTGGAAGGACTTACACAAGCTGATGCAAAGTGAAATGTACTGTGTACAAATAACAGCAATATTATAAGATGATAAGCTGTGAACAACTTAGCTTTTCTCAGCAACCCATGTCAATTCTGAAGGACATAAGACAGAAAAAAAATCCATCTCCAAAGAAAAAACTGATGATGTCTGCATACAGAATGAAGCAGACCTTTACTTTGCTTTTCTTTTTTGGGGGCAGGGGGGTGGTTTCTATGATTTCTTTCACAACATGACAAATATTGAAATATGTTTTGAATGACTACACATATATAACCTATATTGAAATTCTTGCCTTCTCAATTGGGTGGGTGGGGAGGAAGGAAGGGAGAAAATTTGGAACTCAAACTTTAAAAAAAATGAACATCAAAAATTGTTTTTACCTGAAAGTGGGGGGAAATAAAATACAAAATTAAAACATGAAAGTGATAGAGAAAATATTAATTTAGATTAAACTTCAAAATGTGTCCTGTATGCTTTTTAAAAAAACACAGCTGATTACCTAAATTAATTTACTTATTTAGTGCCATACCAATCAAACTATCAGATAATTATTTTCTAGAGCTGGAAAAAATAATATCAAAATTCATCTGGAAGAACAGAAGGTCCAGAATAGCAAGGGAACTAATGAAAAGGAATGCTAAGGAAAATGGCCTAACTCTACCAGATCTTAAATTGTATTTTAAAGCAGTAATTATCAAAACCATTTTGCACTGGTTAAGAAACAGAAGGGTAGACAAGTGGAATAGGCTAGTGGCTCAAGACACAGTAGGTAATTAATATAGCAATCTACTGTTTGATAAACCCAAGGACCCCAGCTTCCAGGATAAGAACTCACTGTTCAACAAAAATTGCTGGGAAAATTGGATAAAAGTGAGGCAGAAACTAGTCATAGACCAATGCCTGACACCGTACACAAGAATAAAGTTCAAATGGGTACATAATCTAGGCATTAAAAGTGATACTATAAACAAATTAGTGGAGCAAGGAATAGTATATTTATCAGATTTATGGAGAAGGGAAGAATTTTTGACTAAACAAGAGATAGAAAGTATTATGAAGTGCAAAATGCATAACTTTTATTACATTAAAATGAAAAGTTTTGTATAACTAAATCCAGTGCAACCAAGATTAGGAGAGAAGCAGAAAACTGGGAAAAAAGTTTTGCAAGTAGTGTCTATGATAAAGGCCTCATTTCTAAAATATGTAGAGAACTAAGCCAAATGTACAAGAATGGTCAAAGAATATAAACAGGCAGTTTTCAGAGTTAGACATTAAAGATATCTATAGTGATATGAAAATTGTTCTAAATCACTATTGATTAAAGAGATGCAAATCAAAACAATTCTGAGGTACCACATCACACTTATCAGATTGGCTAACATGACAGAACAGGAAGATGATAAATGTTGGGAGAGTTGGAGCACTAATTCATTGCTGGTGGAACTGTGAGCTGATCCAACTATTCTGGAGAGCAATTTGGAACTATGCCCAAAGAGCTACAATAATGTGCATATCCTTTGACCCAGCAATACTGATTCTAGGACCATATCCCCAAGAGATTATAAAAATGGGAAAGGGTCCCACATGTACAAAAGTATTTATAGCAGCTCTCTTTGTGGTGGCCAAAACTGGAAATCAAGGGATGCTGACCAATTGGGGAATGACTGAATAATTTATGGTATATGAATGTAATAGAATACTATTGCACTATAAAAAATGATAAATAGGAAGACTTCAGAGAGGCCTGGAAAGACTTATATGATCTGATGCTGAGCGAAAGAAGCAGAACTAGGAAAACTTTGTACACAGCAACAACAACGGTGTGTGAGGATTTTTTTCTGGGAGACTTAGAACTTTATTGCAATGCAAGGACATAAAAAATTCCCAATGGTCTTTTAAGGCAAAAGGCCTTCTACATCTAGAGAAATTCAATCACAGATTGCAGCAGATTATTTTCTTTTGTATTACATTTTGGTTTATTAGATGATTTCTCCCATTCATTTTAATTCTTCTATACAACATGACTATGTTGTAAATGTATTTAATAAGAATGTATGTGTAGAACCTATATAAAATTTTATGCTGTCTCAGGGAGGGGGGGAGGTTAGGGGGAGGGAGGGGGAGGGAGGGAAAAAAATCTAGATTGTATGGTATTGATTGTGGAACACTGAAAATAAATAAAGAAAAAAAAACACAATTGGTAGTTAACCCCTTATCAGCACATCCCTGAATAGCTCAAACATTTTTTTAATGCTAGTGGCAATGCAAAAAGATATTAGTGGAGTAGATAAAAGATTGGGTAAAGTCTAATAAGATGAAATGTAATATAAATAAATGTAAAGTCTTCCACTCAGCAACAAGAAGTCAACTCTGGGAACTCAAGACATGGAAATATATTTTCACAACAGTTTGTTTCAAAAAATATCTGAAAGGTTTATTAGATTATAAAGCAGATAGTAGAAATATGAAATATCAATCAGAGAAACTAATGGGATCTTACATTTAAGAAGGTATTGCTTCCAGGAATAGCGAGAAGATAATCCTATTGTATTGATCCTTTATCAGACCCTAAGAACTGCATTTTGTTCTGGGTACCACATTTTCAGTCATTGAAATGCTGAATAGTATCTACAGGAGAGCAACTAGGGTAGTGAAAGGACATTAGTCTGTCATACATGGACAGTAAAAAGTTTTTTTTTTCCAGTGAATTTTTGTACTTCCTTTATTATTTATCAATTCTATTTTTAAGATGTTTTTTTCAGTACTGTTGCACCATTTTTACCAAGCTCTTAATCCTCTTTTTATAATTTTCTTGCATTGCTCTCATTTCTTTTCTGAATTTTTTCTCTACTGCTCTTATCTCTTTCTTTAAATCCTCTTGAAATTCTTTACCTCTCTTTGACTTGTCAGAGATTGTCATGATTTATAACAATCCGTTGCTCACCAGCTAGGCAGCAATCCGGGTTTATGTATCCATACCAATTTGACATAATGCATGAAGTAGCACCTTGAGGGATTTTGTATCTAATATTTTTCTGACCTCAAGGGTAATGGGCATTCTGTTGCCCTCTTGGACTCATTTTATATTTCTATAAAAGACCATTGTGTCTGCCTGGTGCATCTATTTTTAAATCTATCTATACAGATAACAGTGAAGGAAGGTACAAAGCCAGACTTCAGTCACCCTGGCATGGGTCACACACTGTTTTTATAGACCAAGCTATGATGCACATCACTGTTGATGCCATTATCTTCATGGAGTTCACAAAGGTTTTTCCATTAGCATTTTTGCAGTAAGGAACAAAAGTAAACTCACAGAACTTTTCAGGATGAAGGAATGTTTTTTTTTTTCCCGTAAGTGCTGTATTTATAACTTTATAAATGACACAGCTGTAAATTGGCAGAAAAAAACTTCATCCCAATTAATGAAATATATTAATTATTAATCAAAGTGAAGGGAGTTTGTCATAACATAGGCCAAATAGAACAGGATTCCAAAAAAAACCCCACAAAAAACAATTAACCCATGAAGAAGCAATTGTAAATTGCAAGGGCAGAGGAAGATTGTGACCTAGTTACTACTTGGGAATGGATGTTTATTTTGCATCACTCTGGTCAAAGCTAAAGACCCGAATATTGTTGAATACCTTAACTTGTTCTCTTCACCTAAATATAATATATATATATATAAATATATATTAATCCATATATATATAAATACATATTAATCCATATATAATCCATATTTCCATTTAATAATGATGACTATGATAACAATGATCTATGTTTTGCAAAGTGCTTTATGTGAGGTTGGAGATATTATTATGGATGAGATATACAGAGAGAAGTTAAGTCACTTGCCAAGGGTCAAACAGAGAGTAAGGGTATGAGGGAGAATTTGAATTCAAGTCATCTCAGCTTCAAGTCCAATATGCTGTCCATTATGTCACCTAGGAACAGATGAATGATCATATGTGCAGTAGTGTATACTTTAACAACAATTAGAGTTATTCAGTTTAATTCTCTTTGTAAAGATGGCCTTTCCTTTATTTTATGCAGTATATTTTACATTACAGTCAAAAAAATTGTCCATGGCTTATTATCTGTCCATCTGACTTACAAGTAGATGATAAACAGAGAGTCTGACTCTTAGAATAGAATCTTAGCTGTACTGTCTGTACTCTCTCCCCTATGTACAAGTTCAATTTGACTTAATTCACTTTGCAGCTGAATTTTACTCACAGGACGATGGCATGTGCTTCTGCTGAAACAGGCTATTGTTGATGTTGATTTGGGGGAGGGGACATAGGGAGAGAAAAGAGAAATATGAGGGCGAGAGGGAGAGGGGGAGGGGAAGAGGGAGAGAGAGAGAGAGAGAGAGAGAGAGAGGGAGGGGAGGGGGAGGGAAGGATGGAGAGAGAGGGAGAGGGGAGGAGAGATAATTACTAAACTCTATAAGAGGTGAAAAGTTGTCTCTAGAATTCAATCCTTCCTCCAGAACAGACTCATTAAAGTGAGATCAGCTTGCTTTTGCATCTAGGCCTTGAGTGGTGAGAGTCATACTTTAACAAATCACTTTACATTAGCTATTGCTTATCAATCAAAGGTTAATTAATTCCAGTAGATGGTTAAGGAACATCAGCATAGTTTATTTATTGTTTATAAAAACTCCTTTATATTCCCATTTCAATCAGATTGTTTAGAAAACTTTTAATTTGAACAGAGGCTGATCTAAATCCCTTATACCCCTTTTGTGTGTTTGTAGCATATAGTACAGGTGATTAAAATCCTAAGGGATGAATTTTTAAGACAGAGGACCTTCGTTCAAGTCCCACTTTTATATCTTATTACTGTGAGTTTGGGCAAATCACCTAACTTTTCTGTCTCAGGAAATTTTTGTTTAAAACGTGGAGGCCAGGATAGAAGACTAAGATCCTTTCCTTTGGGCTAAATCTATGATTTTACAAAATATCCATAGCGTCTCTTAATAATTCATCATTGAGCTACTATCCATAAATTTAGCTAAACATTTCTTGAACATATTTATTTCATTCTACAAAATCTCAAATGTAAATGGGATCTACAAGATTATTAATAATATGTCAAGTAGCCCTTCCTTTTATTTGTCCTAAAATTTTAAAGTTTCAAAGGGCAATTTTGAAATAAATTATGTTTCTGTACTTATATCCAAAGAAAAGTAGCAGATTAGTCAAACTCAGAATTTGTTCTTAGATGAATTTTTTTCTTTATAGGGCATGGGTCCTTCTAAATTTTACTTGCGTGACCCTGGGCAAATAATTTAAATTCTCTGTCTCAGTTTCCTCATGTGTAAAATGCAATAATAATCCTTGAACTACCCACTATGATAATTTTTGTGAGGATTCAATTAAATAACAGATGTAAAATTTTACCAAATGTTATAATAATAAATGTCATTAATTTTAAAAATGGAACCACAACAAGTCATTTTACTAAATTGGTTTCCTTTTTGAAGATAATTAGCTTCAGTTTATGGTCATAGTATATATTAGAGTCCAGAGGAAAATTAGTAAATATTCTGATATGGTTGGGAAATGTTGGATTTAGAGTGATAGAATTTAAGAGCTGGAAAGGACCTCAGTGGTCATCTCGTTCAAGATAATGAGTTTGATTTTGGAGACACTGAGATTAAGATGTCTACAGAGCACTTGGTCTGAGAAGGCAGTTGGAAATGAAAGAATGAAGGTCAGATGAAGGGTGGGTGAAGGGTTTCAGAATCATAGCATACAGATGTCCAAGCATTTTGCATAAAATGCAATCTCCACTATGAACTCGGGTTCTTTTAAGTTGTAGTAACTTAACTCAACAGAGGAAAGCTTTCATAGCTTAAAAAAACACTAAGACTTTTAGAATGACCAGAATATGGCAAGTGATCCTACAGCCTCTGCTTGAAAAGTCCCATGGAGGGGAAGGCCACTACCTCTCAAGGAGACCCATTCTGCTTTTGTAGCTTATATTGTTAGGAAGTTTTGTTTTGTTTTATTTTTCTGAAATCAAGCCTAAATTTGTCTGTTTATAACTTCCACTCAATTGTAGAATTCTGCTCTCTGGGGCTAAAGAGGAAAATATTTATTTGTTCCTTTACATGATGGCCTCTCAGACAGTTGAATATAACACTTATGACTGCCTCGAGTTTTTTTTTTTCTCCAAGCTACATATCACCATTCCCTCCATCTAATCAACATATATCATGGACTCAAGGTCCTTTGCTGTTCTAATTGTTCTCCTATAGACACTCTCATATTTAATGATATTCTTAAATTATAGCACCCAGTACTGAATGCAGTATTTTAGGTAAAGTATGATGACATCAGTATACAGTGAAACTATCAATAGCCTGCCTATTCTGGGAAGTCACATACTTAAAATGCATCTCAAGATCACATTGTTTTTCTATTCCATCACTCTATTGGTTCATATTGATCGTGAAGCCCACCAGAATCTCCAGGTCTTATTTCAAAACTGCTACCTAGTCATAATCCCCAGTTGTCCTTGTATAGTCGATTTTTTTTTGTACTGAAGTGCAAGACTTTGTACCTAATTCCTTTAGCATCTTGTTAGAATCATCCCAGGCTCTAGGCTGTGAACTTCCATTCCCAATTATATCTCCTACCATGTTATTTATCCTTTACAGTTTTGTTATCATCTACAAATTTGATAAGCACACCAACTGTGCTTACATTCAAGTTACTGGCATAGAGCCAAGCACAGATTTCTGTAATAATATATTCAAGACCTCCTATAATACCATATCATTCCTTTATTTCTTTTTAGCTTAATGATATTTTGGTTAGATTTGTAAACCACTAGGCAAATATATTCTTATCCATTTTTCTCATGTATGTTCTCTCTATGACCAATAATCTGTCAATGGTAATATAGTATAGAAATTCATAATCTAGAAATCCAAATCCTATTCTCAGATACTATTTTCCTAACTAGATATTCAGTTCTCAAATTATCTCTCATCTTTGTTGGGTAACAATGAGGAAAATATATTTTGTAACTCTACGGCTTTCAAGTTCTTGACCAGGACTTCTGTAATAACAACTTAAGTGGAAAGATGTTTCTCATTCATGAATAGGTCCATGTGACTGCTTGAATTATCTGGAAGCTTAATGTTGTCAGAGGAGCTTGCTGAATGAGTAGACCAGGAATGGTGGAGCAGAACAGGAAAGAAATGAGTGAGTGTGGTAGGGGCAGAGGAGAGAGGACACAGGCAGGCAGGAATGTCAATACTCAGGCTCATGATTATTTGCTTGCGAGAAGGACACTGCAGAGGCAGGAGGCTTGGGAATGGCTTCGCCCCATGTTGATCATGTTTATTAACTTCTTGTTTTAGCTTTCTGTTTCTGGAATTTGGCTTTCTGGTGTCTAACTAAATTTTTTCTTCTCCCTTCTATGTGGAGAGTCTTTTGTACTTTACAATTAAAAACTATGCGGCATATTCATAGTCACCACCAGTATTGTGAATATTGCCTTGGTGATACAACTTCATAATCATTGACAGTACTTTCAGGATCCTATAGAAATCATTTGTGCCCACATGAATGGCCAAAACTGAGTAACTGTCATCTATTTTGATGACTTGAAAGTTCTAATATGTCTTGAATATGTGCCCAAGGAAGAAAACAAACCTTTTTATTATTCGTATCAGATTAACAAAAAGGTACCTTATTGTGCCTGAGTAGGTACCAGCTGCTATAACCTTTCCCTTCTTCTGCTCCTTGCTAGCTAATCTCTCCCTCTGATTAGTTTCCATGACCCTTCCATATCAGTTTATTTCCTCCTCAGAGTAGGAACATTCTCTCCTTTAAAATGAGCCTCAATGATGCTTTTAAAATATTTCTATCCTGGGTTAATAACTATAATAGCTAATACTGACATAGCCATTTACTATGTGCTAAGCACTACAATGAATGCCTTAAAATTATTCCATTTGATCCTCACAACAACCCTTGAGAGTCTGTTGACACCTAGATTTTTTTAACCTAGATTTTCCCATCTGTTTCTTCTTTCCCCTACCAGAGAGCCATCTATCATTACAAAATTAGGACAAATGAACATATAAATGAACATATAAAAAAATGAAATGTTCCATATCCACAACACCTATGCCCCTTTTCTCATACACACACATCCCCACCACCATCTTTTGCAAAGGGATGAAAAGGGTAGGATCTTCTCATATTTCTTCTTTGGGGTCAATCTTCACCTTTTTTTTTTTTTAACATTTGCAACATTCAGTTGCAATTAATTTGTAGGGATTTGTTTTTCCCATTTACATTGTGACAGTCTTTGTATATATTGTTTTATTGTTTGTTCTTACCTGCTCATTTCACTTTACATTGTGTCATTTAAGTGTTTCCATGCTTTTCTGTTTTCATCATTTGATCATATTCACCATTTCTATTATAATATTTCCATTATCTTCATGCATCATTTTCTTTAGGTATTTTCCAATAGATAAAATGTACCTTGCTTCCAGTTCTTTTCTGTCATGAACAGGGCTAATATAAATGGTTTTGTGTGTATGGAGCCTTTCTTTTTGTCAATGACTTCCTTGGTATACATACCTAGCAATAGAATCTCTGGGTCAAAGGTTACAGATATTTTAGTCACTTTTTTCTTTTCGATCAACTTCAAATTGTTTTCTAGAATGGTTGAACCAATTCAGAGCTCCATTAATAATCTGTTTGTCTCTCTTCCCACAATTCATTTATCATTGACTTTTCCCATCTTTTGCCATCATTCATTAGCTTAGAGATGAAATCTCAGGGTTTTAAAAATTTGTATTTCTCTTATCATTAATAATTAAGAATGTTCTTTCATATAGTGATTAATAATTTATACTTCTTTTGAGAACTATTTGTTCCTATCATTTAATCATTTGCTTCTTCTTATTGTCTCTTTTGATCTCTGAGATCTAATTGTATAGTTGCCCTTTTTCTTCCCTTTCTTGTCTATGCAATAGTCTTCCATTCTCCCTTATCCTGAGAAAGGTGAAGTCTCCTCTCCCCAATCTCAGTTCTATTACTTTCCCATTCAATTCATTTCATTTAGGAATCATTCATTACCCATAAAAGTCTTAAGTATGAAGAGGTGTTCTTCAGGTCCTATGACTTTCCCCTCCTGAAGGGAGATCAGCTTTCATCTGCAACACAGCCACTCAACTATAACAAAGACAAGTAAAGCAGATTCTATACAAGTCTACCTCACTTTCCTTAATAGTTGAGATTTTCAGCCTTGTTTATTGACAGTACTTATTGATATTTACAAGTTAACCCTAAGTATCTGGTTGGAAAATAAAAACAACTTTTTTATAGACAACTGGATTCATATTCTTTTTCTGTGTTAGGACAGGGAGTGCTGCAGCTTTGTGTTTGTAGACTTATCAGTAGTTCTATTTCTGGCACAGAGTAAGCACTTAAAAATTCTGATTGAAGTAAATTGATTCTGGATATTCCTTAAAACAGAGATAAGACTTTGTGACAGATAGTATCAAGTCCATTTCTCTGATAAGGAATACTGGCATTAAATGAGTTGTTTATATAGCAAACAATTCAATGGATGAACTGTGACCAAAGCCCATGTCTACCACGAATAATTCCACAGTATCACTGTCATTGTCTCAGTCCAAATCAAAATACATCTTTAGATCTATGACTATGTTCCACATACTAGATAGTCTGACTTATTCGAGCAATATTAAAAAGTTGAGAATTCAAAAAGCCTCTGCCCTAGGAGTAGAACTCATTGACCTAACTCACCAGTGCCATTCTTATAGCATGATTTGCTAGCATCCATGACCTCTCAAAAAACCTCCACAAAATAGGAATTTTATGCAAAAGAAAAGGCAATTTCAGCTATCTCAATGTTTCTAGACATGAAGAAACCTGATGAGGTAACAGGTGAATGCACTAACAGAAGAGAAATTTTATCCATAATCCCTAACATTCTCACTCACCACCCCTTTCCCACTGGTCATTGCATTCTTGCAATACAACTCAAACTGATCCAGAGGCTTGCAACACCATTAAATTCTCCAGTCTAGTCCAGCCCCCACCTAATACGTGCATATCTAAACACACACACACACACACACACACACACACACACACACACACACCCCATATGACATGGGAAACCAAAAGGCAGAAGCATGGCAACCTTCTGTGCTGTAATACTGCTTAGCCAGAAGATTGAGGGACAGAATGCCAGCATGTGTGGTGCTCTATCAAACTGGAGGCAGAAGGAAGTGGCATCTAACTCTCTGAGTTCTAATTCTAGTCAATGCTTGCTTTCTATATCAGTATCATGATTCATATCCTTGCAGTCATCCACCTGGAACATCTTACTCCCTGTTCTTCTCCTACTATTGTCACCCTACTTCTCCCCTATCTATGCATCTTACATGCCACACTTTCAGAATCCATGCCCCCCAATCTCAAATAGTAGTCATCTACTTATCTTTGTAATTCCTTGAAGATGAGTCATCTTAAATGAATTCAAAATTGTCTAAACCCCTATGTCTAGTCAAACCAGGCCAAACTAGATTCCCCTATGTCTAGTCAAACCAGGCCAAACTAGATTATTTCATATTATGTATAGGCATCCATCCAAGTCATATCTCAACCTGCAATATACTTGAACTCCTTCACTCTTCCCTGTTTTCCATCCATTGTTATGGGTCCAGGAATGAAGTTCACTACTTTGGGCAAGATATTTCAATTGATCATCCTGTGGATGAAATTACCACCCCCATGATAGCTCCCTTCTCTTCAAATAAAACTCACATCACTGGTCACCACTGATTCCCCTATGTTAGGTTGGGCACCACCACCTTCAATTTTTCAATTATATACTTATTAGAGAAAAGGGGTGTCTCACTTTTTATATTTCTATTCCTAATGCTTAGTTTTCAATCTGATCCTCCCAGATCCTCGAATGAAATCTCACTGCTATCATCCACATAGGATTATCACATTGAAGATTTTCTGATAATTTCTACATATAGTCTGCTTTAATTGTTTTGATGTGGCTCCTTCCTTTGCCCCTTCAATCAATTGCCTGATACGTGATAACTGTTTAATAAATCCATTTTTCTTGCATCCTCCCTACTTTCCTTGTTTAAGTATTTGAGAATATCTATTGCTGTTATTACATATTCCTCTTCTGTTTTCCCCAAACCATTTCTATGTAGTACAATAATTCAATTTCATCCCCATTTAGCTAGAACCTTTCTTTGCAGAGCAGTAAATGTGGATCTTGTGATTTTCCAATCTTAGGGAATCCATTTCCAGGTTTTTTTTAAAGGTTCTCTGCCTAACTGTAGACAGATTGCTTAAAAGTTTTGGAGTTTTAGCTTTCCTTTAATGTAAATGAAGATAATAAAGCCTATCACTGGGCTTGTCACTCCAAGTCAGTGAAGGTTGGGATCTGTAAAATGTGTCCCCTTTTTGTTTGAGCTTGCAAAAGAATAAATCAAAGAGACTAATTCCAAACTTGAAATTCAAAAACTGTTTAAAATGTCTACTTAGAACAAGCTTCAGTGATCTCTGCCAACTGTGAATTTCAAGAGCACTTATCTGACTACTCAAATGAAAAAAAGAAGTTTTAATTTCAAGAGATTTTTAAATGGCTTCTTATGCTCTCCCCTAACTCAAAATAAGATTAGTCCAAGAAGCTGGAACTAGGATAAAAATATAAGTGGGGGGATCAAGTAGTTCTAAGTATGACTGTAAGAGCTACAAAGTAACAAGACCAACATATCATGTCAAAAAAATTACACTGGAGACAAGGATGGATGAACTCTGGTCTCAAGGGCAAAAGAAGTTTGAATCTTTAACATTTTATACTGCCCAGAGAAGTTACACCAGTAGAGACCTGTATCACACTTCAATTTCCTCTATAGAAAGATGCTATCAAACTGGGAAAACTGAACTTTGAAATCTGAATTTTTCAGAAGTTATTCTACTCTTAACATCTGCATGAATTAGAATGAAGAAGAAAATGAAGAAGGAAGGAAAGTAGTGAAGAAAAAATGAAGGTAGAAAGGAAATAAAGAAGAAATGGGAGAAGAAAGGAAAGAAGGAAGGAAGGAAGAAAGGAAGGAAGTGAGGAAGGGAGAAAAGAAGGGAAGTAATATATGCTGACTATGCACAAGTCATCATCGTGAGTGGTTTACAAATATTGTCTCATTTAATCCTCACAAAAATCTTTAAGACATAGGTGTTATTATGCCCATTTTACATTCAAAGAAACTGAGCCTGAGAGAGATTAAGCACATTGTCCAGAGTCAGAGTGAGTAAATGTATGGGACAAGATGTGAACTCAGTTCTTTCTGATTCCAGGCCTCAGGAACCTAGGTATCTCTTAGCAACATAGGATAATCATGCTGGGAATTCATTTCATAGTCTACACGCATCTTCTGGTCTTTTATGATTTGACTCATACCAACAAAGAAGTATAGACCTTTATTACCTTTATTACCATATGAGTAGATTATTATAGAAATCTCCCAAATTCCCTCCCTGCTTTTTGGGTCTCTCCACCCTCCAGTTTATCCTAAATACTGCTACCACATTCACTTTCATTTTTTAAAAAATTTATTTAAATTTTCAACATTCATTCCACAAAATTTTGAGTTCCAAATTTTCTCCCCATTTCTCCCTTCCCCCACCCCAAACTCCAAGCATTCTAATTACCCCTAACCAGTTTGCCCTGCCTTCTAACATCCCTCCCTTCCCTTTTCACCATCTTCTCTTTTGTCCTGAAGGGCCAGATAACTTTCTATACCCCATTATCTGTATATCTTATTTCCCAGTTGTATGCAAGAACAATACTCAACAGTTGTTCCTAAAACTTTGAGTTCCAACTTCTCTTCCTCCCTCCCTCCCCATCCATCCCTATTGGGAAGACAAGCAATTCAATATAGGTCATATCTGTGTAGTTTTGAAAATGACTTCCATAATAGTCATGTTGTGCAAGACTAACTATATTTCCCTCTATCCTATCCTGCCCCCCATTGTTGCTATTCTCTCTATTGATCCTATCCCTCCCCAAGAGTGTTGACTTCTAATTGCTCCCTCCTCCCATTGCCCTCCCTTCCTTCATCCCTCCCACCCTGCTTATCCCCTTCTCCTCCACTTTCTTGTATTGTAAGATAGGTTTTCATATCAAAATGAGTGTGCATTTCATTCCTTCCTTTAGTCAAATGTGATGAGAGTAAGCTTCATGTTTTTTCTCTCACCTCCCCCCTTTTTCCCTCCACTGAAAAGTCTTTTATTTGCCTCTTTTATGAGAGATAATTTGCCCCTTTCCATTTCTCCTTTCTCCTCCCAATATATCCCTCTCTCACCCCTTAATATTATTTTTTTAAGATATGATCCCATCCTATTCAACACACCCTGTGTTGTCTGTATGTGTGTATGTGTGTGTATAATCTCACCCACTACCCAGATACTGAAAAAAAAGGTTCAAGAGTCACAAATATTGTCTTTTCATGTAGGAATGTAAACAGTTTAATTTTAGTAAGGCCCTTACGATTTCTCTTTCCTGTTTACACTTTCATGCTTCTCTTAAAACTTCTGTTTGAAAGTCAAATTTTCTTTTCAGCTCTAGTCTTTTCATCAAGAATGCTTGAAAGTCCTCTATTTCATTGAAAGACCATAATTGCTCCTGAAGAATTATACTCAGTTTTGCTGGGTAGGTAATTCTTGTTTGTAGTCCTAGTTCCTTTGACTTCTGGAGTATCATATTCTATACCCTTTGATCCCTTAATGTAGAAGATGCCAGATCCTGTGTTATCCTGACTATTTCCACAATACTTGAATTGTTTCTTTCTGGATGCTTGCAATATTTTCTCCTTAACCTGGGAACTCTGGATTTTGGCTACAATGTTTCTAAGAGTTTCTTTTTTTGGATCTCTTTCAGGAGGTGATCGGTGGATTCTTTCAATATTTATTTTGCTCCCTGGTTCTAGAATATCAGGGCAGTTTTCCTTGATAATTTCATGAAAGATGATGTCTAGGCTCTTTTTTTGATCATGGCTTTCAGGTAGTCCCATAATTTTTAAATTGTCTCTCCTGGATCTATTTTCCAGGTCAG
>CM053769.1:214342180-214359272 GCA_028658325.1 Potorous gilbertii
TAAGCTAATAAGAAATAACAGCAAGTGTGTTATAGGAAAACTATGTAGACTATTCAAATACATCTAAAAGAATTAGCTCTTAAGGTTACTGGAACTGAGTTCGCACAAACATGGAAAAGAAGAGTAGCAGCTAAGGCACCATCAGCACAGGCAAACAACCCAGTGGTCTCCCAATACAATCAGTATAAGGGACATGATATGCGTAGCTTATTGTTCTCTGTCCAGAGAAATGAAGACAGATTTCTGAAGAAAGTATCAGACTGGTTCCAAACCCACAAAGGCTACACTTTCAGACCTCTGGGAGCAATAAGGATCAATGTGTGAGTGTTTCTAACTTCCTAGTCCAAAGCTCTGAGGTCTTTAGACCTCTCTTCAGAATGTTAAAGACTACTTTGGTTCTGAGACACCAAAAAAGGCCCTGCAGATTCACTGCTCCAACTGCAAATAGTAGAGGAGTGGGGGAAATAATTACCATGAAACGTATAAGTCAGCCCAGTTAAACAGGTGACTTAAGACTCAAGATGAAAGAAAGCCTAAAACTCTCACATAAAAACCATATCTTGAATTGGTAGAGTCTGGACTTAGAATAAAACTTGAATTAAAAAAAATAAAGTTGCAAAGATTAGTAATCCCTTCAAAAATTATCATTCTCAAGCACAATTGTAAATATAGCATCTCACAAAAGTAAGAAAAAGCAAGTCTTTAACAACACAGAGACTGAAAGAAAAAATGGGTTTTTATGTCAATATGAATACTTAGAAGAAATGAAGAAGATAAAAAAAAGAAAGAAAGGCTCTGAGGAAAGATAGTGTACGAGATTAATGAACTTGGAAGAGAAGGTAATAAGGCTTGCTAGAGTAACAGATTCCTTAAAAACCAAGATAGAATAGAAATCAATGACTCTATGAGACAATCACTAGAAAAATTGAAATAATAATACAAATAACAAACAGAAGAAAATGTAAGACATCTGATGAATAAAAATCTGGAAAATAAGTCAAGGAGAAACAATTTAGAAAAAAATTGGACTCCCTGAAAAGCTGTAAGATTTTTTAAAAGTCCATATACTGTATTTCAAGTAATAATAAATGAAAACTGATCAGCTCTATTAGAATCATGAGGTGAAGTAAAAATACATAAAATTCAACAGTTACCTCCTGAAAGAATTCACCAAAAGGAAAGTCCAAGGACTAGCATAAACAAAATCCACTTCTCTCATTTAAGTGGAAAAAATGCTGCAAGTATAGAGAAAGAAGCATTTCAAGTATCAATGAAACACAACCACTATTATAAAAATCCTGGCAATTCATATTGTAAATGAAGGTAAATCTTGCAACAAAATATTCCAAAAGGCAAAAGACATAAGTTTACAAGCAAGGATAATTTACTCTGCAAAGCGGAGTATAATGCTAAAGGAGGAAACATGAAGTTTTAATGAAATGGGAAACCTTCAAGCCTTTCTGATTAAAAAATCTAAACTGAGAAAGAATTTTGAAATGAAAATATAAGCTTGAAGATAAAGCTAGAAAGGGTATTTGAACAATTTAAATGGATGCAAGATGATGTATGTTAATATAATAGTGGGTAAAGAGGGAAAGAAATACTCTTTCAGAACCTTAATATCTTCTAAGATTATTGAGGGAGAAAAAGAAAGAAAAAACAAAAGATCTAGAATGGAGGAGTGAAATGGTACTGATTTAGGGTTTCTGAGTGGAAGTAAAATGGAGAGTGAAAAGACTACAGAAGTGTATCCTCTAAGTCCCAACTAAAATCTCATTTTTTACACAAAGCCTTTTACAATCTCTCTTTAATTCTTTCTCTCTGTTAATTATTTCCTATTTGTCTTTCTTATGATTTGTTTTGAATACATATATAAATATACACATATATATGTACGTCTGTGTGTGTATGTGTTTTCTTGCACACTAAATTGCAAACTCCTTGAAAGCAGGGATTGTCTTTTTTGTATCCCTGGTGCTTAGCACAATGCTTGTTACATAGTAGGTGCTTAATAAAGGTTTACTGATTGATTTATACTCCTTGAGAAGAAATAGTACTAAACAAACAAAAAAAAATCTTGATCTTGATGGGAGGATTAAAAGGGAAGCACAAAAAAAAAAATATCAGAATCTATAGGATGCCCATCCATTGAGGGATGAATGAACACATCATGGTATATAAATGTAATAGGATATGATAATACTATATGAAAGGAGAGAAGAGAAAATTGCAAAGAATTCTGGGTAGTATGAACTGATGCAGAATGAAATGGTCAGAAATCGATGGATATTTTTATAGAAAGACTGCAGCATTGTGAAGAAAATTAACTTTGAAATATGTAGTAATTCTAACCACAAAGTGAACATCTATGTCTCTAAAATGATTTATGATAAGGCATGTATTCTTTCTCCTGAGGGAGAAGTAATGGACATAATGTCCATCAATTAGGGAATGGCTGAACAAATTGTAGTATATGAAAGTAATGGAATACTTTTATGCCATAAGAAATGATGAACAAGTGATCTTCAGGTGAGTCTGGAAAGAATTACATGAACGGATGCTGAGTGAAGTGAGTAGAGCTAGGAGAACATTATTATACACAGTAACAGACTGTTTTTGGTGGACTTAGCCCTTCACAGCAATGTGAGGACCTAAAACATTTCCAAAGGACTCATGATGCAAAATGCTATCCACATACAGAGAAAGAACAAAGGAGTTGGAATGCAAAATTAGGCAGAATATTTTCTCCTATGTTATGTTTTGTTTTGTTCATGATTTCACCTATTTGTTTTAATTCTCCTACGCAACATGATTAATGTGAAAATGTGTTTAATAGGAATGCATGTATACAACCCATATAAGATTGCATGCTATCTTGGGGAGGGAAGGAAGAGAAAGGGAGACAAAATTTGGAACTTACGGAAGTGATTGTTGAAAACTGAAAACAAATTAATAAATTTTGGCATAAAAGAGTGCATAGGTTAAGGAAGAGGTGGTAGAAGTAAAGGAAAGAGTGAGGAGAAATAGGGTAAATAGGGTGAAAAGGATAATAAGGAATAATAGCAAGTAGAGAAATATACAAGTAATCTTAGCTTAGAATATGAATGGGACAAATTCACTCATAAAATGGAAATAGAGGGTAAATTAAAAACTGAATTCAACAATATGCTGCTTTCAGGAAACATTGTAAAAAATGAGAAATAGACACAAAGATAAAATAAAATAAGTAGAATTTAATATGCAAAAAGGATAGTAATTATGATGTCAGACAAATTAAAGTTAAAATAGATTGAATCAAAATGGAAAAATAGACACTACACTATGTGTCAGCAATATTATTCAATATTCCTTTAGACCATTCAAAATACCTAAATAGCACAAAATACCTGGGAATGTACTTGCCAAAAAAGATACAGGAACTCAGATCTAAATAACTGAAGTAATATTTATTGTTCATAGTTAGGTAAAGCCAATATAATTTTTAAAATGACAACTTTATCTAAATAATCTATTTACTTAATGTCATTATCAATTAAATTAATAAAAAAATTACTGAGTTAGAAAAATAATAATGAAGTTCATTTGGAAGAATAGAAGGTCAGAAACTTCAAAGAAATCGAGGCGGGGGTGTGTGTTAAGAAAGTACATTCAGCAGTATCAAATCTTAAAGTATATTATGAAGTGGGGGTATTATTGAAGACTAAATATAATAATTTGATTATTCTAAATTAAACCTTTCTTGTATAAGTAAAACCTATATAACTAAGAATAGAAGGAATGCAGAAAAGTAGGGGACAACTTTCATAGACAATCAGGTAGGATTTAATTGGGTTGAAATATTACTGTGGTATAGGAAATGATGATCTGGTTGATTTAGAAAAATCATGAAAAGACTTGGACTTTTGGAGGAAGATGCTATCCCTTTTCAGAGAAACAGGAGGAACATAGTACAGTCTTACTTATATGTGTATGAGTACGTATGTATATAAATTTGTATGTTTATTGACATCTTTGTCTATGTATCTTTGTGTATGTATGTGTATATATATAGATAGATAGATAGATATAGATGGATAGATAGATAGATAGATAGATCCAAGCCTAATTGTAGCCTTCAGTGTGGACTATTTATTATATATGTTTTCTTCAAATGTAAATTTATTATTTTATATTTAATCCTCTCATGATATATTGTGCAGATGTTTTTATTTTATTTTTTCATTCTATATTTAAGTTTAAAATAAAAAATAAGAAATAAAAAGTAAAATTTAAAAAAATAATAAAAGAAATCTAATGAATATTTTCAGAAAAAAAGTTTGTTGCCACAATCAGGAAGGCAAAGCAATTGATCAGTGGAACCATAAGGCAGCAATTGCTTCTAATATTTCTGAAGAAGGCACTACCTGCTCTCCCCTTAGAGTTAGTCTGTGCATAACAAACTAGATCAGGACTCTTAATTCATTCTCTCTCTCTCTTTCTTTGTCTTTCTCTGTCTCTGTGTATGTGTGTCTGTGTGTGTGTGTGTGTGTGTGTGTGTGTGTGTGTGTGTGTCTTCAAATGACTGAGGAGAAATCTCTTAAATAGTTGAGCAGTTTAGCATTGGAGTAATAGAGCTATTTCACTGCTTTTCCTATGTAGCTATGTTTTTTAAAAAATTTTACCTGTGCTCTGTGCATTCCAGCAAGAGTCTAAAATAAAAATGAGATATATTGCAAACTGCTAGAGGTTCTAAGGTATTTGTTGCTTAGTCATTTTAGTCAAATCTGACTATGAGCCCATTTTTGGTTTTCTTGACAAAGATAGTAGAGTGATTTGTCATTTCCTCCTACAGCTGATTTTACAGATGAAAATGGATGCCAACAGGATTATGTGACTTGACCAGGATCACACACTTATAAAGTGTCTGAGCCCAGATCTGAACTCACAAAGATAAGTCTTTCTGACACCAGGCCCAGCACTATTCACTGAGCCACCTAACATACATCAAAAGACTGCATAGGAAAAACCATGTGTCCTGAGGTCAGTTACAAATGGGTTTTTGACAATTCTTTATGACTTCTTTCTTCTCTATCATATATCAGAAGTCATGGGACCTAGACATTCAGAGGTTGTGGACCTCTTATCTCAGCTCTAAAGGAAAATATTTTAGGCTCTCTTTTTTTTCTTAATACATTTGTTCACATTTCCACAGGGTGTCCAATTAAATTCTATTAAACAAAAACGATTAAGCATGTTTTTTGTTCAGTGAATATTTTAGACAATAGGGGAACATGAAAAAAATCATATTGTTCACAATTTCAAGCAGATTGATAATCTAACAGAGGGATAAAGCAAACCCACAAATAATTACAATACAGGTTACAAGCTAAGTGCCTACTAGAGGTCAAGACAGCCCTATAGGAGATCTAAAGAGAAAAACATCACTGGTATCTGTGGCAAATCAGATAAGGTTTTCCTTTTTCTGTTGTTTTTGTTTTACATGTCATCCCCATAAACTAAGCAGAAGACCTTAGTGAAGCAAATAATTAGCCCTAAGAAGAGATGCATACATATCATCATAATACAAGAGATTAGTCATGTTCTTCCCACTTTAAATAAGGGACCTCAGAGTCATCTGGTCCAACAAATGCCTGAAGGATAAATTCTTTCTACATCTGTAGTGTTTTCAATGATTATTCATCCAGGCTGGTTTTGGACCTTATGTCTAGTCAGAATCTCCCTCTCTCCAACTTCTCTACTACTTCTAATTTCTACTACTACTAATTTCCTATTATGAAAAGTAGACTGAGGACTTTGGAAGAGGCACTGCCCATATTTTTGCACCAGGAACACATTACAGAAAATGGAAGAGGGGAATCTATTTAATAAATTCTATCTCCTCACTTTCTTTAGATTTCAGTTACTTCAGATTCTTTTTTGGCACTGAAAAACATTGACCTCCATTCAGTTTAACCATCACCAAAAAAAGAGGAAGATAGAAGAGATATACAGATAGATATACACACACAATGAGGCAGACAGAGAGAGAGAAAAAGACAAAGAGACAGTCATAGAGAGACAGAGAGAAAAAGAGAAACAGAAAATTTAATGGGAATGTGTCAGTATAATGGAAATTGAATCCTTAATGATGAGCTTTGAAATGTAAAATAGAAACTTATTTTTAAGTACATTAAGGGATTTCTGTAACTTACGAGCTGATGCTGATACATGCCTCTTTGAATGAAGTGGCAGACTAAGTTCAGACTGAATAACATAGGACCATTGTGTTGATTATTTCTGTTCAACTGTATATATTTGTTGCAAGAGAGTGTTTTGTTGCAGGTGGAATTGTTAGACTTTGGGGACTGATAGTGATTGCTTTTAGAACATCAAGGAATATTTTCAAAAGAAAATGAAGAAAAAGCAATGAATTACTTCTCCAGGACAAAATCAGGTCTATCATCAAAAAAGGCCACGGGAACAATAAAGTCCTTCTATAGCAAGGGTTCTTAACAGGAGCTAATGAACTTGTTTTTAAAATATTTGGGGCAATATAATTGTTCTTTAATCAGATGATTTTTATTGTATGCATTTAAAAACTTTAAGGGTCCTTAAGTTTTATCTATTGCAAAAGGGTCAATGAAACAAAAATAAAGCAACATGGAAATTGTCCATTTCATCTTTTATGGTTCATAAGGTATTCTTACCTCTAACATCACTTGCATGAGCCATTTGAACTTCACAGGCCTCATTTTTCTTAACTGCCAGATAAGGGAATTATCCTAGATCACACATAAAGCTCTTCAGGCTATGACTCTTCTATTCTCTTCTTTTTTTAACTCATTTTTTAAAATTTAAGCCACATATTCATTTGAATTTTGTGACATGTAGTGCAAATTATAGATTTAAATATAATTTCTGCTGAATTTCTGGATTTATGATTTGTTTTTGATAAAGTCACTCTGATATTTCCACTCAAAAAAAAAAAACTCCTTTTCAGTAACCATCTCTTTAATTGTAAATGCAGAGATTTGGGGGAAATTATAGTGTTTTGCACTCCTGTGTTATTGTTTCTTCATAATTGAGATTGTATGTTGACCCTCCTTAATCCTATAATGTTATTCCTCTTCTCTATAATCTCAAAGATCACTGAAAGTTATTGAGCATAACATCAATCTACTAAATGTTTTAAGAAGCAGACAGTTTAATCATTCAAGTGTTCAGAAAATTATGTACATTATAAAAACATAAGGCTCTTGCATATATGACATGACTTTTAAAGCTAATAAATAAAAGCAAAAATATTAACTCCATACAGAACTTCTCATTAAGAATAAAAATCAAACACCTGAAAAATTTAATTAACAAGCATTTATTGAGCATCTACCATGAGCTAGGAATAAATATATGTGTTTTTTTCTGTGTGTGAGTGTATGTGTGTAATCACATGACATAAGGAGAAAAACAAAGCAGTCTCTACCCTCAGTGAATTTACAGTTGATTTAAGGAGCTGATAGTAGACAGAAGAGAGCACTGGTGTCAGGAATGCCTGAGTCTGAATCCTACCTCAGGTATTTGCCAGCTATGGACCCTGGACAAGTCAATTACCTTCTGTCTACTTCAGTTCCCTTACCTGCAAAATGGGGATTATTGATAGGACATCTCGGCTAGAATTGTGAGAATCAAATGAGGTAATAATTAGAATAAGTTAGTTGTTAAAATGTTTTCAATTGCATGTGACTGTGATTTCATTTGGGGTTTTCTTGGCAAAGATTTGGGAGTGGTTTACCATTTCTTTCTTCAATTCATTTTACAGATGAGGAAACTGAGGCAAATAGGGTTAAGTGACTTGCCCAAGGTCAGCTAGTAAGTTTCTGAAGTCATATTTGATCTTAGGATATGAGTCTTCCATTTTTTCAGTTCTGGCACTCATTACTGGGCCACCTAGCTGCCCCATAAAGTGCCGTATAAACACCTGCTAAATGCTAGCTATTGAGGGTTCACTACAAGTATATATGGTAAGTGTTTTAAAATATATGCTATCAAAAAGGTTTGGAGAATGAGGGCATGAATAACTGGGGATCATAAAAAAAGCTAGTGTTTCTCTATGGTGGGGTAAAAGATGGAGAGTATTGGAGGGTTAGGGGACAATGTATGCAAACCATGAAGTCAGTAAATGAAATGTGCATATTGTAAGTCCCCAATTTGCATGAGGAATAGTAAGTAGATCAGGATAAACGATCTACTGTGCATATTTTCTTCTTATTTAAAAAATATGAAAAATTAAAATAAAGGGGTAAAATAGGAAATTTTCTCAATAGAAAAGATGTATTATGACTTGGTAAAATTAACTAAATTCTTGCTCTTTCAATTGCCACTTGAATGAACTTGAGAACATTAACCCAGTCTTAATTTCTTCATCTGTAAAATGAGGATGTCAGACTAATTGATTGCTATGGTATCTTATAGCTCTAAATCAGTGATCAGATAGCCTGTGACTTTAGAGCCTGCTTCATCCAAACCAGGAGACTAAGAAGGAAAAAATGCCATGTGCAGTCCCTGGGAGAAAGGGAGAGTAAAAATGATTATTGGGAAGAATGTTGTGTCAATTATTAGCATTTACATCACTCTATACTTTGGACCAAAGACGTTTTAGGCTATGGAAGTAAGCTTCAATTCCTTTTATTTGGCTGCCATCATTCCTTTCATCTTCCAGAAATGGTGAGAGGAAAGAAGATCATGGCCTATGAGGGGCGGTTGAAAGAACTGAGGCTATTTAGTCTAAAGAAATTTTGGAAGTCAGGGTGGCTAGGATAACTACCTTGAAGCATCTAAAGAGCTATTACGTAAACAAGAAGTTCAATTTGTACTGACATTGGAAGGCAGAACTACGGGCAATAGGTATAAGTCACATGAAGATATATTTAGTTTCAATGTAGGAAATACCAACTAGAATTTTTTTTTATTATTGTTGAATCATTTTCATTATGTCCAACTCTGTGACACCATTTGGGGTTTTCTTGGAAAAGGATATCGAAGTGGTTTCCATTTCCACCTCTAGCTCATTTTATAGATGAAGAACTCAGGCAAACAGGCTTGAGTGATTTGTCCAGGGTCACACAGCTAGGAAGTGTCTGAGGCTAGATTTGAACTCAAAAAGATTAATCTTCATGATCCCAAGCCCAGTGCTCTATTCACTATGCCACCTAGCTGTCCTATTAAAAATTAGAACTGTCCAAAAATGGAAGTGGGCTGCTCAGGAGGTCATGAGCTTCTTTTATCTTAATGTCTTCAAGTTGAGATAATATATCCCTTAGTCAGAAATATTGTAGAAGGGATTCCTGCTCAGGTAAGATTTGGACTAGATAGCCTCTAGGGTCCCAGATGCTGTGATTAATCTTCTTTTGATTTTGTGTGGGTGATGATACTTTTAGAAAGGGAAGGACTTTAAAAAAAAACAACTGCCCACTCTTTCCTCCCATCTCCTCTCTGGAATTCTCTTCTCATACCTGATCATCCCACACGCTTCCTGGATGCTAAACTGGTAAGATTTCAGGCAGGTTAGAGAACATTTAAGATATTCCCACAATCATTTAAAAATCCTGCCGGAATGCCCATGTTGCTGAGCTGGCACTGATATGACTTAAAGAACTGTGATTCTCTGAGCAATTTGATTTAGTTTCATCAAATGTTATTTTCCTAGAAAGCTGACACCCTTGATACACAGCTCTGTTCAACTTTCCCCAGTGAATTGTAATTCAGAGTTGTCTGGTCTCATCTTTTTTCTTCATTAGATGCTTCAATCACAAATAGGATGTTACTGCTGGGATTTTCACTGACAATTAGATATCTGAGACTGTGCCTCTCAAGATGAAAGAAAGTCCCATGTTTGCTGTCAGTGAATGAGCAGAGCCAATTGACATGGTTGCTCATCCCAGTCCATGGAGGATATGACCTGAGCCTTGAAAATCTGGGGGTTTTTTTGTATCACTGAGAAAGCTAGCATAAAAAAATCCTCAGAGTCTTGTTATTCCAAACTGAATGAGCACAATTAACTCAATTCCACTCTTGCATTCTGGAGCAGTTCTCAGAGATTTCAATATTTAGGGATTAAATGAAGCCAGAGACCAGGCAGAATAGACTGCCAGGGCAAAGATCAGAGGAGAGACTGAAGAAGTGTTTCCCAAGGACCTTATAAATACTATATATGTCACCTATTGAATGATAAACTCAACCATGAGGCAAGTTAGTGTTGGACAAGAGTTTCTACAAATATCTTTGAATCAGTCATTGTATTCATATAATCAACCCCAGAGAGCCCTCCTCTGGAGAACCATGGGCAATTCTGAATTCCACTTTAAAGAAAAGACAGGACAAATTGATGTTTGATAAACTTTGCTATAGTAATACCTTGTGGCAAAATTTTTGCAGAAGGGGTTGTGGAAGGAAAGGAAGTACTGGAATCCATTTGCCTAGAATTCATCATCTTTCTCCCACAATTACCATCAGAGACACTACAAAATTCCTAAAAATGACAAGTTGGCATAGGTCCCAAAATGCTAGCATTTTGCTAGCTGTCTTTTTAATCAAGGTTTTTATTGATTAGAGCAATTGGACCTATTCTCCTAAAGAACAGTGTGGTTTAGTAGACAAGGCACAAGATTTGGAATCATAAGTTCTGAATTTGAGTCTTAGCTCCAACAATTACCACCTATGTCACTTTGGGTAACTTATTCTACCTAGGTCTTAAGTTTTTTTTAACCTATGAAACAGGATTAATGATGATACATTCATATGATAAAATTTCAAATATTCTCAGCAACTCTTATTGAGTTGTTGTAAAGATCAGTTTTGGCTAGCATTTTTTTTCATGAGTTGGGGGAAGGTGAAAGGGAGAAAAAATATGTTTGTTAATTAAAAGAAAAAATTAAAATGTAAAGTAAATGAAAAAAAGGGAGATTATTTAAAAAACAAAAAGATAATTCCCTAAGGTATGTAGGACATACTCTATATTGGTAGAGTGAGTAGACATTAATAGATGGAGTTATGTTCTTTTGCATGGCTACAATTTAGCTACAGAAGCAAGAAGACCTATTGCTGTCAACTATTACTACAGACAAAAAATAACATAGCAAGCAAGGACTCAACCAGGAGGTAGTGACTAAAATCTGCAGCCCATAGACCCAATCCAGAGATTTACATGGAAGGAGTTTGAGCTTTGTGGTTGCCTATAAAATATTATTATTATTTTTTTTTTACTTCAGTTCATTTTACCTCTATGCAAATTTCTCTTTGGAACATCTCAGACTATAGCATGAATAGAGCTTATGTAGAAGTTCAGACAAATTCAGGTAAAATCAACCCCAGAACACACACACACACACACACACACACACACACACGTGTGTGTGTGTGTGTGTGTATATATATATATATACACTCTAGATAATGATGTATAACTGAAATACGGAAGAGCCTTTATTCCAAACCACAGAATGTCCTGAAAAACCAAGGACTTATAGAAAAGGGAATGATTATACATTATAAAAAAACCAACACATTTCTCCTCTCTCTCCACAGTAATACTATTTTCCCAAGGGCCATGATGGTATCCAGATACATGTCATCATTCTTTTTCAGAAGATAAAGAAAATTTCCAGTTACATAACCTTCTATCATTCCAGTTAGTACTGTGTTCATCTCCAGAGATTCAAATAGGCATTCAGCCCCTACTTTGAAGGTTTAGATTTCTTTCTAGAAGAAAAGCCCATTTGCTACTGCAAAAGAACAATCTTCTTCCCAGAGGCCTTACATTGTTCAAATAACTCACACTCCAGTGTGTGGGGCAGGAGGTAGAGAAGGAAATTTCAAGTTCCTTCTTCCCTGTGTTATAATTTTGTAGTTCCTTGTTATTATTTGCGTTTTGAGGGTCACATTGAAAATCTCTTCTTCTCAAGAGATTGCCACTGGACACCTCTGTCTCTCTGATAGAAATCTAAATTTTGTGATTCTCAAGTTCAAAATTCTTAATATTTCCACATTTGCAAAATAAATTAGTATATATTTCAACAAGAATGTTTCTGAATAAGAATGATATATAATCTATTAAAACAGAGATAGAATAAAGCAAGTGAAAAAAGAAAAAGAAAGGATAAGAAGGAAAGGGAACAGGGAGAATTAGGAAGAAGAGAAATAAGATGCAGAATAAGAAGAAAAGAAATAGGTAAGAATATGGAAGGAGAAAGGAGTACAAAAAGAAGAAAAAGACAAAGTAGTTATATTTTGCAATTTGCTAATTATATAATTAACTTCTCTAGACCTCAACTTCCTTTTTGTGATGGCAAGTAAAATAGGATCTTTTGCTGGTTTTGTTTTACAAAAGTGCCTTTGATTGAATAATGTGATTAAGGAGGATCTTTCCCATCCGTTGAAGGTCATGCCCATTATGGGAACATTGATTAGGGTAGTTGTTTTGTAGGAGGGTCCCAAGTACCTTTTGTTTTTTCTATTGAGGCAATGGGTCAGAGGGTTATGCCCTCTGGCTCTAAAGAGTGTATAAATACTCTGAGGGTGAGGTTTTTACTTTAGAGTATACTGACTGGAGGTGTTTCTTTGGCCAGAGAGACTCTGGGAAGCTGCTAAGGAACCCCTTGACTAAAACTCAGAAATTGATTCTTCACTTTCAGGTAACTGTGTATGTATGTAATGGACAGACATTCTGGAAGCATGTTTGTTGACGTTTGATTTCTCTGTATTTTCTCTGAAATTTTGGTTTTGATTTTCTCTGATACCTGTGCTTAATTACAGTGATTGTTAACCCTTCAAAAGTTGCCTTACCTTTTGTGAATGTACATCTAAGAATCTGTGATAGAAGGTCTCCCTGTGTATGTTGGGGTGCTTACTGTTACACTTTTCCACAAAAATAAGGGATGGGATTATCTTTACAATTTTATATCCAGGGATGGAGCCAGGATGGCAGAATAACAGTACTGCCTTTTTAGAGCACTCCTGCCAAGTCCAGCCAAATACCTGTAAAAATGGCTGTAAACAAATTCTGGAGCAGAGCACAGTCCAATGTGGCCTGCCAGTGCACAGAGGAGACCTGAGCAGGCCTTGGGGAGACTGGATCTCTCATACCTGTGGCAGTTTCCAGACTTCAGGATCCAAAAACACCAAGGACAAATTAGAAGGTAAGTGGAAAAAGCCTGTGGGACCAGTGGAGGAGAGTAAAGTGGTCCAGTCCCAGTGGCAGAGGGAGGAAGAGGTGGAGAAACCCATGGCAACTACAGAGCTGCAGCCTCTGTTTCTGGAACTCTAGGCCCACAGATTGTGGGGGGAATTGAGTGACTGACAGAACACTTACCACCCCCACTGGAAGCAGAGAACTACTTCACAAAGTGAAATCAAAGTAAAAAGTCAGGTGAATGACTGGGGAAATGAGCAAACACCAGAAAAAGAATCAGACTATAGAATCTTACTTTGGTGACAAGGAAGACCAAAGCATACAAACAAAAGGAAATAAAGTCAAAACTCCTCCATCAGGCCTCCAAGAATAATATAAATTGGTCAAAAGTCATGGAAGAGCTCAAAAAGGATTTTGAAAATCAAGTAAGAAAAGCAGAGCAAAAATGGGGAAGAGAAATGAGAGTGGTGCAAGAAAATCATGAAAAATTAATCAAGTTCTTGCTAAAGGAGACCCAAAAAAGATGCTGAAGAAAATAACACTTCAAAAAATAGACTAACTCAAATGGCAAAAGAGATCCAATAAGAAAATAATTTCTTAAAGACTAGAATGGAGCAGATAGGAGCCAATGACTTTATGAAAACTCAAGAAATTATAAAACAAAGACAAAGGAATGAAAAAATAGCAGATAATGTGAAATATCTCCTTGGAATAACCATTGACCTGGAAAAGAGATCCAGGAGAGACAATTTAAAAATTATAAGACTACTTGAAAGCCATGATCAAAAAAAGAGCCTAGACATCATCTTTCATGAAGTTGTCAAGGTAAACTGCCCTGATATTCTAGAATCAGAGGGTAAAATAAATATTGAAAGAATCCATAGATCACCTCCTGAAAGAGATCCAAAAAGAAAACTCCTAGTAATATTGTAGCCAAATTCCAGAGTTCCCAGATCAAGGAGAAAATATTGCAAGCAGCTAGAAAGAAACAATTCCAGTATTGTGGAAATAAAATCAAGATAACAGAAGATCTAGTAACTTCTACATTAGTGGATTGAAGTTTTAGGAATAAGATATTCCAGAAGTCAAAGGAGCTAAGATTAAAATCAAGAATCATCTACCCAGGGAAACTGGATATGATACTTCAGGGGAAGAAAATGGTCATTCAGTGAAAGAAAGGACTTTCAAGCATTCTTGATGAATAGACCAGAGCTGAATAGAAAATTTGAATTTCAAATACAAGAATCAAGAGAAGCATGAAAAGGTAAATAGGAAAGAGAAATTATAAGGAACTTATTAAAGTTGAACTATTTACATTCCTACATGGAAAGATAATATGTGTAACTCTTGAGATTTTTCTCAGTATTTGGGTAGTGGGGGGGATTATATACATGTAGACAGAGGGCACAGGGTGAGTTGCATAGGAAGGGATGATGTCTAAAAAAAATAAAATTAAGAGGGTGAGGGAGGAATATATTGGGAAGAGAAAAGGAGAAATGGAATGGGGCAAATTATTTCTCATAATAGAGGTAAGAAAAAACTTTTTCAATCAAGGGGGAAAGGGGGAAGGTGAGAGGGGAAAAATGAAACATTGTCATCACATTTAGCTCAAGGAAGGAATAACATGCACACTCAATTTGATAGGAAAATCTATCTTACACTACAAGAAAGTAGTGGAGAAGGGGATAAGTGGGGTGTGGGGGGATGATAGAAGGGAAGGAAAATGGAAGGAGGGGATAGTTGGAAGTAAACACCTTTGGGGAGGAACAAGGTCAAATGAGAGAATAGAATAAATTGGGGGGTAGGATAGGATGGAAGGAAGTGTAGTTAGTCATTCACAGCATGACTTTGATCGAAGTCCTTTGATAACTACACATGTATAACCTATATTGAATGGCTTGCCTTCTCAGTAGGGATGTGTAGGGAAGGAAGAAGGGAAAGAATTTGGAACTCAAAGTTTTAAAATTGAATGTTCAAAATTTTACATGCAACTGGGAAGTAAGATACATAGGTAATGAGGTATAGAAATCTATCTTGCCCTACAAGAAAATCGAAGTGACGGGGATAAGGGAGAGTGGCTTGGGGAAGGGGCCATCAGAATGCTTGTTGTCTTGGGGTAGGGGGAGGGGAGAGATGAGGAGAAAATTTGTAACTCAAAATCTTGTGGAAATGAGTGTTGAAAACTAAAAATAAATAAATCAATTTTAAAAATAAAAAATAAATCCAAAGATATAGGGATGACTAAAGAGAAAAGGAAAGGGAAAAAAGAAAGATGGAGAAAATGAAAGAAGAAGAAAATGAAGAAAAAGAAAGACAAAGGTAATGAAAGTGACATGGTAATCACAGAAAAGGGAGAAAATTCATTTTTGCTTACATATTCTATTCTTTTCCTCTTTTTCTAGAGATTAGCAAAAAAAGGTACAAACCACATGTAAAGAACACTCTTGGAAGAAAATCCAATACTGATATATTTTTGCACATATTTTCTAAATTCTCAGTCTGAGAATTCTTGGGAGATAAAAATGGTAGCAGAAATGATTGGAAGATGATGTTCATCATTAGATCCAAGAAATTTAAAGAAAATAAGAGAATATGTTTCTTTCAATAGACCTAAAGTTTAATACTTACTAAATGCATTTTAAAAAATCTGTCACCCCAGAATTGCAGAAAAAAATACAGTAGGCAAAAAAAAATTAGCTATCAGTTCTCTAGATAAGTATCTGGATCATTGGGGTTTTTCTGTTACTCTAATAAGTAGGAACTAAGTGGCCAACAGCAAAATGGAATAGAAATTACTGGTGAACTCTTAAATGAGGAGATAGACAAGACCTTCACGACAACTGAACACAGTGAACTGGGGACAAGAAAATCTTTGCCCCACCCATTAGGAAACTTAATGTTTCTAATGATTCCAAGGGTCTTTTTCTTGATTTACTCCTATAATAAGTTATGCTAAAGCTGTATGCAATTTCTCTAATGGGCCATTGTTTCATGCTTATGTTCACAGTCTATCCATGAATTGATTTTCCACAAAAAGAATGAGAAACTTAACATCTTTTGAGCAAATATCCTCTCAAATCATAGAATTTTCCTCTCCCTTGGAAGGGATTTCAGGGGTCATCATGTCTAACCTTCCTGTGAACAAGAATCTGCCCTATAGCATACCAGCCAGTGGTTGGCCAGCTGTTTCTGAAAAAGAAAAACTTACTCCCTACTAAAGAGGCCAATTAATTTTGGGGCAGCTCTTTTATGAAAGTGTTTCCTTATATTAAGCTAAAATCTGCATATATATATACAGTACATTAGCTACCACATGGTTGTTGTTTTTTTCATTATTATCATATATATGAAGTGCACAGGGGTAGGATTTGAGCAATACTACCTAATGAACATGATTCCAATAATTCAAAAATTCACTAAATATTTAGGATGTGTTTACTTGTATGCAAAGCATTATGTCCACTGAAAGTTTAAATAAGGTTATCCCTGCCTTCCTTGAGCATATAGTCCATTAGTGAGATCCAACACACAAATAGCTATAATCCATTAGCAAAACACAAATATACTCTGTGACATCTAAAGTGGGATGTCAGAGAGAGTTTTATGAAGCAAATGGCATTTGGATTGTGTTTTAAAGGAGGAATAAGAACTCACACATTCATTAAAATATGACTTCTTTGCCTTATCATGGAAATTACTTATTGTGAGTTTCTGAGATCAGTGACAGAGAAGTATAAACTCTTTCATTCATCTTGGTCATATTAATCTTCTTTCCCTAGAGATGGATAGGAAAAATAGAGCAACAACCAGAATGACTGATCTGTAAGCACAGCTACCACATGCCAAGGGATTTTACCAGTCCCTCCATTTATCTTTATCTAGCTTATTATAACTGTTTTATTCAGAGGTTCCTGGTGCTTAAGCTATATT
>CM053769.1:214359772-214392013 GCA_028658325.1 Potorous gilbertii
CTTGAGAGGAGGGATCCTCTTACTTCTTTACTTCTATTTCCAGAAGTTAGCATAACACTCAGCTCATAGCAAATACTTCATGAATGCTTTACTGCATTCATTCTTTTTATGAGTCAAAAAGCAAAGTCAGAGAGTTTAAGGTTTCCATTTGATGGGAGAACCTTTAAAATAACATATTTCTAAATAATTACACATTCAGAGAACCTAGAGAGTTTGAAGGGATCTCAGAAGCCATCTAGTGCAAACTTTAAGTGCAAGAATCCATGTTTTAGTATACTTAATGTGTTTGTGCAACCTCTGCTGATTTGGATTTCTGAATGGGAGAAAGGAAAGGTGACCATAAGTCACCCCTCCCTTCTATTCAGGGCAATAATAGAGTTAGTAGATGGCAACAATCATCAATCATGTGGTGAGGCTTCAGGAGATATGGATTTGATGACACATGGTCTTAGTGGGCCAGTTGATTCAGATTGTCAGACCATAGTGTGAATGAGATCAGGATTATAGGTCCTAGCCATAATCCATTGCTTCAGATTTTCAGATAAAAAAAAAAGTAGCATGCAAATACTTTTTTTTCCTTTTAGTAATCAAGTAGAAGCCTTCCGCTTCTCCCTCTTCCCTATCTCTTCTTTTTTTAAAAGAGTGGTTATAAAGCCCTTTACAAAATGATAGCCTCCTGGTTTCTACCTGTGTAGTATAAATTGTTTCTTTGGCCTTTTGAAGGTAATTAAATATATCATCTGTCTAGAGATGCATGCAGTGTATTAAAGTTTTACAGTTTTCATTAAAGATTTAGTTGCAGACTCTCACTCCTAATGAAACAATCTTCCATGCATTAGATTTTCTTTTTTACTTTAAATTATTCTCTCCTCCTATTCTTTTGCCCATATTTGTAACACAACTTTGGGTGAAATATAGCCTCTTAAATGAATACAGTATGAGCTCCCCTCTGTCCCTGTTGCTGCGCCCTTAATGAAATCCATTTCTCTTAGATGTTCTCAATTAAAAGAAGTTTAAGAAATGGGAGTGTGGCTTTAATTATTTCTTGATCTACTATGCTTTTGTTTTAATCATGACACTAGGGTTAGTCCATGGCCAGGGATTCCCAGGGTTTCCTATCATGCCTAGAATTATGTGAGGCATTGGAGAAAAAAGAGGGTCTTAATCTCTTTTAAATTCCCTCTACTGATTATTTCCAATTTATCCTGTATGTAGCTTGTTTGTACATAGTTGTGTGCATATTGTCTTCCACATTAGAATGTGATCTCCTTGAGGGAAGGGTCTATCTTTTGCTTTTCTTTGTATCCATCACATTTCGCACAGTTCTGGCACAAAATAGTCACTTAATAACTGTTTATTGACTGACCAAATATTTAGTACAAAGGAAATGAAGGTAGAGGCAATCTACAGAGAATCTGCAGAGAATAAAGAACCAGGAGCAAAAAACAGAACACTGAATTTTATGTTACAGGACCAGCATGAATCCTATAAACACCCTTTCATGAAAGGGAATAAAATACATCATTTGACTTAAGCTAAGCTGATAGAACATATCTGAACCCTCAAGGAGTGTGAGGAAGCCTGCTAACTTTCTTCTCTCAAACAATGAATGTCCCAAGGGAAAAAAAATAGAATGTCCAAGCTTCCTTCATTTCTCTTTAGGTTTATTTTAAGATCAACTAATTTTTATTAAGCGTCTACTATGTGCAAGGGCAATGTGGTGTAAACACATAAGTTGTGTTTATCTGAGAATGAGTTCATAAGACTATGGCTTTAACTAGGTCAGGGCAACTGGATATATTCCCAGGGATCTTAAATGTAGAGGGTGCTATAATATCATCTTTGGACATGCTTCCTTCCCCCAAATGACCGTACTCTTATTCTCTATCTCTGGTCCTTGGTCAGAGACCTCCTACTTCTAACCTCCCACTTCCTTAACACTGGCCACCCCTTCATTAGTATAAAGATATTTTAATGTCTAAGGGTATACTTTCTCTAAGGTTAGCCAGTCCTCCACTATATATGTATGCATTATCCATTCTTTCTGTAGTATTGAACTCTGGCAGTCTCCTGGGGTATTCTTTTAACATGAAGTAGCTATATTTCAGGTGAGATGGAAGAATCTACCCCTCTATCTCCTTTCCACCTCTTACCCTTACTCTTGTGAAAATGCCAGGTTATAGCTCTATTTGATGTTGTCTTTCTTTGAGTAAATTCTGAAAATATTGCAACTTAATTCATATGCCCTGGTCCTGAGAGAAATCCGTACAGATACGATATTCAAATTGTAGGAATGAAATATATGAAGAATTTACTTCCACTTATTTTTTCTTGTTCATTGGGATTGATATTTATTTTGTTCAGGAAACTCCTGTCCTGTCCTTGAATGTCTCATCTGTAATTAATACATACAGATACTACTCCTGGCCCACCCTCAGTGGCACATGTACTTTGAATTGTATTTATTTTCATCTTTATTCCAGAAATAGGGATACTTAAAGGGGAAGATAGTTGGTACAAGAGAATAGACTGCTGGACTTTGAATCACAAAGACTTATCTTCCTGACTTTAAATCTGGATTCAGATACTAGTTTTGTCACCTGGGCAGGTTGCTTAACCTTGTTGTCTGACTCAGTTCCTCAACTGTAAAACAAGCTAGAGAAGGAAATGGCAAACCACTCTAGTATCTTTGCATTGAAAACCCCAAATGAGTTCATGAAGGGTTGGATGTGTCTATCTCTGTCTTTGATATGACAGTTGGAAACAACTGAATGATGGGGATGCCTATGAAGTTGTCCTTGTGAGGCAGCTGGCTAAGACTTCCAATTGTGTTGCTACAAGTTCTTCTTTATGGAAGGAGAAGAGCCTAACCATGACTTTGTCCTAACCAGCACTATCCTCTAACTAAGTCCCAGCTCCAACTTTCTAGTTAGTAATATGACCTTAGGTAAGATAGTTCCTCTCTTTGCACTTCAGTTTTCCTCATCTCCATGAAAAAGAGGTTGAATTGAATGGTCACTGTTGTCATATCCAGTTCAAATGTTTTATGATCTAAAAGCAAAGTAATGTTATTACTAGGGTCATGCTTGAAGACCAAGAAAAAGGGTGGGGGTATTTTGCAGCTTTTCTCCTCACAACTATTTTAATCAATCTAATGTGAAATTCTATGGTATAACCGCATTAGTATCTTCCCCATGAATTCAATGTGCAGTGGTCTATGTCGGGATGACTGAAGGCAAATACACAGGTATATATCCTTTTGTCCTATTCCTTCCTTACCACCTATCAAATCTTCCTGAGTTACAAACCCACCTCTTAGCTGGGATATATAGAAGGATTATCCTCCAATGCTATTACCCCTCTAATGAAGGAATTCTTTTACTGCAATATTGTAATGAATACATGATCTCATCAGCATGATTATTTCATTTACTGGCATGGTTCATATTCCATCTACACTTTTAAATGCTAGGCAGCTTTTGTTTATGTCTTTCCATCACAGTAAGGGATTTACAATTTCTCTTATGTCCACCACCCATGTATTAAATACTATAGGCAATAAATTCCCCAACTTTTCATTGGATGGGAGTAAAAGACAAAGCAACCTCTTAATACTATATTTCCTCTACTTTTGTTTTGAAAATTGATGTTGAAAATTGGATTTAACTTCATAAACCTAATTCTGAACCTGAGGAAAAAATATCCTTTTCACGTGCATCTCTTGGCATATCCAAATAAGAACCAAAGGAAATGCTGCATGAACTCTTACAACTAACTCTTGAGGGTATTCTGTGGAAGAGGGACCATGTCAATTACAAGTGCATGATGGCCCCAAAAGTAAGTCTAGGCTAGAGTAAAAATCCTTTCCCATCAGAAATTAGCTATAACTGTGAGAGCCAGAGTTTGAGGCTTGTCTTTTTACAATGTCCCTGTCTTTAAACATCTTATTACATTACAAACTTCTGTTCCTCTAAAACTTTTGTGACTTCAATGCAAGTTTATTTTTTGAATGGGATTTCAATATCAAGGAAGGAAAATCCTTTTCTGGTTTACTTTGGAATATTATTTGCATTCTGTAAATGACTAGAAAGTCATGAAGGACGAAATTTATCCTCCTTAAGAACAGGGGCTTTTTGGAAAGCTGAAAGTCAGAGTGACACTACCCTCTTTATCCTACTGGTAACTTTGACACATGACATTTCCCCTCCAACTCCCTGTGTCATATAAAGCTAATTTTGTCTTTGATAGATTCTATTGGTAATTGCTGTACTTGCCGTACCATCCATTTTTATGAGCAAAATTATCCTTTTAGAGTTGTACCTCAAAGGGTAGATAGGTAGGATTTCATGAAGGAAAATTTGAGCTCTGTAGTCTCTGTAAATAAGGATCAGTGGCTTCCTTTTGGTGACCTGCTTATCTGTACTCCTATAACTAGGCCTCATAATATTCTAATTAAAAGCATTCAAAATTGCCACCCAATTTAGCAACTGACTGGCACTCTCCTACATCATCCTGTAGAGGCATAGTAAGCTATCAAAGTAAGGAGAATGCTAGACTTAGAACCAGAAAGATCTGGTTCCAAAAGTAGTTGTGTAACCCTAGTCATTCAACTGCTAAACGCCCCAGGAAACTTCCTAGGGCATAGTTATTAAGCCAAAGATGGCTTTGAAGGAGTTTATCCCTGACAAAATCATTGATCCTTTATTCTTCGTATTTCAAAGGCATGGACAAAGAATTCTGGACTTGGAGGCAAGCAACTTAGGTTTGAATCCTGCTTTTAATATTTACTAGCTATGGAATTATAAGCAAGTAACTTAGTCTTTTAGTATCTCAATTTCCTTCTCTGTAAAATGGAGATAAATATACTTGCACTAACTACCTCACAGGGTGGGGTGATTAAGAATCTTTGCAAATCTTAAAAGACTATGGAGATTTTAGTTAAAATTATGCAACGTGTCTTATATTTTCCAATAAAGGTGGGAGTTTATTGAGGGTTTCACATTTTTGTATACCTCCTATGACAACAAGAAAAGGTCTGGATATTAAAAAAAGATTGATTAATTATTTGCCATGCCAAGTATAGTAAGGAATAATTGCTGATGGTCAGACTATAAATTTCCTACATCTTAGGGAGCATATTTAGTCTTTATTGTTGTCTCATGTTGACTAATCATGGCAGGGAGCCTATCATGCAATTTCCTTCTTGTCAATGGTGAGAGATTGTAAGTTATTTAACATGGATAACCTAGGACTAGCTGAGGAAAGATATTCTCCAATTCAGTTGTGGCTCATAGTGTTACATTTACAATTCACACTACAAATCATAAAATATTTAAACAGGATACTAGAGAACTCAAGGCAGTGATAGTTACATAGTTTGAAGTGTTCTCTAATCAGAGTCTGCTGTTCTAGGAAAAATTTTTCCAGGAGGAACAGTTTAAAATAGGCTTTTTCATTTCTGATCATAGCACTGTTGCTTGCTAAATTGTGGACCATAGCCCCATGGGCCGTTTTGACAGTTCCCTTGATTATTGGAATATTGCCCCCCCTTCCTCACTCATAGCCCTTTCAGAATCTTCCTCTATATCCGTACATCTGTTATGTTTTGGACAATCCCAGACTTCTCAGAATATAAGGTCAAATGTAGAATCAACAGAGACACAAGTTTGTATGAGAAGGTGTGTGTTAAATGTTGTTGCCTAGGAATGAGGTAAAGCTTTGCTGAATAGGATTGGATTAAACGAAATGAAATTTAGTATAGAAATATAATACAAATAGCAGTTTATATGTCTAAAGCATTTATGTCTAAAGCAAAAATGTTTTATATACTGTCTCATTTAGTTCTATAGATAATTTATTATGTCCATGTGTGCTGTTGTGATTGTTGCGTATCTTCCATTTAGGGTGGGTGACTCATGAGAAGCCTTCAGTCTCATTCCCATGGATTCTGGTACTTTCACTGATGAAGGTCACGGGATGTGACACTGTCCACTCCTCCTATCCTCTTCCAGGATGTTATTGTAATGACCTGTAACTACTGTCTCCCTAATATATGCTTTTATTTTCTTCCTCTCCATCCAACACCTTTAATATTCCCATTTGGTGCCAAATTTCTCAGGAAATTTGATTATACTTGATACCCTCACTGCATTTCTTCCCTTTGTCCTTCATTCACTTGGGCTTAGAATCTAGTATTTTTCCACACTACTCTATAAAAATTTGTTTCTGAATAGTTACCAAGCTTCTCTTAATCACCAAATTCTATCTCCCTTCCCCTCCATCTTTGTTTTTTCCCCGATCTTTGTATAATTTTTGACATGTTAATAAATTCTTCTTGATAGATATTTTTACCGCCTTGAATTTCTGTAACATGACACATCCCTGATTCTCTTTTTTACCTAATTACTACTCTTCTTCATTCTCGTGCTATCTCACCCTCTACCATTGACATTTCCCAATGACTGCCTTTGTCTCTCTTTACTACTCTCATTTATATTATCCTCCTTGGCAAATAACTATTATAACATTAGGTATGTCTCAGTTCTTTAGCCTTGACATCTCTCATGAACATCTAGACTCGCCTCTCCAAGTGTCTATCTCATATCTGCCATCTAGGTCCTCAAACTCATCATAACCAAAACAAAGGTTTTATGTTTAGTTTTTCCCTAAAAAACCTTATCTTTTTGATTTTATGAGAAATGAGCATTGGATAATTTGACACCTAAGCCTTGTATTTGACTCTTTTCTTTCCTTCATTTCTCGTATCTGATACTTTTGATTGTATTTCTGAACATTTCTCACATTTCCACTCTATTCTTATGTCCCTTATCTCCCTTGTTCAGGCAGGTAATCCTTAGAGTCTTCCTGGACTATTTTCAGTGTCCTTTTCTTCTCTTGTCGAGCCTTCATATAGCTGTCTGAGCAATCTTCCTAATACACAAATCTGGTGATATTGTTATTCTGCTCAAAGAATCTTCAAAGGATTCCTTTTTTCTCTAATTAATTTAGTAAGAAAGTTCAAATTTGTATTCCAGACATAATAACTTTAATTTATAAGGTGATTTAAGGAGCTAAAGCATTTTACCTAAATTACCTCATTGGATCCCCAGAACCTGCCTGGGAAGTAAGTACTACAGATTTTATTACTCTCATTCATTACCAAGGAACCTTAGTCTCAGAAAGGTTAATTGATTTGCCTATAGTCAAATACCAGAAACTAACATGAATCAGAGACAAGATCCACATCCATATCTTCCTTACACCGTGTTCACTCACCGTAACAGACTGCCTCAAACATTGGGGAACCTCTACAACCTGATGGTTACACCTTTCTAGACTTCTCTTTCTCTACCAGATTCCAAATACTCAGTGTTTCAAACTAGACTCTCATCTAATATGCATGGCTAAGAATTGTTATCTCTGTGCTTGCCTCAAATGACCTGCAGCCTCCTCCATGACATCTTCCTTTTGCCCTGTCAATGATGGCATTCACTCTCAGACATTCATAGAGTATTAAACCTCTCTAATGCACATATTGTTACTTATTTTGTATTACATTCACTTAATGAAGCACTGTAGTCCCTTGTTAAGCTATAAACTCCATCAGGGAAGGCTCAAATCTTGCCTAAATGTTAAGCCTTCATGAATGCCTCACATGGCATTCTGTGTATGTAACTCTTTAGTAAATGTTAGCTCAGTAGAAAATTGAATTCATGCCAATTCCATGATATGGGCAGAAAAGTAGTATTATCTGTCTTTTATAGATGAGGAAACTGGGAATTAGAGAAACTAAGTGTCTTAATTAGAGTCATGCAAACAATGAGTGAAAAAATGAGGATTAGAACAGAAGTCTTCTTACTCAAGGCCCAATGCTCATTCAGTTATATTACATTCACTATTATTACAAAGGTATTAATAATAAGGCACCTAAGAGTATATGTGAGTGTGTGTTTTCATTCCTTTTCTAATTTTGTTTGCTTCAATTTTTACTTTGGCAGAAAATTGAACATTGGAAGAATTACATGATTTAAACTTTATTATAGTTCTTTCTCAGGAGTCAGTCCTACATGTCCTATGGGCACTCGTAACTCCTTGTGTTGTCCTGCCATTTTGTTATAATGTGCTGCACAAAAGTGATGAGTAAATTCTTTTTGGTTCATAAATGTCTCAAACCATTTTAAGTTCCTTCAGAAATTCATTTTACCTCACAATTTTTGCATCGAATTTTTGCCCTGGGGTACTTTACAGGAAATGGAGTAAGTACTTTTCAGATATATTTACACTTAAATTCAAGCAAATGGAATAGTTTTGCCAACAGTAAATTGCTCTTGTCCCTCCAAAGAATTGTGATGGGATTGGTACTCCAAATCCACAAAGTGAGAATGAATTTTTATTTCAGCCCAATGCAATTCTCTCATCTCTCATTCTGTAGGCTTTGAAGTATGGTAGGAACATATTATAAAGCCCAACATCTGTGCACTGAAGACAGAGTAGTACATTCCCCAAAGATAAATACTATATTCACTGTGTTGAGCAGAGGTTTAAAGAACCTACAATGTTGAAAAATTTGGGAAATGAATATCTACAAATAATCTGATGCAAACTTGGAAGAACTTATTTTGGATGTTCTGAAAACTAGAATCCTGAAGCATTGATTTAAACCAGTATTTTATTTGATCAAATCAAACCATGTGCCCAGGCACCTTGATTAGAGTCTAAGATGAAATCTCAGCAAACTCTGTGTTGAAAAAAGAACTTGAACTTTACAAATAGCAGGGAAATAGTGGCATTTTGTTACAGTTCTGTTGAAACCTTTGGATGATTCAGTCAGGAGAAGCCCTAGAGATCATTTACTCCAAGTACTCTACCCCTTCCCCCCACTCTCTTTAGACAACTTACTTCATCTTTCACAGCTAGTGGAGGAAAAAGGCAATACTTGGACTCTAAATTGTCTCTTATTTCCCAATCATATATCCTTTCTATTACACCCCACTCCACAGAGTCCTCTTCCTTTCCTTCCATTCAATAAATGTGTATTTAGTCCCTACTAGAAGCAAGGTACTACATGAGGTAGTTAAAAACAAAGAAATAATAATACAATTGCTATTCTAAAGGAGCTCACATTCTACAAGGGGAATATAGCATCTTCACACACATGAAAAGAGTAAATGTGGACTATGTACAAATTACAGTTCTCCCTTACACATTATTGGGGTTAGGGGTGTGGTGCCATCTCCCTACTTCCCCAACTGCAACCTGGAAAATCCAGGTAAAATTTTTTGACCCCCCCCCTTCATACCAGAGAGGAAATTAGAGTTTTTTTCTTTTTCTTTTAGGCGGTATTTATTGTACTTTGTAAGATTTGAATATGTTTATGGTATTAAAGATAAAAATATGTTGATGTTATGCAACACTATACATATATATTTATTCATTTCTCAGTTTCTAAACTTTTTCTGTATCATCTGCAGGTCTTTTCATGTCATCAGCAACTTCCAGAAAAACTCCCCCCAAATTCTCATTTAATTTCTTATGCTGACTGGTGCCATAACTGGGGAAAGATGGGATGTTGAAGGGATAACTGTATTGTAAAGTAATTTCAAGAGTGAAAGAGGATTAAGAATTTGGATGACCAGGAAAGACATCTCATTAGAAATGGTACGTGAGGGTACCTGAGTTTAAATTCTACTTCAGATACTTCCTAGATATGTGAATCTGGGCAACTCACTTAAGCCCAATTGCCTCACAAAAACTGGTGCATGACCCATACATCTCCATAGTAGTACTCCACTGTCATATAGGCACTGAGCATATGTAGTCATGGAGGTGGGCCCTCCAAATCATTTTATCTTTGACTCATGTATCTTACACCCTTTGAGAAACCTGAGTCTATAACTCAAATATAGCTCATGTATAAGCCTCTACATATGTGGTTAAGTCTGGTATGAATATTCAATATAGAAAGATATATATTGGACACAAGACAGCTTTTATTCCTCTTCAAAGAAAATGCAGATATTACCTAAAGGATTCATAGTAGCACATAAAAATTAGAATTCTCTTCTTTCTGTGTTGAGCCCTACCTTTCCCCTGGGTCCTACGGTCTTCAAATCCCTGTGATTTAGATTCTTCCCAGAGATCAATTAATTTGGTCTTGTTATCAAGGAAACCTCCTGTTATTTCAGTAAGCCCATTTTTCATTTCAGACATACATATGGACATATAGCTTTATAATATTACCTTGACAGTTTCTACTCTCTTAGAATGGAAACATACTTGAACTTGAAAAAACAGGCCACCCCATAACATCCCCCAAACTCTTGTTACCATCTCAGAGACCCATACATATGCTACTACTTTGAAGACTTTGGCTTTTGCCAAAAGGGAAATGCAATTAAGGTTAATAGGTTCAAATATTTCATGGCAGTATTGGAGGTCAAGGTCTGTTTTCCCCTCCCTATATTATGACTTATGCACTCATTCTATACCTCTTGCTCTTAGAGTTTACCTGAATGACTGCCTTCTCCTTCTATAAAACTGACCTTGCTTAGTAACTCCTTATGTACATTTCTAGAAGTCTATAGTCTAGAATTCTCAAATTGACAGTTACTATGAAAGCATCCCCAAGTCTGGGATGTTTCATGAGCTACATTTCTCCTAGATGGCTACATTCCCTCCTAATAATGCCTAGGCATGTACTTCTCCCTTGATCAAGAAACTAAAGTTCAAAAACTCTCAACATTCCTGGAGAAAGCTAGGGCTCAAGATTATCATCAGCACAGCTATCTAATGGTTGGGAAAATATGCAGCTAATGCCTTTCATGGCCTGGGCCTATAGACTCAGATTCCAGGTACTCTGGCTCCAGGAATTTTTTTTGTTTTGTTTTGTTTTTTTACTTTTTTTTTTGTTTTTTTGTTTTTGATCTGGCTGTTGACATTCCTAGGCAAAAGAATGGATGATAAGTTGGTATTCAGGGAAGGGGTATGCCAAATCACAGGCACCCCTCAGGGTTCAGTGCGTTTTCCAAGACCTTTGAACCTTTGTTCATGGGAAGGAATTAAGCAATGCAAAGCTGTCATTACTTCTCTGAAAAGAGCATAGTAATTGACTGTCCTATGGTTCATTCCTTCAGACTAAAACTCCCTTTCTTGGCCATTATAAATATTGTCTTCCCTTATTAAACCACAAGCTACTTGAAGGCAAAAGTAATTTCACTTTTTAATTGTTAGCCCTAGAACCTAAACGCATAGTAGGTGCTTAGCCAATTCTCCTTAATTCATTCTTTGAAAGTATAAAAATGTCTCAAATAAGCAGTGAAGACTGTTTTAGAGATTTCATATAAAACCAAACAATTCATCCACACTCAATCCAAGACCAGTTCAATTGATTCATCCCCAATGAAGAATCTTTAAAAATATATCCTCAATTTTGCTTAAGAATAACTGGGCATGTCTCTGAAGCTCTGGAAATCTCTCAAGGTTGTAAATTGTATGTTCACACCCTTCACTAAAACATGTAATCTGGGTTTATAACAGAGTTACCTATTATAAGCGTATTGAGCATCAAATTTATCAGTGAACTCCCCTACCTCCTACTAGGTGATATGTGGTTCCCAAAGAATAAAACTCTCTTTATTTATTAAAAAGGGGTGGGGAATTTCTCTAACATAAAAGATTTGGTTTTTTTAATACTTTTAAAATGCTACTTTCTTCCTTTCCACTAAGATTCCCCTAAGATTCCCACTGTGACAACTTGTGGTTTGGAGGTATCTTAGGTGCCCAAAAAGTACAGATTCTAACAGGTCAAATTAGTGTAAAAGCTTTGAGGAAGGCTGGAAAATACACTTTGATGCCCATGGACCAGCCTAGAAAAATACGGGACCAGTTTGCTATGGGGCTGTGAATTATTCAGCTGTAGCAATTTTCAACCACTGTGCAATAAGTCAACAAATATTTATTAAACACTTAGTATGTCTATCTGCCAGCTATTGTGCTAGGTGCCAAGGATCTAAAGAGAAAACAAAAAACTCCATCTCTGCCTTTTTGTATTCTCTCATCTCTGGATTGATAATGACCTCCCTTGATTCTTTTCTTGACTCTTTTTTACACTTCTGATTGATCCTTATCTGTTTCCTTCCTTCCTTCGTTCTTTAATTTCTTTTGGCTCTTCGTACTATCCCAAAGCCTAAAACTTGATCCCCTATCTCTTGACAGGTAGGTGGCACAATGTGGGCTGGCCTTGGACTCAGAAAGAGCTGAATTTAAATTCTGCATGAGATACTTTCTGTGTGACCCCGAGATAAATTAACTTATTTTGCTTCAGTTTCTTTGCCTCTAAAATGCCATTAAACAGTGGCATCTATCTTCTAGAGTTATTGTGAGAATCAATTGAGATAATATATGCAAAATGGTTTATACTATATGAATTCTTATTGCTATTATTGTGCTTTCTTGCTCAGTAATTTCATCAGGAACCATGGATTCAATTATCATTTCTCTATGAATGATTCTCAGATACAATCCAGTCATGATATCTCTTCTGAGTTAGTCCCATATGACAATATGATGTTTGGACACAAATTAAATATCTTTAAACATCCCAAATTTGACATATCCAAAAGAGAACTCATTACCTTTTCTCCCATCCCCAAACATCCCATCTTCCTAACTTCCCTGTTACTATAAAGAACTGTCATAAATGTCTGTCATAAGTGCAAGTCAGCCACACGACATCACCCTCTTCATTCACAAAGCCATAACCTTTATCTAGAATGTCATCACCTCTCTCCTAAGGAGACTATTTCAATGGTTTTCATCTTATTATCCTTGCCTCAAGTCTTTTATTATCTACTCAGCTGCCTTAATGTTAAATCTAACCATGTCATCTTGCTTCTCAATAAACTCCAGTCATCTCCTATTAACTCCAGGACTAAATATTAAATGTTGTTTTCATCATCATAACTGGTCAATTGTTTATCTTCCCAATGTTTTCCCAATATGATCTCTCATTCATACCCTGATCCAGTTACTACAACAGTCTAGTTGGTTTTCCTTACACAACACTCAACCCCATAATTTCAAGTCTATCTCTCTTAAATCACCTTCTATCCCCACTATATAAATCATGTATATAAATAGTTGTTTGTATGTTGTCTCCTCCATTAGTTTGTGAGTTCCATGAGGGCAGGAATCACGTGTTCAAAAAGTAGTTATTGATGACTGATGTACTGATTGAAGTGAAAATACGATTAAACATTTTTTCAGTCAATTAACATTTTTAAGCATGTGCTTCACTAAGTACTGAGGATCCAAAGAAAGACAAAAGACTATGCCTGCTCTCAAAGGGCAAATGAAAAAGACAATATGAAAACGCATATAGACAAGTAAAGCACATATAGAACAAATTAATAGAGGAAAACACTGGCATCAAGGTGATTGGGAAAGGCTCCTTATAGAAGGTAGGATCTTAGCTAGGACTTGAAGGAAGTCAAGAATCATAGATGAAGAGGGAGAACATTCCAGGCATGGGGACAGTCAGTGAAAATTCCTGGAATCTGGAGAGAGAATATCATGTACAAGGAATATAAAGAAAATCAGCATTAGGGGATTACAAAGTATATGAAGGTAGGATTAAATGCAGAAGACTAGAAAGATAGGAAGGAAGTAGATTGTAAAGAGTTTTGAGTACTAAACAAAGGAATATTTTCCTTTCATATTAGAGGTAACACAGAGGCACAGCAGTTTATTGAATAAGGGCAGTGCGATGGTCAGATCTGTGCTTTAAACAGATCACTTTGGCATCTGAGTGGAGGATGACATGGAATGGAGAGATTTGTGGCAGGAAAACCAACCATCAGACTATTCAGTAGTTCAAGAGTACAGTAATCAGGGTATGCACTGGGGTGATGGCAGTGCCAGAGGAGGAAAAGGAACTTCTATAAGACATTGAAAGGTCGGAATTGATACAAATTGGAAAAAGATTGGATATATACCTGTATCAGTGAAGGGAGTAGCCATACCAATGAAATTAGACATCATAAAAGTGTTTTCAAATACAGCTCTACATGTTTATCTACAAATCAATACTAAAAGGGAAAAAAATGAGTTGTACAAAGTGAAAATTCAATTTAAAATGGACCTCAATTCCACAGTAATATGTCAATAATATACAGGTTACCAATTACTCCCTTTGCTTTGAACTATTTTCTCCAACGGGATCACACATATTTTTCCTAAATTTTCACAAAGGCCAAATGAGTGGACATCAGAATTGCAGAGATTTGCAATGAGCAATAAAATTCAAAGCCACAATGAATTAGAAATGCCAATTGTTGGTAAATTATAGGATTACAGAACTAGGAGGTCACCTCCACAATCTGTATAATCCTCTGCCCTCTTGCTCTCAGATAGATGACAATGGACATCTATCTGATGATCCAAAGAATACGCAGCCAATCTTGCTCAATCTGATCTAGCAAATTGTTTAAAATCAGTCTTCATATTCCCCCAGTGTATGTGTGTTAATTATGGCCTTTTCAGAAGGTTGACCAGTTTGGGATTTGTTTTATTTAGAAGGCAAATCCATTCAAGTGGCACTGAAGTCTCTTTTGTGCCCTTCACAAGGGTAAGCGCTCCAGTGCTTCTCATTAAGACTAATCAACAGTCCTGATATAGGATGAATAAACCAACAAAAACCAAAAAAGGGGGTGTGTGCTCTCCTGTCCTCTATTTTACTGAAATAATTTTTTAAAATGGTATCAGAGTGCTGTCCAACATCGGGTTCAATATGCATGATTTTTCTACTTTGGGTAAGGTACTAAGTCTTACAGTTCTTTTGTGCCATCCCATTACTGGGCTCTGATGCAGAAGTGCAACCACACAGGAAATTTTGCCTTTCCAGGTGGCTTGGAGATGTGTTTTGTAAAGAATTTTTACAAATGAATATTATTGAATGTCAGAAAAGATGAATTTTGAACCTGCTTTCCAATCTTCTTAGACATCTGCTATCAGAGGATTCATAGCTGTTGTCATTCTGGCTCAGGTATTCTCTCTAGCTATTGAGTTTTGTTCATTTCTCTGCATTGTATTTCTGCAAACCCTCCTTGGATTTGATGTTCTGGGAAGGACCTTTTAGTTTGGAAGCTGTGAATCTCCAAACCCTATAATGGAAACTCTTTAAACTTGTCAATAGTGATCAGGAGCACTTTCCCAAGATCAAAACTCATAGAATTGAATATTATATGATAATGTGAATGATGCATTATCTGGGAAGATTCTTAAGATTACCAGGATGGTACATTCTATATTCTTAGTCATGGCCAAGACCAGACAATCTCAGCTCTTAAAAAGGATTGATACTGAATGCTAACATTCACTTGACCCAAGCAATGATAGACCAAGTTCAAACATGCAAAAAAAAAAAAATAACCAGCTCCTTTCTCTGTGAGTTTACCATTTCCTTGGTATGATCACATGTTCACTCATGATCTTATGGTGGAATAGGTACTATATGTTTTTCTACAATCCTTTCTTTTTTGTTCATGTTAATATTTGTGGATTTAAAAGTGGAAAAATCCAATTGCTTTACATTCTGGTCCAGGAGAATAAAGTAGGTATAGAACACAATTTAGCTCCTGCTGAGTGTTCTTAGGGGAAAACAAAAAACAAACAAAAGAACAAAAGACAGTCAAAGAAATGATTTGAAAGAGCATTGGTTCTATAGTCACAGGACCTTGCTTCAAATGTAATCTCTGAAACTTACTGGGCAAGTCATATGTCCAGCCTGTGCCTCAATTTCTTACCTGTAAAGTGAGAGAGTTGGACTATATAGCCCCTTCTATTACTCAATGTATGATCCCTTTAAAGTTTTGGGATGAAGGTGGGGGATGTTGATCCCTGGATAAATTTTATTTGTCCCATAGCAAATGCTCCAGAAAAAGATGCTGCTCGGGAAATTGGTATGCAGTCAAGGGAATATTTTGCTATATCAGCTCTCATTACAGAGCATCCTCATTAAGACCTAACTATGGCAAAAACAAATAAACAAAACACACCAAGATTTTTAAAGGGCTAAGAACAATTAAATGATGACTCCATATGGACCTTACTGTCTGTGTAACTTTGGGCAAGTCAGAGAACTTCTCTGAACCTCAGTTTCTTCATCTATGAAATTTGGATCATATCTGGATCAGATGATTCCCTAAGGTCCATTGTGCAACTAAATTTTATGAATGATATATGGACTATAAACTTCGAGGCAATGAGAAATGAGTCAGAAAGTAAAAGAAAATCAATTAGTCAATCACTCAACAAATATTTTTAAAAGTCTACCAGGTCTTAGTATCTTTGTACAAATACAAGTAAACTCCTTACTTATAAGGAGTTTATATTCATCAGACACATATGTGTATACATATGTATATGTGTATATATGTACATATGTGTATATATGTGCATGTGTGTGTGTATATATATATTTATTTACATAAAACAAAGTCCAATACCTTTGTTGAATGGGAAAAACTTTCTTTCCATAGCTTGCAAATTGAGCAATACCCCTTCGAGCTCTGGATTGGTGTCTGAATTCTGTGTAAGAATTTAGCAGAAGATTAATAAGTAAGTTTCCATACTAAGCTTCAAAGAGTCAACACATCTGGGAGAATGAGCAAAAAGTTGGTTCAATGAAAAGCCAGAGTTCATGGAATCGATAGATTAAAAAAGAGTCAGCAGAGAAAAAATTAAATTTAACCAAGCCAAAAAACCATGACTCCCAGGGTAGTGGTCTTTCATCTGGAGTTTGTGAGTATACCTTTCTAAATATAGATAGATAGATAGATAGATAGATAGATAGATAGATAGATAGATAGCTGTTTCCAATATAAGTGGTTTCCTTTGTAATTCTGTATATTTTATCTTATTCATTTAAAAAAATTTTGTGTGAAATTGTCCAAATACTTCACTGCATGTCAAAAGATGTTTACGACATACAAACTCTGATAAGGACTAGGAAAGAATCATCAAAAAATATATATTCAGCCCTCATTACATGCCAGATGTGCAGGTGGGTGGAACAGTGGATAAAGTGTCAGGTTTGAAGTCAGGAAGACTCTTCTTTCCGAGTTCAAACCTAGCATCAGCTGTGTGACCCTGGGCAAGTCACTTACCCCTGTTTGCCTAGGTTCCTCATTTGTAAAATGAGCTGGAGAAGGAAATAGCAAACTACTCCAATATCTTTGCAAAGAAACCCCCCAATGAAATCATAGAGTTGGCCATGACTGAACAACTACAAAATGGCAGATTCTGTGGATAGCACTATAAAGGCCAAAAAAAGATAAGTACCAGACCTCAAGGACCTTAAATTCTACTAGAAGGAATACAATATGTTTATAGATAAGTAAATTATAATGTCTACTGATACAAAATAAAAGTAAAGTCGTAACAAAGTGGGGACAATAAACAATTAGAGAAATCAGGAAAGTTTACTTTAAAGAGATGGTATTGAGAGGTTGAAGGGAGATAAGGGTTACAACTAATATTTATATAGTGCTTTGTATATGTCATCTCATTTTTAAATTCACAATAATCCAGGAACATAGGTACCACAAGAATTTTGATGCTTATTTTTTAGAGGAGGAACCTGAGGCAAAGGGAAGACTTGCCTAAAGTAACAGAGTTCTTAAGTTTCCTAGGAGAGATTTGAAGTCTTCCTTCCAGATTAGAAGTCCAGTAGTTTTACCATTCTATTCAAGGTCTGTTCTTGTAAATTGTGACTCAAATGCCCAAAGCTTTCATGGAGACCATGAGCAAGAATGCCAAATAGGGATGAAGCAATACTTTAATGACTTTAATAATGTTACTTAATAGTCATTATCTGCTACATGTGAAGTATAAGCTCCAGATATCGGCTTTCTGGCTGTGCAAATAATAGAAATTGGGATAGAGGACTATGTATGTCAGCGAGGTTGGCAATTCTTTCAGTCATGCCTCTGAATGGATTAAATGATGAAGCCCTGCTGCTATATCCACTCCTTTCTCAAATGGGAATCCAGGCAAACCACAGTGTGAGTAGTAGTGCAGAAACTTGGACCCGGAGATCCACCAATTCAGGGTTCAGTATCTACCAGAATATTACCTAAACTTAGGATCAGAGATTTAGAATTCTGAGGGATTTTGGTAAGGAATCTTGCAACAGAAATTTCTTGATAATTAGACTCTAAAATGACAACTTATCTTTTCAGAAAACCATTAAGTTGGAGGGGAAGTCATTGTCTAATGCTTCAGAGTTTGGTACAAAAAAATATTTATTGGTCATATAAACAGTAAAACCAAATCCTTTCTCTAGAGAGTTCTCCTTAGCATCAGGCTTGAGTGCTGATCTTTCTATTCTTGTTCCCACTACTACAAAATAAGATGTAAAAGTAAAGGATTTCAGACATAATCTGTATCTCCTCTCAAGTTTCTTACCTGAGGTAGCCTGTTACTTCAGGGAACTGCTAGGTACTGTCCGTCCCTCCACTTTCTTGCTTCCTTTTTTTATGTTGTCATCTAGTTCCCTGAAGAGCAGGGGCATCTTTTTCTTTCTTTGTGCCACTGGTATACAGCACAGTGCATGGCACATAGTAGGTAGTTAGTAAATGTTTATTAGGAAAGCATTATACACAACAACAACCACACTGTGCAATGACTGACTTTGATCGACTTAGCTCTTCTCAGCAATGCAAGGATCTAAGACAATTCCAAAAGACTCATTATGGAAAATGCAATCTACATCCAGAGAAAGTACTTGGGAGTCTAAATGCTCTTGGAAGCATACTATTTGCTCTCTTTTTCTTTTGTTGTTTTGTTTTATTTCTTCTTTTTCATGGTTCTAATTAGTTCTAATTCTTCTCTACACCATGACTAATGTGATAATATGTTTACTATGAATGCATAAGTAGAGCCACAAGTAGAATACCATCTTGGGAAGGGGCAGGAGAGGGAAAAGAAGAAAAATTTGAAACTCAAAATCTTAAGAAACTGAATGTTAGAAATTAAAAATAAATTAATTAAAAAATAAAAACATGTTTATTGACTGACTAACTTATTAAAACAGATGTGCTATCTATATAACTTTCACTTTGGCTGGGTCTTTTCTGCAAGATCTCCAGGAAACAAAGGCAGAAGTATGCTTATCTAGAACTTGAATGATTTGAATAAGGTACCCTCTCTTCTTACTTCAACTCTGGGCTCCATGTTTCAGGTCTTTGACTGCTAATAAAGTTGGTGTAGATCGATCCCACTAGTGGTTTGTTTAGTTTTGAGGTGAAGAGGTAAAGTTTACGTTCACTGGAAACTCACCTTAATAGATTAATAAATGCTTTTCAATTAAATAGTTCACTCATTTATTAGTTTTAAAGTAAAGGATATAGTGCCAGTCTGAGAAGAGTGACCCAGAGCCCCTTTTGTCTTGATGTGGAATATAATACAGCACACATAAATTTCACCTAGGAGCTAGTAAGTTCTGAGAGAATTTATAGTATGGTCTGAGCAGCTCAAGAATCTTGTGTCTTGAGTGATTTTATGCCCAGGAGGATATCCCTTTACAAGTTCATTGATCTAGGGTGGAGTAGAGCACAGGTATCTGTGAGCACAGCAATCATGAGCAAGTTAGATAAGAATTACTGAGTAGTGGTAAAAGTCCCTTAAATATCAGGCTGAACTTCAGAAACTCACAGAATTTGACCTAGAAAGGATCTCACTGACCTTCTAGTCTAACATGTAAATGAAAGGAATCACCACAAAATTATCTACAAGAAGTAGTTATATGAACTCTACTTGAAGACTCTCCTAGGAGAGAGCCTTCAGCTCTTGAGACATCCCACATATGAATTCTTCATTTATTCTCTATGCATCTATCAACACGTATTTTCCTCTCCTCTGGGGGAAGGGACCTTGTTTGATTAGACTGTATCATGTCCCTTTCTTTTTTTCCCATAAATCCCTCTTATTTGAGAGTGTAAGCCAAAATCCTTTCACTTAAAATTCAAAGGGCATCTAGTCCAAGGAAATTACTATAGAGGAGAGTCTAGATTTAGAGTGAATGAATTTGTGTTGAAGATCCAGTTTTGCCACTCTTTATCTATGTAACAGAAACACTTAGCCTTTCGGTCCTGTTCTTTCATCTAGAAAATGAAGAGTTAGACTAGATGACAACCTATGGTACCTTCTGACTCTGATTCTCTGAAAACATGGAAACACCTAATTTAGCAGATGAGATAATGTTTATATTCTTTCTGCCTAAATAGTAGGTCTAGTGGGATGAGAGGATCAAAGTTTGCTGTTCTCATGATTAATGAGAACTTTATATTTTATGCTGAGCTAAGTATGCCTATGCTGTTGATAAAGGGTATTTACTGCAAGTTTTGTAACTAGAGGGAGTTGGTTAATTTCTCTGGAAAAGTATGTCAAGATACAATGCTCAGTCAATTTAAATTCCCATATGATTTGAATCTAAAAATCAGTAAATGGTCTTGAAGTATTATTTCTTTGGAAAAACTGGACTCCAAACATTCTGCCAACACACTTGCTATTGCTTCTTTCAGAATAATTGACAAATTGGACAATTGGCCCAGAAGACTTACATTAACTGATGCAGAAAAATGGAGCAAAATCAGAAGCAATTTACATGATGACTATAACAATGTACAGGAAAACAACTTTGAAAGACTTTAGAACTCTGTTCAATATTTTAAGATTCCTGATGAAGTTATTGGAATTTGTCACTTCTGGGAAGAGGTAATAGACTGCAAATGTAGAATGAGACATACATTTACAGACTGCTGTAATTATGTGTTCAAATATAAAGATTCCTTGGACAGAGGGAGTGATTGAGTAGCAATATTGATGACAAAAATGAATTAATGAATATTAGTGAAAATTTCCAAAAATATACAGAAGAGAGATAGAGGAAGTTCAGAAGATGACATAGAGAAGCAGAGCTTATTATATTTATTTTCAATTTAATCGGCACCTTAGAAAATAAACTGTGAATAACAGAAGGTCACAAAAAGTTAAAGTTCATAATAAGAAAAGAAAGTTTATAGTGAAAAAGAAGTATATCCAGGAATATATGGATATGATATAACTTTGGGAATCTTATCTGAGAATACACAGTGTACTGAGGGATATGAGAAAAAGTCATTTCACCATGAGACTACTAGGACTAAGAAGGAAATGAACAACCCTGGATGATAACACAATCAGGCAAAAAATTAAAAAAGGAACACCTACGTACTTCCACATATCTTTAGGGTAAGGAGAATGACACAACCATGTAGCTAATAATTAAATAAGATACCAGGGCACAGCTTCCTCACTGGTGTTTCTTATGGCTTCATTTAAAACACAGTTGGCTATTGAAACTTTCGGCAGAAGGTGGAAACACTAGCTTATGATATGCTGGACTTGAGACCTGGAATATCTGGATGCAAACATTATCTCAGACTTTTACTAGCTGCATCACACTAACTCAGAACTTCTTTGAGGCTGCACTTGCCTTATCTATAAAATCAGAATAATAATAGTATAAACATCACAGTCTTGTTTTAAGTGTCAATAATTTATTCAGAGTACTTTGCCAAAACTTAAGGCTCTATCTTACTATTCTTTTTTTTTTCCTACATGACCTTGGATTTATCCTTTCTAGGTCTGTAAAAATGAGGTAATTGGATGAGATATACTTTAAGGTCCTTCCTTCCATCTCTAAGCATGTGAACCTGTGATTCGAAGGGATAGCTGGGTGGCACAGTGGGTAGAGTGCCAGGCCTGGTGTCAGGAAGATAAATCTGACCTCAGACACTTACTCGCTATGTGGCTCTGAACAAATCACTTAATTCTGTTGGCCTCAATTTCCTCATCTGTAAAATGAGCTGGAAAAGGACATGGCAAACTACCACAGTACTTTTGTAAAACAATGGGCTCCAGACACAACTGAAAATAGCTGAACAGTAATAATTCTAAGATTAGCAAGTGGGAGTATCCACCCGCCTTTGCCTGCTGAGATAAGGACAGCTCCATAGCATGATCCAAGTCTCTGTCTGCCATGAGGGAAGAAAGAACAAAAAGAGATGAAGATTTTGAACATAGGAAGAAAGACCTGAGTCAGAAGGATGTTGGTGAAGTTAATAGAATTTAAATACAATACTTCATAAATCAATGATGACCAGATTGGGCAAAATTCCAACCATAGCACTAAGCCTGAGTAAGTCTCCATTTATATAGTAAGGAATACACCACGTTGTAAAAGGCAGCAGGGATTGAATTATTCTGAATCGTCAGATGTCCCATCTCACAGTGTAAACTGTGTTTTAGAAGGACAATAGAAGTTAATTTTAAATAGTAGTTTTGGGGAAAGAAGGGGTTTTTTTGTTTGTTTTTTTAGGAAGCCAGCTACTTGGGCAAAGAAGTAAGAGCATTCAAACTTAGTGCGAATTATGGGTCCAAGTGATGGAGTGTTTCCTGTGAGGAATGACAAGTAGGACTGTAAGTTGGAATGATTGAGAATATATAAGGGGAGTCATATTTAAGAAAACTGGGAAGATACCACACAATGGTATCTATAAGAATGTGACATCATGAATGGTGGTGAAAGAAGTTAAAAGATTATAGTAAGGTAGTTATTCGAATGATACAGGGTATCCCAAGAATCTGAGTGTAGTTTTAAGCTATTCAAGTTTAAAGTTAATAAAATTCATTCTTGATCCAGCTGATAAAATCCTAACTCCTGACCTCTCTGACTTTGGTAATAATGTTAAACTCATCTCCCTTTGACATAAAAGCACCCTTTACTGGTGGTACTCACATACTGAGATGAATGAAAAGACTGAGAGACAGTTTCTTGGTAATTAATAATCAGTTAATACTGAGATGAATGAAAAGACTAAGAGATAGTTCTTGGTAATTAATAATCAATACTGAGATGAATGAAAAGTCTGAGAGACAGTTTTTTGTTAATTAATAATCAATTATGGCTAGCAAATAATCAATAAATTGAGGTTATTGGTTCTCTTGGAAACCAAAGATAAACCTTGGAGAATATCTTCAGTGATTTGGAAAAGGAGTTGTCTCTGATAGGTGGAATTCAACTTTTATTCATTAATAATTAGTGAGAAAATGAGAAGAACACTTTTATTCTAATGAAATGTGACTCTCACTCTGTCAGGATTCCACACACCCCCTCCCCCTTTGATTCTAGACAAAGAGATCTATCTCCACCTAGATCACTTAAGTAGTTGAACAATAGGCCAGAATTGACCTAGATTAGATTCTCTTTACCTTTAATCAGAAATAAACTCTCCCTATTAAGTGGAATCCTACTCAAGATTTAAGAAGAGAAAGTCTCCTTGGCACTCCTTCAGAAAGAAATAAAAAGAAAAGGAAAAAAACCTCTTTGGATGGAAAATATAAAATTGGTTATTATATAATAAGCAAATCAGTATTTTTCTCAATACTATTTGGCTAAACACTTTTACTTTATTGTATTTATATTTATCTACATATTTTCATATATGTACTTGTCTACCATATACTCCTTCAGAGTAGAGACTTTTTCATACTCTATATGTATCCCTTGGGAGCTAGGGAACATAGTGGATAAGAACACTAGGTATCTACTCAGGAAGATCAGAATTCAAATTTCACCTCAGACCCTTACTAGCTCTGTGACCCTGGGCAAACCACACCAATATCTTTGAGAAGAAAACCTCATAGCCATTTAGTCAATGATGTCATTAAGGGTTGGACTTGACTGAACTACTCAATAAAAATGTGTATCCCTGGCATAGCACCTAGAATAAAAGTACTTTATAAATCCTTGTGGCATTCCAGGATCCTCAACCGTATCTTAAGCTTTCTTACCTCTTTCTGAAACAAGTTGCACAGATGTTGGGCTCTCCCCGAAGGTGGCAAGGGCTTGGAAAAAATCAGTTTTATAAATAGAAAATGAGGAACTATGGTGAAACAGAAATCCAGATGGGGAAGGGTAGATTTGGAGGTTTTAATGGATAGCAAGCTAAATATGTTAAGTGTGACAGGCAGTCAAAAGAACCAAGGCAAGCTTAGGCTGCATTGAGAGTGTGTCCAGGATTTGGGAATGGCAGTCTCACTATACTCAGCCCTAGTCATATTTCATCTCATCTGGAGCACTGCGTCTAATTTTGGATGTCACATTTGAGGAAAGAAATTGAAAAATCTTGAAAGTATCCCAAGGAAAATGACTCAGATGATGAAAGTCTCAGAGTTTACACAATATGAGAAATCATTAGAATCTGTAATGTTTTCCATGAAGAAAAGAAGACTTAGGTGGGGCATGAAAAATATCTTAAAGCATTTTGGAAGCCTGTCATGTTGAAGAGAGATTAGATTTGCTCTACTTGGTCCCAGATTGCAAAAGCAGGAGCTCTGGATAGAAATAGCAAAAAGATAGATGTCATCAAAATGTTCAGAGAAATCTTGAAATTAGAGCTCTGTAAAATTTGAATGGGCTACCCCAGGAGGTGATCCAGTGAGAGTTGGATGGTCATTTGTTACAGAATAAATTATTTTTCAGATACAGCTTGTCCCTTCTAATGATTGGATTCTTTGATTTTATGGGGGGAAATTTCACAAGGATGGGTTGAGGACATTTAAATCAGGGGGAATATAGATCTGCTTTAAATGAATATAGTTCCTGGGCGGAGTTAAGTGAAAACAGGTACATGCGCACATACATTTACAAATATACGCATGAATAAAATCTGAGACATTTATATTAGTAAGAATAAATTAATCGTATAGTTATTAAGTGCCTACTATTTGCCAGGCATTATATTAAGTCCTAGTGGTATAAAAGAAGGCAAAATACAATCCCTAGTTTCAAGGAAATCAATCTGCTGTGGAAGATTACATGTGAAAAAATATATACAAACAAGCTTTATAGAAGAGAAATAAGAAATAATAATTATTCTTATTCACAATAATAACTAACATTTATGTAGTGCTGACTATGTACCAAACATGACGCTAAACACTTTCTCAATTCTATTTTATTTGATTCTCACAACAAACCTGGGAGTTAGGTGCTATGATTAGCCCTCCTTTTGCAGATAAGGAAAATGAGGCAAAGAGAGCTTCTTGCCCAGGTTACATAGCTGGTAAGTGAATGGATTTGAACTCAGGTCTTCCTGTTTATAGGCCCCAATCTCTATCTATTTGTACTATATATTTTTCCCTAATTAACAAAAGAAAAGCACTAGAGTTAAATAAGGGAGATAGTAGAAGATGTCCTGTAGAAGGAATGATTTTAGTTAAAGGGGGCCAAGGAGGTCAGACAAAAGCTAAAAGGAAAGAGAGCATTCTAAGCATGAAGGACAGACAAAGAAAATGCCCAGAGTCAAGAGCTGGTATATTCACAGAACAGACAGGAGGCCATTGTCACTGGATCAAAGACTATGTGTCTGGGAGTAATGTGCTGCAGCTTGTCCTTCATTCTCAAACAGGACTGTGACATTGGGGAGATGGTGATATGACTTTTAATTGATTTTGATTTGAGTGAGGAAGGCTGTGCAAAGTGACCAATCTCACTTTCTCCTCCAGACTCATCTGTGTCCAGTGGCCAGATGTTAATCAGGAAGACTTGAGATGGCCCAATGTGGACCCACTTAGCCAGTTCCAGTTGGGAACTCAGCTTAGGAGAAGGATGTATGAAGACTGGAAAACTAGGAGGGGATTGGGTTTTGAAGGGCTAAGCAGAAGGTTTTGCATTTGACCCTAGGAGCAATAGGAAACCATTAGATTATATTAAGTGGGGGTGTGACATGATAGGACCTATGTTTTAGGAAAACCACTTTAATGGATAAATATAGGATAAATTTGAGTGGGAAGAAACTTGAGATGGACAGATCTGCCAATAGACTATTGTAATATTTTAGACATGAGTCAATGAGAGCCTACACTAGATTGGTGGTAGTATAAAAGGAGAGAAAGGATAATAGTGAAGAGATGATTTCTTTTCTAGATATTTTCCAGCTATCTCTTTAATTATCACTAATGAAATTTTCTTAGGAATTGAGTGAGGTTAAGCTCACTGGCTAATAGTGAGAGAATCTGTTTTCTTCTATGTTTTTTTTTTCTTTGAAAATCAGCACAACCTTTGCTTTTCTAATACTGTAGAATTTCTCTTGTTTTTATGATTTCTCCAGCTATTATTAAGAGAAACTGAGCAATTCCATCTGCCAGTTCTTTTGGGAACCAAAAAATGCAGTATATTTGGACCAGATGATTTAAATTCCTCCAGGGCAGGTGGATATTCTGTTAACTTCCCTTACTTAACTTGGGTATCAAGTCTCTACTTAAGAAGTATACTTCTTAAGAATAAGCACTATTCAAGGGTGGAAGACCTCAAGGTATGGCCTTGAGGCTGCATGTGGCCCCATTTCTGCAGTGACTATGTCATTTAAAATCTTTGTATCCATGTAATACCTAACAGATTCTTTTGTGCCTCTCAGTCATTAAATAAATTGTCATTGAATATAATTTGCAAATACCTGTCCAAGTGTTACTGTGTAATGACAAAGGTAAACCCCTCCCATTCTACACACACATAAAGACATTCATGAAAATGTAAAAGGATATTTTGTCCTACAAAAAAGCACTTTAAAGGGGTGGGTCCAAGATGGCAGAGTAGAAACAGGGACCTGCCTGAGCTTTCCACCCAAACCCCTTAAAATACTGGCAAAAAACTTACTCTCAACAAATTCTAGAACAGCAGAAACCAAAAAATGACAGAATGAAACAGATTTCCTGTCAAAGTCAATCTGGAAGACCAACAGGAGGGGTTTATTGTACCAGTCTTGGAGTACAGCCCAGTGTGGGTCATGCTGGCACAGACATGACTGGAGCAAATCTCAGGACACTGAAGTTTTCAGACTTCTCACTCCACAAACACCAGAGATAGATTCAAAAGCCATGGGAAAGTTCTCTCACTTGAGTGAAAGAGGAACATGGTCTGATCCCAGCCCCAGTCCCAGGGCAGCAGCAGCCACTGCTGTAGCAACCAGTTGCTTGTGGAGATCTAGGCCTACAGATAGTGGTGCAATCCAGGAACTGATATAAGTCAAAGTTCTAAGTGGTGGCCCTGAGGCAAAAAGGAGCTCTGGCATGGCTGAGCTGGCAGTGACCATGGAGAGAGAATCCTATTTGGAAATCCAAGGCAGAAAAGAATGCTTGTGGTGGCTCACAAATGAGAGTCAACACCTCTCCTTTGATCACAGCACTTTGGAGGAGCTGAAAATTTACAGATCCTTGGAGATATTTCTGAAAGCCACTAAACAAAGATCCTGAAACTTGGAGCAGTGTATTCTCCACTTAACAAGGAGCTCCAAAGTCAATTAATTGGCTGGGAAATTCCCTCCCCCTCATTGAAAACATATTTTCTTAACAATGAGGAAGATCAAAACAAACAGAGAAAGATAACAAGGTCAAGGCTCCTACATCCAAAGGATCCAAGAAAAATATGAAATGGTCTCAGTCCATGCAAGAGGTAAAAACGGATTTTGACAATCAGGTAAGAGAAGTAGAGGAAAAATTGGTAAGAGAAATGAGAGTGATGCAAGGAAATAAAGGAGACCCAAAAAATGTTGAAGAAAATAACACCATTAAAAATAGGCTAACTCATTTGTTTTATAGTTTCTCCCATTCATTTTCATTCTTCTATACAATATGTCTAAGTGAAAATTTATTTAATAGGAATGTATGTGTAGAATGTATATAAGATTGTACACGGTCTCAGGGAAGGAGTGGAGAGGGAGAGGGAAAGGAAAGGGAGAGAGGGTAAAAAAATCTAAGCTATATGGAAGTGATTGTAGAACACTGAAAACAAAATAAAATAATTTAATAAAACAGGAAATAAATAGACTAACACAAATGGCGAAAGAGGTTAAAAAAGCCAAAAAAGAGAAGAATGCCTTAAAAAGCAGAATTGGCCATATGAAAAAAGGAAGTCAAAAAGTTCTAAAGCAGAATTGGCCAGATGGAAAAGGAAGTCCAAAAACTCTCTGAAGAAAATAATTACTTCAACATTAGAGTGGAGCAAATGGAAGCTAATGACTTTATAAGAAACCAAAAAATTATAAAACAAAACCAATAGAATAAAAAAAAAAATAGCAGACTATGTGAAATATCATTAGAAAAAAAACTGGCCTAGAAAATAGATCCAAGAGAGATAACTTAAAAATCATTGTTCTGCCCAAAAAGCATGGTCAAAAAAAGAGACTCAACATCATCTTTCAAGAAATTATCAAGGAAAACTGCCCTGATGTTCTAGAACCAGAGGGGTAAAATAGAAATGAAAAGAATTGTCCAATCACCTCCTGAAAGAGATCCCCAAAGGAAAATTTCTAGGAATATTGTAGCCAAATTCCAAAGCTCTGAGGTCAGGGAGAAAATATTCCAAGCATCCAGAAACAAACAATTTAAGCATTGTGGAAACACAATCATTAGACAGGATTTAGCTGCTTCTACACAAAGGAATCAGAAGTCTTGGAATATGATATTCAAGAGGTCAAAAAAGCTGGGATTAAAACCCAGAATCACCTACCCAGCAAAACTGAGTATAATGCTTCAGGAAAAAAATTGGAATTTCAATGACATTGATTGCTTCCAAGCATTCTTGTTGCAAAGACCAGAGCTGAATAGAAAATTTGTTTTTCAAATACAAGAATCAAGGGATTCATGAAAGTTGAATTGTATACATTCTACATGGGAGATGATATTTGTAACTTATGAGACCTTTCTTGTTACTAGGGTATACAATTTTATATATATATATATAAAATTGTATATATTATAGATATAATTATATATAAAATAATTATATATATATTGTATGTATGTGTATATACATACATATATACATATGTGTATATGTATATATACACACACATATATACACACACATATATACACACATATATACATATATACACACAGAGAGATCTACATATTTATGTATATGTATGTATATATGAGTATACATTTGTGTGTATGTGTATGTATATATATGCATACATGTATATTATATACACACACATGCGCAGGGTACAGAGTGAGTTGAACATGAAGGGAGAATATCTAAAAAATAAAATTGTTGAAAGGAATGTAATGGGAGAAAGAGAATGGAAGAGGTAGAATGTAGTAAAGCATCTCATGTAAAAGAGACAATATAAAGCTTTCATAATGAGGGGAAGCAGGGGGACGTGAGAGGGAATATGTGAGCCTTACTCTCACCAGATTTGGCTTAAGAAGGAATCACTCATTCAATTAGGAGTGGAGATCTATCTTACCTGACAGGAAAGTGGGAGTGAAGGGGATAGGAAATGAATAATAGAAGGGACAGCAGATTGGGGGAAGGGGTAATCAAAACCAAACCCTATTGTGTGGGGACAGAGCAAAAGAGAGAATGGAATTAATGGAGACCAGTATAGGATAGAGGGAAAGGTGGTCAGTCTTTTACAACATGACTGTTATAAAAATGTTATACATGATTATACATGAACGACCTTTATTGAATTGCTTGCTTTCTCAATGAGGATGGGTGGGTAGGGAGAAAGGGAGAGAATGAGAAACTCAAAGATATTAAAATGATGGTTAAAAATTGTTTTTGCATTCAACTTGGAAATAAGTTGTACAGGTAATGAGGCACAAAACTCTAACTTGCCCTATGGGAAAATAGAGAGGAAGGGGATTATAGAAGAGGGGTGATACAAGGCAGGGCAGATGAGGGAAAAGGGTGGTTGGGGAGTGCACTGTCCTGGGGTAGGGGGGAAAGGAGATATGGGGAGAAAATTTGAAATTCAACATCTTGTGGAAGTGAGTGTTTAAAACTGAAAATAAATTATATTAAAATATTTGTGAAAGCACATTAAAGTGTACCCTGAGTGTGCACACACATACATATCTTTTTTAAATAATTATTTTATTTGTTTTCAGTGTTCTATATTCACTTCCATATATCTTAGATATTTCCCCTCCCTCCCCCTCTATCCCTCTCCCTCTTCCTCCATCCCTCTTCCTCTCTACACCCTCCCTGAGATGGCTTACAATCATAAATAGCTTCTACAATACACTCCTATTAATTACAATTTCACCATAAACATATTGAGTAGAAGAATTAAAATGAATGGGAGAAATCATAAAACAAAACAAAAACATAATACAAAAATGAATGGTCTGCTTATGAACAATTCAATTCCATAGTTCTTTCTCTGGTTGTGAAAGATATTTTGCCTCAAATGTCCATTGGGAATTTTTTAGGTCCTTGCATTGCTTTGAAGGACTAAGTCTACCAGAAAAATTCCTCACACACTGAGGTTGGTGCTGTGTACAAATGTCCCCTGATTCTGCTCCTTTCACTCAGCATCTTCATATAAGTCTTTCCAAGCCTCTCTGAAGTCTTTCTGTTAATCATTTCTTACAGTACAATAGTATTCCATTACATTCACATACCACAATTTGTCCATATACCCCAATTGATGGGCAACCCCTTGATTTCCAGTTTTTGGCCACCACAAAGAGAGCTGCTAAAAATATTTTTGTACATGTGGGATGCTTTCCCATTTTTATGATTTCTTGGGGATACAGTCCTAGAAGCAGTATTGCTGAATCAAAGGATATGCATATTTTTGTAGCCTTTCGGGCATAGTTCCAAATTGCTCTCCACAGTTCCACCATCAATGAATTAGTTTTCCAACTCTCCCACATCTTCTCCAACATTTATCATTTTACTATTTTGTCATGTTAGTCAATCTGATAGGGGTGATGTGGTACCTCAGAGTTGTTTTGATTTGCAGCTTTCTAAACAATAGTGATTTAGAGTATTTTTTCATATGACTATAAAAAACTTTAATTTCTTCCTCTGAAAATTGTCTGTTCATATCCTTTCTCCATTTACCAATTGGGGAATGACTTGTATTTTTGTACATTTGACTCCATTCTCCATATATTCTAGAAATGAATCACAGACACTAGTTGCAAAAATTCTTTCCCAGTTTTCTGCTTCCCTCTTCATCTTGATTGCATTGGGTTTGTTTGTGCAAAAATTTTTCAATTTATTTCAATCAAAATTATCCATTTTGCAGTTCATTGTGTTTTCTGTCTCTTGTTTAGTCAAAAATTCTTCCCTTCTCCATAAATCTGACAAATACACTCTTCCTTGCTCCTCTAATTTGTTCATAATATCAATCTTTATACCTAAATCATGTACCCATTTGGACTTTATTCTTGTGTATGGTGTCAGGCATTGATCTATGCCCAGTTTCCACCACATTGTTATCCAGTTTTCCCAGCAATTTTTGTCAAACAGGGAGTTCTTATTGCAGAAGCTGGTGTCCTTGGGTTTATCAAACAATTAATTGCTATATTCATTGACTACTTTGTCTTGAGTACCTAACCTAGTCTACCCACTGCTTCTTAGCCAGTACCAAGTGGTTCTGATGATTGCTACTTTTTAATACAATTTGAGATCTGGTAGAGCTAGACTACCTTCCCTAGCATTTTTTTCCCTAGCTCCCTTGATATTCTGGACCTTTTCTTCTCCCAGATATATTTTGATATTATTTTTTCTAACTCTAGAAAATAATTATCTGGTAGTTTGACTGGTATGGCATTGAATAAATAAAGTAATTTAGGTAGAATTTTATTATATTGCTTTGGCCTACCCACAAGCAACTGAGGTTTTTCCACTTACTTAGATCTGATTTTATTTGTGTGAAAAGTGTTTTCTAAAGGTGTTCATATAATCCCTGGGTTTGTTTTGCCAGGTAGACTCCAAAATAGTTTATAATGTCTATTGTAGCTTTAAATGGGATTTCTCTTTCTTGCTGTTGGACTTTGTGAGAAATATATAGAGATGCAAAAGATATATGTGGGTTTATTTTGAAACCTGTAACTTTGTCAGAGTTGTTTATTATTTCAAGTAATATTTTACTTGATTTTCTGGGATTCTCTAAGTATATCGTCGTATCATCTGTAAAGAGTGACAACTTAGTTTCTTCTTCGCTTATTCAAACTACTTCACTTTCTTTTTCTTCTCTTATTGCTACACCTGAATAACAGTGGTGAAAATGAACATTCTTGTTTCACCCCTGATCTTATTGAAAATGCATCTAGTTTATCCCCATTGTGTATAATGCTTGCTGATGGTTTTAGGTTGATGCTGCTTATTATTTAATC
>CM053769.1:214392513-214411012 GCA_028658325.1 Potorous gilbertii
TGTGATTTCTTGGTTTCTCAGAAAGTCATTAGCCTCCATCTGTTCCATTCTAATTTTGAGAGAACTATTTTCTTCAGTGAGCTTTTGCACCTCTTTTTTCACTTGGCTAATTCTGCTTTTGAAAGCATTCTTCTCCTCATTGGCTTTTTGAAACCCTTTTGCCAATTGAGTTAGCTTATTTTTCAAGGTGTTATTTTCTTCAGTATTTTTTTGGGTCTCCTTTATTAAGGTATTGACCCGTTTTTCATGCTTTTCTTGCATCTCTCTCATTTCTCTTCCCACTTTTTCCTCCACCTGTCTAACTTGATTTTCAAAATCCTTTTTGAGCTCTTCCATGGCCTGAGTCCATTGGATGTTTATTTCAGATGTTTGGGATACAGAGGTCTTGACTCCTAAGTCTTTACCAGATGGTAAGCTTTGTTCTTCCTCATCAGAAAGGAAAGGGAGAATCATCTGTTCACCAAGGAAGTAACTTTCTATGTTCTTATTTTTTTCCCTTTTCTGGGCATTTTCCCAGCCAGTTACTTGTCTTCTGAGATTCCTCTCCACCCCTGCCCAGATCTGCCCAGCTAGTGCTTGGGGTCTGAGATTCAAATGCTGCTCCCCAGCCTCAGGGCTTTCAGTGGCAGGCCTGGCTGCTATTCAGGGTAAGATTAAATTCAGATTCTTAGTTGGGGGCAGGGCTGCCTCCCAGGCTCAGTTCCCTCAGAGGGGTTATGCAGAAACCTTCCATAATGGAGCTCCTGCCAAGGTCCTGCCTGCTCTGCAAGCCTCTGGCCGCCCTGTGCCTCTACTTCTGCCTCCCAAAGGAGCCTGAATTATGGAGGCACCCTGCTCCCCTCTTGGCCAGCCCAGTAGTGTCTCTCACTGACGTGTGTGCCTGTGGGTGGAGGGACATTTGTGGCCTCCAGAGATTCCATCCCTGAATCCTGCTGAGATCTGCTGGAACTGCTCCTCTAGGTGCCGTGTGGCCAGGGAAGGGCTCAGCTCCACTCCCTCCCAGTGTGTGATGGACCTTTGGGATTGGTTTTTCAGGACTCTCTGGAATGGAAATCTCGTTCACTGTGTTTCTGCATGACTTCCACTGCTCCAGAATATGTTGGGAGTTCTTTTTAGAGGAAATCCACGGGCTGTGGGTTCAGAGCTAGCCTATGTGAGTATTTCTACTCCACCATCCTGGCTCCTCTCCCCTAACAACTTTTTAAAATAAAACAAAACCTGAAATACATTTTCTCTTCCACTCCCACTCTATCGGGAAAAAAAGAAAGAAACAAATTTTCTGTAACAAATATATATAGTTAAGCAAAACAAATTCTCCTGATGATACACACACACATATGTATTGTGTATATAGAGAGATTTATAGATATATAGATACAGATAATCTAAACCCACATATATATCTGTATATATCCATAGATGATATATCCATCTACATATATGTATGTATGTATATGGATATAGATATGAACATGTATCTATATACATCCATATACATATCTATCCATATATGTGTTCATATGTAGACACATGCATATACACACATATACACTTTCACTCTGTATACCTTTGCCTCTCTGAAGTTGATAGCAATCATATCATCAGTCATCTAGAATCATTAATGTTCATTGTATTGATTACAAATTTTAACAGATTTCAAAATTGTTTTTACAGTGTGATTATATAGATTGTTTTCCTAATTCAGCTCATTTCATTGTTCTCCAGTATGTAAAAGACCTCAGAATTTTTCATTTTCATAATATCAACATTTTTGTATGAACTAAAAATTAATTGAAGCAATTAGCAACTTAAACTTGCAGAATACAAAATAAATCCAAAAAAATCATCAGAATTTCAACACAATACAAATAAAACTGCAATAACAGAAACAAAGAAAAATTTTATTGAAAATTATTATTGAATGTATAAAATAATTAGGTGTCTTCCTTCCGGGGTATGTAAATGAATTATATAAGCGACTCTACAACAACTATTTATAGAAGTGCATAAGCAAATAAGTATAAAAATGTTAGTTGCTCATGGATAAGACAAGTCAAAGTAATAAAAAATAATAATAATACTCAAATTAAATTACTTAATCGATTCCATATCAACAGACTACCAAAGGATTACTTTATAGAACAAAAAAATGTGGAATTCTTCTTGATGAAATGAAAGATAAAAAAACCTTCAAGAGAAATAATAAAAAAGGGAAAAATGAGCATCTAGCAGCACCAGGTTCCAATTTGTTTTTCATTAAACACATTTATCTCTGAAGTCATATTGAAGTGTTGCAAGGCTTGATACAATCAGGATAATATTGTTTAAAAAATGATATATGGAAGATATCATTGTCTCAAAAAATCCTCCCTGACAAAGACCAATACCACTGGAAACCACATTTTTTTTATTATGCCTCATATGATGTTCAGGATCCAATGTAATTAAGCAATTTTTTTCACTGTTGAATTTATTAAATCTCTTGATGTGATGTGAAAGGATATGTGAGAAACTTCTTGAAGGTTAGCATTTAAAGCTGTGTGTGGCTCCACAGAGACAAATGCTTTTGGGTATTCAATAAATAATAAACATTTTAGAATCATGCATTATTTATAACTTTTAATCGCTTTTGTACCTGTCAAGATGTGAGGTCTTGTAGCGAATTGTTTGAAAAGCCTATCTCTTCTTTTATGGATTCAACATCATTGAATGTATAGACCATTTTTGTTGAATAAAAATGAAAATGGGAAATTAGACATATGATTTTATAATTATCAATGTTCTCTCAATCCCCTTTTATGGGAGTGGTGATAATTTAGTTTATTATTCCTCCCTCCCCCATTCTTTTGGGACCATGGCTTCAATGAGATGACTTATGAAACAATAACCTAATGCTCTTAGATTTTGCTTTATTAAGTACTTGGCATGACCCAACTATTCTTTTGACTATCTTTTTAAGTACAATTCCCCAACCTATCTTAAAGTGTGCTATTATTTCCATTTCTTTCTACTATTTTGTGAGATAATATTGCTCATATCCACCTCCATAGTGCTTTCGAATGTGTTTGTATTCTAACCAGTAATTGTCCATGGCTGCTGTAACTTTCAAACTGGTAAAGACAGTGTTTGTTGGCTAAGGCAGTCTTACAACTCTCTGCTTTCCCACTGTGAATTTTTTTTCATATCACTCAAGTTCTGGGAGGAAATAGTCAATGTCCTTGCTTTCTGCCTTTTTTTCCCTGTACTTTAGGCTTATCTATTAGATTAAAGCTACTACAGTTGTTCAAATCATCTCACCCATCTTTTTTTTTTCTAATTTCATAGTGATTTTGACCCATGTTTTAACTTATCAGTAATCTCCTACATTCAGGCCACTGATTTTGATATGACCTTCATATCATTTACTATCAGAAGATAATTGTTTCCTATCAGAAGATATAGTCAATTTATTTCTGTGTGTGATGTTATCCTGTGCATGCTAAATTTGTCTTCTGACCCTCTTCAAGGTTTCCCAAATGCATACAGAAAAAATTAAATGAATCAAAAACAGGGGTGGGGAACCTGCAGTCAGGTGACTCTCTAGGTCCTCATATGACCCTCTAGGTCCTCACGTATAGTCCTTTGACTAAATCCAAACTTCACAGAACATATCCCCTTAACAAAGGGATTTGTTCTGTGAAACTTAGACTCAGTCAAAAGACTGCACCCAAGAATCTAGAGGGCTACATGTATCCTCAAGGTCAGAGGTTTCTCACCCCTGGTCCAGACCATAATATGTAACCAGTTTGGATAATCAGTCCACCAAATTAGTATGTCTTTGCATGGAACTGCAGATAGATAAGTTGGGCCCAGAATTGAATAAGAAAAAAAGGATGCTGGGCTATAGTTGAGATATTGTGTAGCACTTTTATAAACCCAAACTACTCATTGGTACAGAGTCCCATTGTTTAAACACAGATATTTACATGACAATGAAATGTGGTTGTGGATTTTGGAATACTACAGTCCTCTGGGTTAAAAAAAAAAAAGAGCAGCAAGTACCCCAAAGGACAATGGAGACACATGACTGTAAGTAACCAGCATGTTTCCAAAGCTTATCTGTGTATAAAAAGTGGCTTAAGTGGTATCATTCAGAAAATGTGATTTGAAAGGAGATGGGTCAGTAGTAGTACCTGAATGGCTGAGGCTAATGGATTACTTGACCTCCAGAGTTCTGAGCTGGTAGTTGAGTTGTGTTCTTACTAAGTCAGTAATCCATGTAGTCAACCTCTGGGCCAACAAAACTACCCAAGGAGGGGCATATAGGGTTATCTGAGAAGAACAGAACAAGTTAAAGCTTCTGTTGTGATCGGGATTGGGATTTGACCCATGAGTGGTAGCTGTGCTTTCATCCTGGGAGAGATAGAGAGATCCAGTCAATCAAAACCAAAAAGAGAAAAAAAGACTGATCCTAAAAATATTTGTAAGAACTCTAATATTAAAGAAAATAAGGGGAAAGAAAAGAAAAGAAGAGAAGTCAGTTCATTCATGAGATAACACCAAAGGAAAATGGTGGACAGCTTGAATGCTGAAGTATTCGTTATAAAGTGTTTTTGTTTGTTTGGCTTTTGTTTTCAGGACCTAGAATAGTGATGTCAAACTCAAATAGAAATGGGGCCACTAAACCATATATAATTTTGGGTCAAATTCCAATCCTGATCACAACAGACGCTTTAACTTGTTCTGTTCTTCTCAGATAAGCCTATATGCCCCTCCTTGGGTAGTTTTGTTGGCCCAGAGGCTGGCTACATGGATTACTGACTTAGTGAAAACACTTAACTCAACTACTTCAACTCAGATAATTACATATAAACATTATATGCTCTACTGAATTTTTATTTGTTCTGTTAAATATTTCCTAATTATAGTTTAATCTGGTTGGGTGTTGCACTCAGTGTTGCAGGCCTCCTGTTTGACACCTCTGACTCAGAAGAAAGATTCATATACTGAATGTGTCAGTTGTGGAAGATCTTTAGAGAAAATGGTGGAGGGTGGAAATAAAATGAGATGAAGCCTGGATGCATTGTTATGTGCATTTAAGAAGGGAATATCCACTCTAATATACTCAAATCCATAACCATATTTTCTTTGAAGTATTCAAATACTATGAAATACTCTACATTAGGGAAATATAACAGACTCCTCCCTTTTTTTTTCCTCTGGCTGGAAGCTATTTGATCTAAATTTAAGTATCATGGAGGTTCCTTTCTAACAACATTTTACCAGATTGCCTCCAGTGGCAGCCTCAGATGCTGTTTTAATTAACCAATTTATATTCCATTCTCCATCACAGAAGAAAATTATCTTGAACATCAGAATGATGCTATCGCTCAGGGTTTGGAAAGACCCCTAAGTCTAGCTCATTTTTTCCTGATCAGGCCTTCCTTCACAGTATCTGAAAAACAGTCATCTAGCTTTCACTTGAAGACCTCCAATGATGGTGAATTCATCACCTGAAATGGTTTCCCTTCAGTCTCCACACATCACTCCTAATTCTAGATTCTGGAGGGACCAGAATAAGGCTAATTCCTCTGCCAAATGACATCCTTTCAGATCCTTGAAAAGAATAGTCATGATTCCCTCGCATCTTTCCCTCTTTAGACTAACACTCCTTATTCCTTTTGGCAATCCTTGTATGGCATAGTTTCTAGTCTAGAATACTCTTCAAATCATGTATTGTCTTTTTAAAAACATAACTCATAGAAGTAAATGTGTTATTCCAGATGTGATTGATCAGGGTATAGTAAGGCATGACAATTATTTCCTAAATTGGAAAAAAATCTTTTCCTAAATTAAATCTGAAATCCTATTCACCTTGTTTTGTTTAGGGCCACCATGTCATACATATTGATTCATCTTACACTCCAATTAAATACTGAACATTTCCATATTTATCCATACCTTCCCCATTCTGTCTTTTTGTATTTGATTGTCTTGAACTTGGGTGTGGAATTTTTCATTTATCCATATTAAATTTTATCTCATTGGATGTGAATCACTGTTTTCTTTACCTCATGTGTTTTAGATCCCTAATCAAGGTCTGTTTTATTCTGATTTTGTTATACAACATATTAGTTATGCCTCCTATGACTTTGTTATCTACAAATTTGATAAGAATATCTTTATTCCAGTCCTTGACAAAAATCTTGAATATCTAAGAGCAATTCCCTGGTGAATTCTGATAGTGATTCATTAATATCTCTCCAAAGTATGATATAGTCCACTTATCTCTAGAATATCCATAAGGGTAACATGAAAGAATGACAATGACCTTTGCTGAAGTTACTTGCTCAAACTTTATAATTATTATTTCATTTCATCCTCACAGCCATCCTGGAGTTAGGTGCCACTATTAGTCCCATTTTACAGTTAAGGAAACTGAGGAAATAAAAATTAAGTGACTTGAGTGGGGTCAAACAGCTAAAAAGTGTCCGAGTCTGGATGGAGACTCAGCTCTTCCTGACTGCTACACCAATGCTCTTTATTCACTGTGGCAGCTACTTGCTTCTAAGGAGCAAGTTCAACTTTGTATGAACTGCTCTTGGTGAGAGGTTTCATATATTCTCTGTCTTTAGTCATTTAACTTCTATGGACTTCAGTGTCTTTATATGCAAAATGAGGAAATTAGATCAGGTGACCTCTAAGGTCCCATTCAGTGTTAAATTTAATCATCTTATTATTACCCATTCTGACCTTCATTAATTGCAGTTTTTTATTCTATTTGCTCAAAAACTATATTTTAATCATATATTTTAGAATTTTCCCAGCAACACAAATCTAGTACCCAAGTATATATCGAATGGGGGAACCCCAGAAGGTTTAGTGAAGTTTTAAGTTTTAGTAGTAAGCTACTACCTGTAAAACTCCTAGATTTAAGCTACTAAAACTGGGCGCTGTAATAAGACTTTTAAGACACTGCATTTGAAGACTGTCCTCTTCCCTTTTTTGAAAATCAGGACATTTGACTAACTCCATTCTTGAAACATCTCTCTTGCTTTACTCATTTTATTTTTTATTTCCTCTAACCTCCAGAGTTGACAACAATCTTTGGAACTATAATATATTATTTTATGTTATGTAAACTGACTGTATGTAATATTCTCCAACTTGGGCATTAACCCTATAAAAAGAGGAACTTTGTCTTATTTAAGTGTTGGGCTTCCTTCAACGTAGCTTGAATACGATTCATCTTTGGTTTTGTCCTTCCAGCTATGTCTTTGTAGTGTCTCAGAGAGCTCTTATGCTCTACAACTGTTCTATATCTATATCCAACCCTCTCTTTACCCTATTGTGACATCTCTAGTGGGGTCTACAAGCAGAAATATCTTAAGTGAGTGGTGGGAAATTCTGGTTCTACAAGGAAAAAAGCACAGAGAGCTCAAACATGGAAATTACAAAAGAAACCTATCGACCCTGCCCTTCCTTCTCTTTTCCTTTTTATCTTCTTTCTAAACTGATATTTCTAAAGCACAGATCTGACCATGTTACTGCCCTGCTTGGGAAGTTTCAGTAGATCCTTATTGTGTCAAATTAATAACAACCATGAAAACCATACAATCTTTTCTTGTTTAAAGCCCTCTGAAATCTCAAGGCAATTTACTTTTGTAGACTGATCACGCATTACTGCTTATTGAACACTCCATGTTCTAGTCAAAATAGACAATTTTCTTCCCTGCCCGCAACATTCTGTCTTCTAGTTACTTACTTTTACACATTTTCCCCTCAATCATGGCAACGGTCTTTTTTCTCTCCTCCATAAGAAACCCCTAGCTCCCTTCCACATTCAGCTTAGGTACCACCTCATCGTAAGATCTTTCCTGATGCTCACAATTGCTAGCGCTTTCTTGAGCAATGACTGTTTTTATTCATGTATTTTTGGTTTTTGATTCAAACCTATCATTTCATCAGACTGGGAGGAAATTACTATAAGGAAATTCTTCCTACAAATGAAGATCTACAACTTTCCACCAAAGTTGCCTGAGATACTTTGAAATTAAGTGACTTATATAGGAGTACCTGAAACCAGGTCTTTTTGATTCTGAGCCCAGATGACACTGCCTCTTATTTTTTGTTAACTTTGTATAATTATTTTGTATTTATGTATCTATGTACATGCTTTTTCTTTTCAGTGGAATGTAAGTTCCATAAGGACAATTAGTATTTTCTTTTTATCTTTGCATGCCAAAATGCCTAGAACATAGTGATTCACATACATGTTGAATTGAATACATTGCTCAGATATGCATTAGATATGAAGTAGGTTTATAATGTATTAATGTTTGTCACTTCTTCCAAGTTTTGTAACGCAAATCTTTTCAGGTACCCACCAAAGCTAAAAATGGTGCTCATAGAATGGATTCTGAAATTAGACAGCTCTTCTTTAGCAAATCAGCTCCCTCCTATCCCCTTGAGCAGGTTCACATTACTGAGGTGTAGCTCACCATTTCATTTTGTAAACATCATCTATAACCAGAGGCAGGAACTGATCCTCACTGTCCCTTGGCCTGCAATTTCAGTCTGGCTTGCCTCCCCTTCATCAGTGACCTGGAGCTGATTATGCTCTGAGGACAGATAAATCCATCAGCAAGCTGCTTTACAATTTCAAGTTCTGGAGAATTCAGCAGCCAGGCTACTCTCCATATGGCCAATGCTAGGTTCTATGATTTCCAGCTGAATTGCTCAGAAAAGAGGATGAAACCTAGGAGATGCCTTATTGTAGCATTACCCACTCAGCAACCTAGCCACTCCTCTCCATATGTAGGGTAGAAATTTACAAACCATGTGCGCTCTCTCTCTCTCTCTCTCTCTCTCTCTCTCTCTCTCTTCATCTCTGTTTTTCTCCATCTCTCTGTTTCTCTCTCTGTCTCTCTCTCCATCTCTGTCTCTGTTTCTCTCTCTCTCCCCATCTCTGTTTCTCTCTCTCTCCATCTCTGTCTCTCTCCATCTCTGTCTCTCTCTCTCTCTCTGTCTCTGTCTCTCTCTCCTCATCTCTGTTTCTCTCTGTCTCTCTATCCCTCTTCTTCTATCAAGTGTGCTATGCCAATGATATACAAAAAGCCTCCCATTTTGTTTTCCACAGAATCATGTCATTAAATTTTTTGAAACCCCCAATGTCTTATAATAAGCTTTTTCTGGCTGCCTAATGAGTAGTATTTGGTGATTGTTTCTTAGCAGATTTATTTTAAAAAGCCTTTTGTTTCATACTAGCACAGCACTCAGAGGGCTTTATGGAAATTAAACCAAGGTAGAAACTTCTGCACATTGAGAGGCAGTATAAACAAGATCGTCATAGGCAAGGGAAGCCACACAGTTGTCTAATTCAAAACTAGAGATCCAGAGAAGCTATCAGGCCTAAAGGACAGGCAGGCCTCTGAGGGGATACAGAAGGGCCCTGATAGCAAAATGTAGTTGCTAACAGCTCTGTCAGCATTTTGAGTATGGGGCTGGGGAATGTGATGGGAAAGAATGCTGATGGGATAGAATGATGACTGTGTGAGCTGTCTACTGCTCAGTTCTTAAGAATTATGGCACCTGGGGCAAATTTGAGTGGCAAGGCCAAAAACAAAGGGTATTTCAAGGCTAGGCTCTTTATTTTAGGTGTCCTATATTTCGCAGTTGCCTAGGCTAAGTGGTGTGCCTGCAATGTGCTCTGGTCAAAAGCAATGTGGAAGCATGGTGGTTTGGGAATATAGGCCCCAGAAAAAAACATGGAGGATGGAGATATGCTTCATCCTTTTGGCAGTCCACCATAATTTGAATTTCTACTCTAAACCTGTGCCAGCAAGTGTGACCATCATGGGAAGGAAGTATGAACCTTCGCACCAAACCCGATGTTTGAGCCCTGATAGGAAGGACATTTCCCCCATTAGCTTCCTGGGACAAGACTGCACTGGTCCATGCTCTTTAGACTCAAATTGCTCTGCGATGCATCCTGTCTGCTGGGGTTCCTGAGAACAACTTGTCAAAATCAATAGATTTTATCCGGACTTTTGTTCAAGGATTTGTGACAAGAACAGATAGTGAATCTTCCTGGTGTTTCTTGGGGTAACATAGAATATTTGCAGAGAAATTACATGGGAAGATAGTCTGAGGAGGAAGGTGGATGTGCCTAGAATTCATGGACGGTCTGCATAGTAGCAGGGGTAGGGAGCTCTGGACATGATTTTTATATGTGTTTGGAGTCTTGGTGAATTACCTTGACTTTGGGAATGGTGAAGGGCTGGGGACCTGTGGTGTCCTGGATGCCTGTACACCATCCAGAAGTTAAAAGATTAAAGTCTAAGAGGAGGAACTATGATGAAAAAAATATGCACAGGCTCAGACTATGTGACGTCTTAGAGAAGCATCTCCAGGGATAACTTTTCTACTCTAATATCACATCTTTGTCAATAGTTGGGGCACCAGAAAAGTCATAACTTGTAGGGTATTCACATGTTTATTCACTATAGCAAGTGAATCAATAACTGATCAGTAATTGATGGAAGTCTTCTTTGGTAATTGCTGGATCTGATTTCACTCACTCTAGATGGCCAGAACAGGTTTTAAAAGGTGCATGTTTCCTCTAAGTCTGGTATTCTTATGACTCACAATGATTTGAGGATACCCTGTCTGCTTTTTGATATATGTGAATTGAGTGTATTTTCATACCAGCTGGAGACAACGGATACAGAACTGACTCTGGAACTAGGAAGACTTGGGTTCTAATCACATCTCAGAGTCTTACTAATTTTGTGATCCTGAGAAAGTCACCTAAAACTCTGCCTCACTTTCCTCAACTTTAAAATGAAAATAATAGTGCCTACTTGTAATGTTATTGTAAGGAAGGGGCAGCTAGGTGGTGCAGTGGATAGAGCACCAGTGCAGGAGTCAGGAGGACTTGAGTTCAAATCTCACCTCAGACACTTGACACTCACTAGCTGTGTGACCTTGGGCAACTCACTTCACCCCAATTGCCTCATCCTGGGTCATCTCTAGTCATCCTGATGAATATCTGGTCACTGGATTCAGATGGCTCTGGAGGAGAAGTGAGGCTGGTGACCTGCACAGCCCTCTTTCACTCAGAACAAAGTCAAGTGCAGGTCATGTCATCATTTCTCTGATGGCATGGTCTTCTTTGGCAACAAAGGACACAAACATACACATCACAAAATGTTACTGTGTACAATGTCCTCCTGGTTCTGCTCGCTTCACTTAGCAATAGCTCGTGTAAGTCTTTCCAGGTTTTTCTGACGTCTGCCTGCTGATTGGCTGATCTCAAATCAGTCAATGGAGATAGTAATAGCACCTACTTCTCAGGATGGTTATTATACAGACAAAGTGTTTATTTATACGAAGCTAATGAACAACTATCAGCTAGCTAACCAATGTGCTAGCATATATTTCATTATTATGTGTATTATATAGATTATATAAATGTATATAATATATTTTATATAATATCTGCCTTTAAAGTCTTCAAAGCACTTTACAAATATTACCTTATTTGATCCTCACAACACTGAAAAAATGTGTGTGTGTCTGTGTGTATATACACACACACAGATACACCTGTGCACATATATACACATATACTATTTGTCAGCATGCTGTTTATTATACGTATGCTATATGAAATATATTATATGACTATATAGGATATATAGTATTATGTATGTAATATATTCTATATCATTTATATATATTATAAAACTCTAAAATTTTAATAAATATACAAAATTATATTATATGTATGTATATCATATATAAATTTATAAATTATAAATAAAATTTTATAAATATTATTACATATGATCTTCACAACAGCCCCAAGAAGTAGGTAAGTCTGTACTAATACACACCTACACTATATATACATGTATATAATGTGTGTACATACATCACACATATAAATATACATGTGTATGTGCATACACATATATGTATACACATACTAGCCACATACATACATATATAGTAGCAAGCTTTAAATCTACACACACACATATGTATTTATGTATATTTATGTGTGTGTGTGCATATTGCCTAAACTAATGTTTTGTGGAGAGCTCACACAAAGCAAGCACTGACATGGAGATGAGAAGAATTGATACAAGGAATTCTTAAGGTCTCACTGAAGAAGTTTAGTTGTACAATGAGACAGGGGAGATGCTGGCACAAGACTGTCCAGCATAGCATGCCCACATCAGATAGGATACTGAGTTCTTTGAGCAAAACAGAATCTCAGTAGCACAAAGGAAATGTGAGATGTGCAAATTTAGAGACATCTCCATCCAAAATGTTCAAACAGACTATTTGTGTCCAACCTGTGAGAGGGAATTCTGAACTCATATTACTATGAGCAGCCACAAGTAGAAACACAAAATGTTGCCTCCAACATTGTGATGTCATTTTGGTCATCTTGGAGCATGAAGGACAAACAACAACCACAATGTATGTGTATGTATGTGTGTGTATATGTACATGTGTGTTCACATGTGCATGTACACACATATGCACCTGCACATACATGTATGTCTATACATGGATACATATATGTATGTGTGTATATGTGTACGTATATATGTAATTTTGTTTATATAATTTTTTTTTTATAATTCCTGAGCTTATTTTGGATGGTATACTCCCAGATATTTTACACTATCTGGAGTTAAATTAAATGGGGTATCTTTTACTATCTGTCATTGCAGAGTTCAGTTTGTGGCATATAGGAATGATGATGATGTATGTGGATTTACTTTATGTCCTGCTATATTGCTAAAATTATTAGTTACTTCAATTGACTTTTAAGTTTTTTCAAGTATATCACCTTACCTCATTCCCTATTCTAATTCCTTCTATTTCTTTTTCTTCTCTTATTGCTACTGTTAGGATTTCTAATACAATATTGAATGATATTGGTGACAGAGAAGGGGTAGAGAAGGAAAAAAGAAATTTACATGACAATTTTGTTGTATATTTGAAAAGAATTGTAAGTTGTACGTAGTAGATTTGCAGTTTCATGTACAATCATCTTTTTTATTGTACTATATTACAGAAATGCTTGGTTTATTCTATAGGTAAAAAAATAAATTATAAATATATATATATATATATATACACACAGACATATATTTATATGTACACTGTACACAAATATATATTATATATACTATATATAGTATGTGTATATGCATATGTATATGTAAATATTGTATTTACCTAAATGCAATCAAACTTCATGAATGCACCCTCACAGCAAATGTTGGCATCTAATTGACTATATGATTGTAAGGAGAAGAGACAGACAAGATGTGAGAGTGAGGAAGGCAATGTCTGGTGCAGAGTGCTGGACTGATCATAAACTTATCCTTTCCAAGCTAAATATTCACATTCATCAAAAGTGCTTCCCCCAAGGCAAAAATGACTATCAAAAGAATTAATGTCAACAAATTAGAGTTCTTCTCTGAGTGTGAACAGTTTGTTGCTAAATTGGATGGAAAGTTGAACCAATACACAGTTGGCAACAGTGGAGCAGAAAAGGAGCAGGCAGCTCTCAGGGATTTTGTGTACAGCACTGCATTTGCTCATCTGGGTCAGAACACTTACAAATACCAAGACTAGCTTGATGAAAATTATTGGGAAATTCGGAAGCTGTTAAATGAAAAATGAGAACTCCACAAGATTTACCGGCAGGATAGTTCACCCATCTCTATAATTCCATCACAAGTAAAATACAGGCAAAGTTTAGAGGGATGAAGGATTCTGGATTCAATAAGAAGGCAGATGAATATCAATTTTATGCTGATAGTTACAATCCAAAGCATTTTTATGATTCCCTGAAAGTCATTTATTGACCCAAAACTTATGTTGCGTCACAACTACTCAGTGCTGATGGAGCCATATTGATTAGTGATAAGAACATGATCCTAGAAAGCTGAGCTGAACACTTTCATAGTGTTCTCAATGGACCATAATCAATCAATGCTGAGGTCATTGACCATTTACCTCGGGATGAAGTCAATCCATCATTAGATCAACTTCCAACTGAAGAAGAGGTTTTGAGTACCATTAGGCTCCTTCCATGTGGCAAAGCATCTGTTGTTGATTCTATTACAGCTGAGATTTACAAGGTAGGGGACCACTGCTTATACAAAAGCTGACTGAAATTTTCCAGGTTATATGGCAAGAAGAGTTATCCACCAGGAATTCAAGGATGCCTCCATTGTCCATCTCTATAAAGGCAAAGGAAATAGATAGTCCTGTGATAATCACGAGGAGGGTATCTCTCTTAGTCATTGCTGGGAAGATTCTTGCTAGAATTCTCCTTAAAAGACTGATTCTTCACCTGAAAGAAGGTTATCTACCTGAGAGCCAATGTAGCTTCAGAAAGGGCTGAGGAACAGTCAATATGGTGTTTGTTATCTGACAACTCCAGAGGTGCCAAGAGCAGAACAGAGGTCTGTTCACAACGTTTGTAGATCTGACCAAGGTCTTTGACATTATTGGTCATGAGGGTTTATGGAAAATTATGCAAAAATTTGGCTGCCCAGAGAAGTTCATAAGTATTGTACATCAACTTCATGATGACATGTTTTCCTGGGTTCTGTATTGTGGACAATGCTCTCATGTTCCCAGTCACCAATGAAATGAAACAGGGCTGTATACTTGCTCTCATGCTTTTTAGCATGATGTTTTCAGCCATGTTGTCAAATGCTTTCAAGGAGATTGAACAGGGCATCAAGGTTAACTGCTGTACTGATTGTAAGTTCTTTAATTTGAAAAGGCTTCAAGCCAAGACCAAAGTGGAGGGAGTGTTGATGCATAATTTTCTGTGCATGGATGATTGTTCACTCAACGCAGCCTCTGAAGCCAAGATGCAACAAAGTATAGATCAATTATCTGCTGCCTGTGCTAATTTTGGCCTAATAATTAACACCAAGAAAATACAGGTGCTCCATAAGCCAACACCACACCATCCATATATGGAGGTATTGGTTATAATGAATGGAGAAGTTTTGAGTGCTGAGGATAAGTTCACCTACCTTGGTAGTGTACTTTCCAGGGATGTACACATTGGCAATGAAGTTGACGCATGCATTACCAGAAGTGGCATTGTGTTTGGGAGGCCGCAGAAGGAAAGTATGGGAGAGAAGAGGTATTAGACTGACTACCAAACTAACGGTCTATAGAACCGTTGTGCTGACCTCATTGTTGTATGCCTGTGAAACATGGACAGTCTACAAGCACCATGTCAGGAAACTGAATCACTTCCATTTGACCTGTCTTAAGAAGATTCTGAAGATCACCTGGCAGGATAAGGTACCAGACACTGAGGACCTTGATCACCTAAATGGCCAAGCATTCAAACTATGCTTCAGAAAGTACAACTCTGATGATCTAGCTACATTGTTTGAATACAAAACATATGCTTGCCAAAATGACTATTTAATGGAGAACTTGCATGGGACAGGCAATCATTTTGTGGTCAGAAGAAGCAATAGAAGGACACTCTCAAGGTCTTTCTCAAGAACTTTGGATTTGATTGAGTGACAGGGGAGACACTGGCACAGGACTGCTCAACATGGCATGCTCACATCAGAAAAGGTGCTGTGCTCTCTTTGTAAAGCTGTATTGAAACAGTACAAAGGAAATGTAGGATGTGCAAATTTTGAATATTCACCTGAAATGTTCACATGGATGTGTGCCCAATCTGTGGGAGATCATTTTGAGCTCATATTGATTGGATCAGTCACAGCTGGGCACACTGAGACTTGACTTTTTCTTAGTGATGTTATTTTGGTCCTCCTTGAAAATGAAAGACAACAACCACAACCATACACTCTCTATATATGTATGTATATATGTGTGTGTGTTATATGTGTGTGTATTTGTATAAATATATATGTGTGTATATACATATAAACATATATATGCCAGCTAATTATGATTTGCCAGCAAGTATTCTATTTGTGCAGATGATTTTGCCTAAGTACCTCAAGAGGCCATCAAATTAATTTGCCTGACTCCATTAAACCTAATTGAACCCAGTTTATGAGTACATAAAACATTTTCTTAAACCTACATGCTATGAATCATGGGCCTCATCAAGGATACATAAGACTTATGTTTGAAACCATTTGGGTTTCTTCTGTAAATTCCTGGTCTTTTTGGCCCCAGAAAGAAGAAGAAATGTGGTGCAGGAAGGACATCAGGACAGCTAATGTGCATGATGTGCCTGTAGTAGCTGTAATAATGGAAAATGAGGGACACATTTAAAATTTATCAGGCTAAAATAACAAATAGGGGCTTAGTTTTTGCAGGAAGTCTTGAGGGGGGGGGTGGAGCCAAGATGGCAGAGTAGAAGGACAACCTATAGAAGCTCTCCCCCCACAGCCCATAAAATACCTATAAAAATGACTTTAAACATACTCTAGAGCAGCAGAAGCCACAAAACAACAAAGTCAAAGACATTTCCAGACCAAGGCAGCCTAGAATACTGACAGGAAATGTCTGTGCACCAGACTCAGAGCACAGCACAGTTCAGTGTTGGTCACACAGCACTGCAGGGAGAGAACCAGAGCAAGCTTGAGGGGACCAAGGGATCTGCAGTTTCCATGTCCCTCAACCCACAAATTCCAGAGATAGATTCAAAGATCGATGAGAAAGCTCTTTCACCTGGATGAGAAGGGAGCAGGGAACTCCCTTTGTCTTAGCCCTAGGTGGCCCCAGGTGGCTGCAGGTGGCAGCAGCAACATCCATTTTTGAGATCCTGGACCTAAAGACTATTGGGGAATTGAGCAGATGATTTGGGTCTCAGCCCTGAGACGCTCTCCTGTGAGGAGGTGTGCTGACTGGTGGAGCTGATGGAGGCTCTGGAGAAGGAATTCTAGTCACAGATCATGGGAAGAAAAGCTTACAGTAGCTGCAAGACCAGAGCACAGACCAGGAGAGGAGTGAAGTCTTCTCCCTGGATTGTACCACCTTAGAGGAACTAAGAACTTACAAGTCCCCAGAGTATACCCGGTTCTTAACAAAGGACTCAAAAGTCAAGTAACTGGCTGGGAAAATGCACAAAAAAGGGGAAAAAAAATAAGACCTTAGAAGGTTACTTTCTTTATGAACAGTTATTTTCTTCCATCCTTTCAGATGAGAAAGAACAATGCACACCATCAGAAGAAGACAGAAAAGTCAAGGTTTCTGCATCCCAAACATCCAAAATAAATATACAATGGTCTCAGGCCATGGAAGAGCTCAAAAAGGATTTTGAAAATCGAGTAAGAGAGGTGGAGGAAAAATTGGGAAGAGAAATGAGAGTGATGTAAGAAAATCATAAAAACTGAGTTAACAACTTGCTCAAGAAGATCCCAAAAGTACTGAAGACAATAACACTTTGAAGAATAGACAAACTCTAATGCTAAAGAAGCCCAAAAAGCCAATGAAGAGAAGAATGCTTTAAAAAGCAGAATTAGTCAAATGGAAAAGGAGGTTCTAAAGCTTACTGAAGAAAATAGTTCTTTAAAAATTGGAATGAAGCAGATAAAAGATAATGACTTTATGAGAAACAAAGATGTTACAAAAAAACCCCAAAAGAATGAAAAAAAAATAAGATAATGTGAAATATCTCATTGGATAAACAACTGACCTAGAAAAGAGATCCAGGAGAGATAATTTTAAAATTATGGGACTACTTGAAAGCCATAATCATATAAGAGCCTGGGGGTCAGAGCCAAGATGTCAGAGTAGAAAGACACACATACTCTATCTCTTCCACCACAGCCCATAAAATGCCTGTAAAGAATGACTCTCAAAAAATTCTAGAGCCCTAGGAGTCACAAAACAACGGAGTGGAGGAGATTTCTAGCCCAGGGTGACCTGGAAGAACAACAGGAAATGTCTGTCACACTGGACTTGTAGCGTGGCCCAGCCTTGGTCGCATGGAACTGGGAGGAGTAGGACAAGAGCAGGCCTCAGGGGTGGAATCCATAGCAGAAGCAGTGGAGGTTCACAGAACCCTCACCACAGAGGAGCCAAAGACAGCTTCAAAGTTCAGTGAAAGGACTTTTCCAACTTAGGGATGAGATCAGGGTCCTCCTCTAGGTCCAGTCTCAGGCAGCATCATCAGGAGCAGCAGCCAGCTTCCATTGTTGGAGCCCTCAGTATAAAGCCCCTGGGGGGAATGAAGCTGCTGATCTGAACCTCAGCCCTCAGTGGCAGCCTTGCCCCTCTTCCTAAAGCCCCTGGGGAAATTGAGCAGCTGATCTGAATCTCAGTCTGGAGCCAGGCCAGGGAATAAACTCCTCTTCCTAGATTTTGCCAACTTGGAGGAATGGAGATCTTACAGGTCCCCAGAGTGTACCCTACTCTTGACAAAGGACCCAAAAGTCAAGTAACTGGTTGGGAAAATGCCCCAAAAAAGGGAAAAAATAAGACTATAGAAGGTGACTTTCTTAGTGAACAGGTATTCTCTCCCATTCTTTCAGAT
>CM053769.1:214411512-214426845 GCA_028658325.1 Potorous gilbertii
AACTGGCTGGGAAAATGCCCAGAAAAGGGAAAAAAACTAAGACCATAGATGATTATTTTCTTGGGCAACAGATGATTGCATCATTCCTCTCTGACAAAGAAGACCAATGCTTATCATCAGGTAAAGACATAGGAGTCAAGGCCTCTGTATCCCAAACATCTGAAATAGATATCCAATGGGCTCAGGCCTTGGAAGAGCTCAAAAAGGATTTTGAAAAAAAAGAATTAAGGGGGTGAGAGAGGAATATATTTGGAGGAGAAAAGGAGAAATGGAATGGGGCAAATTATCTCTCATAAAAGAGGCAAGAAAAAGGTTTTTCAATGGAGGGAAAAAGGGAGGATGTGAGAGGAAAAATGTGAAGCTTACTTATCACATTTGGCTAAAGAAGGGAATAACATGCACACTCAATTTGGTATGAAAATTTATCTTATACTACAGGAAAGTAGAGGAGAAGGGGATAATTTTGTTTGGAGAGATGATAGCAGGGAAGTCAAATGGAAGGAGGGAGTATGTAGAAGTATACACTTTTGGGGAAAGGACAAGGTCAAAAGAGAGAATAGCATAAATAGGGGGCATGTTAAGATAGAGGGAAATGTAGTTAGTCTTTTACAACATGAGTATTATGGAAGTCTTTAGCAAAACTAAACATGTATAGCCTATATTGAATTGCTGGCTTTCCTCAGGGGAACTCAAAGTTTTAGGAACCAATGTTGAGAATTGTTTTTAAATGCCACTGGGAAATAAGGAATACAGGTAATGGGGTATAGAAATCTGTCTTACCCCACAAGAAAAGAGAGAAGATGGGAATAAGGGGAGGACTGTGACAGGAGGGAGGGAAGTTCGGGGGAAGGAGTAATCAGAATGCATGGTGTTTTGGGGTGGGGGTAGGGGAGAGATGGGGAAGAAATTTGGAACTCAAAATCCTGTGGAAATCAATGTTGAAAACTAAAAATAAATAAATAAAACATCATTATAAATATAATTCCATTAAAAATACATTCACAATAAAAAGAAAGAAATGATGACCAGGAAAGCTTCAGAGAGGCCTGTAAGGATTTACATGAACTGATGCTGAGTAAAAGGAACAGAACCAGGATGACTTTGCACACAATAACAACCACAATGTTTTCTGGTAGATTTAGCTCTCCACAGCAATGCAAGGACCTAAAAAATTCCCAGTGGACTTGAGGCAAAATGTCTTCCACATCTAGAGAAAGAAGTAAGGAATTGGATCACAGAATGAAACAGACCATTTTCTCTTGTGTTATGTTTTGTTTGGTTTTTTGTGGTTTCTCCCATTTATTTTAATTCTTCTATGGAACATTACTAAGGTGAAAATGTATTTAGTAAAAATGTATTTTGGAACCTATATAAGATTGCATGCTGTCTCAGGGAGGGAGGGGAATAGGAGAGGAAAGGGGAGGAGGTAGGAGGAAAAAAATTAAGATATATGGAAGTGATGTTAGAAAACTGAAAATTAATTAATTAATAAATTTTAAAAAAAAGAAAAAAAAACTTTTGTGAAGCACTTTACAAATATTATTTCTTTTTCTCCTCACAGGAATCCTGGGTGTGAGGTGCTCTTAGTATCCCAATCTCAAAAGTGAGTCATTTCTACTTTCTAGGTATCCTTAAAAGGCAAATGATACTGACTGCCTCTAAAGTTAGAAGGGACCTCAGAAATCTACCTCCAAGGGTTTTTCAAATTTTTTTCTGTCATAAAATGACACTTTTGTCAGCCTCCTGATGGTGCTACACTCTTCAGAATGTTTTTACATACAAAAATGAAACACATTGAATTACAAGTGAAACCAATTACTCTGAAATCAACTATTGAAATATTTTTTTAAGTATCACACCCTGGGTTAAGAAATTCTAGATCACCACTTCCTATTTTAAAGAGAAGGGAATTAAGCAATAGGGTTGATATTAATTGCCCAAACTTATACAGGCAAAAAGTAGAAGATCCAGGATTAGAATTCATGCCTTCTGACTCCACATCCATGTTTTTTTTCTCCAGTATCTACCATGCTGCTTCACCTAAACATTCTCCTCAGCTCCAATTCCCAGTAATTCTCCCAAAGTGTTTGAAGATTAACTAATATTGATCATAAGGCAATCTGAAAGCATGAATTACTAAATAAATGCTAAAAACAGGAAGAAAATCAATATTTGCCCTTAGTGCATTTTGCAATGAATAATATGAATAATTTCAATAAAAAACACACAAACCATAAAAGAGAATGTATCACAAGCTGGCTACTTGCTTTGTCTTTCGGTGTGTAGGGGGATAGTACTTTTGTTCTTTGATACCCTGTAGTCAATGAATCCCTGTATGTCAATTAATTTAAATAAAAACTGCCCCTATCATCTTGCTCAAATCTGCAATTAACGTCCAGCAGGAAGATAAAAGGCTCCTAGAAACCAGCCATTAAGCCCCACTGGTATGGTGGAAAAAAAGGAAAAATATAGTCCATCTTAAATAAGGGCGTTACTGTTTGTACAACCTAAATGATGAAATTAAATACTCTGGCTATAAAGACATGTGGACTCAGGCTGCACAGCACAAAAGGAACAGAAAAGGGGAATGATGGGATTAAATGTGGTGAAGTCCCCAAATACTGCTGGAGATCAAGTAGATATAGTATCAGTGAGCCTGGGGTAATCAGTGATCTGGCTAATCTGAAGTTATTACAGATATGAAGTTGGTGTAAAAATTCTTAAAGCTTCAACTCTTCCAAACAAATTACAGATACCCCTCTCCACCTCAGTAACTTCATTTTGTATAACAGCTTATTATACAACTTGGCTCAAGAAACTCAGAAGATGATTTCTTTTTCATTATCTCCCTCAGTTTTGAAGGTTACCATAGCATATTTCATAACTTTTACTTCTATCCCTCTTTCCCTGTCCTAGCGACTTCAATACCTCAAAGGCCATATTTTTTTCCCCTCATCTCTTTATTCTCTAGATAGAAAGGTAACCAGGAGGCATCTGGAACTTTTTCTGGGCTTTTACCACTCTACTGAAAATAAATAGCAATAAAACCAAGTTCATTATAGTAGTGAGGAATGGATTTCTCTGAATTTGAAAACCTACCAACAGCCACGAGCTCAGGGGTTTGGTAAAGTCAGAATGCATCAGTCTCTCAGTTTCACTGAAATTACCCTTCTTAAATCAGAGAAGCTCAGCTCAGACCTGGCTGATTTTATGAATGTCATAACGGAAAATCTGGTCCTCGGTGGGTGTTTATTGGTTTCATTTTTATAGGATCGACTCCAAGGAAACTAAGGTATTATGATGCCAAGGACTACATTTGGAATGAGCTCTGGATCTGAAGTAGAAAGGCCTGGGTTGAGATTCTCAGTCTATTACTTATTATCCATGCTAATTTTGGCAGACCACTTAAACCACTTGGGTCTCAATTTCCTTATCTGCAAAATCTGGGGAGTGCACTAGAACAGGGCCTAACTTTCGTTCTATCAAGGCCCTGCCTTAGAAAGCTGGTAAAGCCTATGAACCCTTTCTCAGAATGTTTTCAAATAAATGAAATACCTAAGACTGTAAAGGAGACCAATTAGATTGAGATAAAGATATCTTTTTATTTTCTGCATCTAAGGTCACAGACCTTCTGAAATCCATGCATAAAACTCTTCGGGGACTGTAGTCCCTAGACAAAGAACCCCTGTTTTTGATGATCCCTAAGCTTCCTTCTTGTTCTTAACCTCATTATCTTTATTAAGAAAGTATTCATGAAGGGGAAAAATATATGAAGAGATTATCACCTTTCAACCTTACCATCTAAATAGACTCCTATACTTTCTCAAATATGCTCTTATGATAGAGGGGACTTAGTTGAGGAAGGGTCAGGATTGGGCAGCAGTTTTATCAGATGACCTGAATTAGGGGTAAAGAATCCTACAACAGACATGAACTCAATGCAGATGATTCACTAGAAGTGCTATGCGTCCTCTGATCTGCATAACCAAATGCATGACTCCCCCTAATGATCAGCCTAAACAACAGGGGAAAACAATCTAAGAAACAAAACTTTTTGATTTTGAAATGCCCAGTAATAGTCTACTCTGACAAGGTCTTACCTACTTTCTGCTGTTCATGTACTTGATGTCTCCAGTAAAGCAGTGTTGCAAGGGCTACCTCCAACCTACCAGTAATAGAAGTCCAGTCTTCTCATTTTTTATGTCAGGTGGACGTTGTTGTGTTCATCCTTCATTGCCAAAGTAGGCCATGGGATCAGAGAAATGATGACATGACTTGCACTTGACTTTGTTTTGAGTGAGGGAGGGCTGTGAAAAGTCACCAACCTCACTTCTCCCCTGGAGGCCATCTGAATCCAGTGACCAGATATTCATCAGGATGACTGGAGATGACCCAGTGTCACTTGTAATTCTAGAGACTGATGGGAGTGGAATTCCTCTAGGTGAGAAAGTTCTATCTCTGTTTGTTTGAATTGAGATCTTCTCTTGCTCCCAGTCAAAGAGTACAGTGGAAAGAGTGCTAGTCAGGTAGACCTGAGGTGAAATCTGGACTCAGATACTGAAGAGTTGTGTGACCCTATATAAAACACTCAATCTCTTAGGCCTCAGTCTCCTCACCTGTAAAGTGGGGACAGTAAAAGCACCTATATCACAAAGTGTTTGTGAGGACTAAATGAGGTTATATTTATAAAATACTTCACACAGTACCTAGTACTTAAATTTCTCTTCCTTACTATCCTTTTTATCCTTTAGTATATTCCAAACTAGAGAAATTCTCCATTTTCTATTCGCAGTTTTGCTTAGATAAATGGGTTTTCTCACCATTTACTCCTTGTGGTAGTCTTTTGTAGAACCAGTGTTTGGTGGGAAGGGGCCAAGCCAACCAACTAAGCGTTATACTCCCTGGTTTAGAGTGATCTAGGGAAGCAGCTTTCATTCTCATTCCAGAACTGGGGTACTTGAAGAAGTGGCAGATAGATATTCTAACCTGATAGCCCTCATAGAGATTAAAGGATAGATTGCCCAACCTTGGCCATCCTGGATCCTACCTGCCCCCTCCTTGGGAGACCAATACTGTGTGTGTTCTAAGGAAGGTCAGATAGCCTGTAGCTGCTTATCTCCAGGGCATAAACAGCAACAAAGCTTTGGAGTTGATGTAAATAGAGTCTTGGCTCTGACAGGAGACAGGTAAAACAGATATATCATTCTAATGGTGATGGATCCCATCACCTGGGACATGTGGACTATCCAACCAGCAATGAGTAGAATCTGGTGGAAATAACCTCACCATGAAAGAGAGATGTTACATTCTCTGAAGTGAATGACTGCAGCTGCTGTCTTCTGGCTTGTGTTAGTAAAGATGGGCTAAGGCTGAGCTAATTGGGTAGCAGTAGGAATGGGGGAAGTACCCTGTTTTATAAATTAAACCCTTCATATTTTATATTGAACTTCAACTGACTACTAATGTGGATGACTTGGAGATTTCAAACAGGGCTTCTAAAAGTCTAGATCCAAGAATTTCATCCAATTCTGTTCAACTGCTATTTCTGCTCATTACAATCTAATTCTGAGTGAATTCAATTTGAACATGGCTGCTTTTTTAAAACACCAAAAGGTGGTACTGGGCAGGTGTTTTGAAATGCTCTTCAAAAATATATGTTGAAATATTTCTGGTTTTACTCATTTTTCAAAAACAAAAGTGATGTAGCATGAAGTACCATGTATTAGTACTCAGCAGAATCTATGTTTCTAATGAACTATCAAATCACCACAAAATTCACTCTTTTATCAGAAAAAAATATCAGTCAGTTGCCAACATGAACAAAATGAAAATAAAAAGGGAATTTAAAAGGTCATCAGCATGAAAAACTGGCCAGCAGCATCCCGGAATTATGCGTATGCCAAATTTATTATAGTAACATCTTATTTATCCAGCACTGTAAGGGAATTGAGGGAATACATAAAAATGATTTTTCAAGACAACTTAAGTTTTACCTGTTTAAATAAATATAAATGTTGTTTACTCAAATGAATTTGGATGAAAATCTTTCTAAACTATATTATAAGCTTCTCTGCCTTTCCAGACAGAAGGTATTAGACACAGTTTAACTGTTTCTGAATGGCACAGGGTTATCATTATGAACACCAGTCATCATCTGTACTGTCTAATACAAACATAAACTGAGGTATCAGAATCAGATTCACCAATCACAGAATTTCAGAGAAAGAAGAAACATGACTAGCCCTCTAGTATTTGCAAAATTTAAAGTATTATACAAATGCTAGTGATATTATTACGGTCATTGTTATTTTATTTTCTTCAAGGGGTTGACAATCACTTTAATGAAGCACATGTATCATATTCCTTTAACCAAGTGCATATATCATTCAGTTACTTCAGGGAGTCAGCACTCTGAATTGCAAAGAAAATGCAGAGAAATAAAAAAATCAACAGACATGGCTTCCTCTGTCTGATTTCAACAGATAATTGGACCCCAACTGTCTGATAATAGTTACCAGAGAGGAGAGCATGACATCTGGCTTCTCAAAGCCAGGGGGCTCCTTAGTGGCTCCCCAGAGTCCTCATCTGGCACTCAAACCTTCTGTTTTCTTTCTTTCTTTTTAGCTTTCCACATTAATTTTCACAAGATTTTGAGTTCCAAATTTTCTCCCCATCTCTCCCATCCACCACTCGAAAACACTGTGCATTCTGTTTACCCTTTCCCACAATGTGCCCTCCCTTCTATCATACCCCTCCCTTCTCTTATTACCATCTTCCCTCTTTTCTTGTAGGGCAAGATAGATTTCTACACCTCATAACCTGTATTTCCTACATGCAGGCAAAGCAATTCTCAACATTCATTCCTTAAACTTTGAGTTCAAACTTCTCCCCCTTCCTCCCTCCCCACCCATCCCCACTAAGAAAGCAAGAAATTCAATATAGGCTATATATGTGTAGTTTTGCTAGACTTCCATAATAGTCATATTGTGAAGGACTAACCATATTTCCTTCCATTCTCTCTTGCCTCCCCCAATTATTCTATTCTCTGTTTAGAGCTTGGCCCTCCCCTAAAGTGTTTACTTCTACTTACTCTGTCCTCCCATTTGCCCTCCCTTCTATCATACCCCCACCCTATTCATGCCCTTCTCCCCTACTTTCCTGTAGTGTAAGATAGATTTTCATACCAAATTAAGAGTGTATGTTATTCTCTCCTTAAGTCAAATGTGATGAGAGTAAGCTTCACTTTTTCCTTCTCACCTCCTCCCTTTTTACCTCCATTAAAAAAGTTTTTCACTTCCTCTTTTATGAGAGATAATTTGCTCCATTCCATTTTGCCCTTTCTCCTCCCAATATATTCCTCTTTCACTCCTTATTATCCTTTCCTATTTAACTCAGCCTGTGTACACAGTATATATAGGTGTGTATATATAAAATGATAAAAGTTTCAAGAGTTACAAATATTATCTTTCCATGTAGGAATGTAAAGAGTTCAACTTTAGTAAGTCCTTTATGATTTCTCTATCCTATTTATATTTTTTTGTGCTTTTCTTGACTCGAGTTTGAAAATCAAATTTTCTATTCAGCCTTGATCAAGAATGCTTGAAAGTGAGGGCTGGAGCCAAGGTGGTGGAATGAGAGCAACTATTCACCTAAGCTCTTAGACAAACTCCTTCAGATACCTCTAAAAAATCTGAACAAATTTTGGGAGTGCAGAAGCCAGTAGGAGACAGATTGTGGCATATACAAAGACCAGGACACATGGAAAGGTTGGCAGGAAGGATCTGTTCCACAGGGGTGGAGGAGTATGCAGCACACAGCACAGCGTGTATCTGCTGCAGCCAGGATGAGCAGGAAAGTCATGGGGTGCAAAGAACCACAGGATGAGAGTCCAGGGGAACCAAGCAAGTGAGAGCTGTGGAGTCCCAGCTATCAGTAGTATGCTCCTTAGACTATCAGCCTGCAGATTAAATATCTGTAAGTCACCTACTTGAACTTGCAGGAGCCAAAATGGCAGAGTGATTGGTAAAGGCTCTCATTCCTCCCCTTGGTGACCTTGAAAGAACCATAAAATATTTCCCAGAAAAATCTTGGAACAATGGGATCAAGAGAAGGGGCAAACAGTCTCATAACATGTGAGGATAGGAAAATCTTACTGTGGTGGAGGGCTAGAGCTGTCCCAGAGAGGCCCACCTCAATGAACCAGGAGGAGATCGAGGGCTCTAGGGAGGTGGAGCCTCGCAACCACCAACATCAGGACCCAGGCATGCCTCAGCACTCAAGGGGAAACAGGAAGACATTAGGGCAGCCATGATCACCAAGAAGTGAGCTTTCTTTTCCTCTAGCTCAGATGAGAACTCCCTTGACCTGAATACCCCTCCGCCAAACTTAACAAGTAGCTCCAGGGCTAATCCATGGAAATACACACACACACACACACACACACACACACACACACACACACACACATAGAATTCACCTGGCCTCTGCTTTCTCATACCAGCCAGTTCAGCACCGGGTTCTACTAGCTTCTAACTGAAAGAACCAGAGGCCTCAATATGTAAAGCATTGTCATCATCATCTTAAGTAAGAAGCAAAGCAGAAAGGAAAAGATCATAGAATCTTTCTATGGGGACAAGGACAAAAACACGAATTCCAAAGAGGTCAAAATTGAGACTGTACTCCAATCTGAAACTTCAGAAGGGATTATGAAATGGTAAGAAGCACAAAGAGCTCCCTTGGAAGAGTTGAAGAAGGAAACAGAAGAAAAACTGGCCAATGATTTTAAAAGTATGAGAAAAGAATTCACTGAAAAGAACAGATCTTTAAAAAGGAAAATTGAACAAATGAAAAGTAAGATAGGGAAAATTGGACAAATGGAAGAAGTACAAAAGCTAACTGGAGAAAATAATTCTTTAAAAGAAATAATTGGAGAGATGGAAAATGAGATGCAAAAGTTAACTGAAGAAAACAATTGGATAAAATTAGAATTGGGCAAGTAGAAGCCAATGACTCTATGAGATATCAAGAATCAGTCAAACAAAATCTAAAGAATGAAAAGATAAAAGAAAATGTAAAATATCTAGTTGGAAAAATAACTGACCTGGAAAATAGATCCAGGAGAGAAAACTTAAGAATTAAAAAAGAAAGCCATGATGAAAAAAGAGCCTGGACAATATCTTCCAAGATATCAACAAGGAAAATTTCCCAGAAGTCCCAGATCCAGAGGGCAAAATAATCATTGAAAGAATCCACTGTTCACCTCCTGAAAGGGATCCCAAACTAAAAACACCAAAGAATATTGTTGACAAATTCCAGAACTATCAAGTGAAGGAGAAAATTCTATAGGCAGCCAGAAGGAAACCATTCAAGTTTCGAGGAGCTACAGTCACAATCACATAGGAACTCGCAACTTCTAGATTAAAAGATCAAAGTAATTGGAATATGATATTCCATGTGGCAAAGGAACTGGGACTACAATCAAGGATCAATTATCCAGCAAAGTTCACCATAACATTTCATGCAAGGAGATGGATATTAATGAAATAAGAGATTTCCAGACATTCCAGATAAAAAGGCCAGAACTCAATAGAAAATTTGATCTTCAATCGCAGGTCTTAAGAAAGGCATAAAAATTTAAACAGGGAAAAGATAAAATTATCACTCAACATAGGCAAACTCTTTACTTCACTATAAGGGAAGATGATTCTTATTAATCTTGAGAATTGTGTATCTACAATGAAATATAAAAGGGATATACATAGATAGAGGGAACAGGTATAAAGTAAATGATGTGTTGATAAAAATGTGATTTAAGGATGCAAAGGAATTGCAACAGGACATGTGAAAAGGAGGAAGCAGGAAATGTTAAATTTCATCACAGGAAGTAGCACAAAATTATATCACAATACAAGGAAAGAAGGGAGGAAGATGAGCATCATTTCAGATTTAGTCTTATCTGATTTGATTCAAGGAGGGAACAACAAACTCAAATATATAAATCTAACTAGCTCTATAGGCAGTAGGAAGGAAAGGGTGAAAGAAAGGGGAGGAGAGGCTAAAAGGGAGGGAAGAAGTAGCAAAGGTAAAGGGGAATAAAAGGAAGGAGGCAGAAAGAAGGAAGGGAAGACTGTAAGAGGTGGTGGCAAAGAATTATAACTATATTGTGGAGGGGAAGGGAGAAATAAAAGCACAAACAGTGGGAAAGAGGATGAATGTGTTTTGTAATTTCTTGGTTTCTTATAGAGTCATTAGATTCCATCTTTTCCATTCTAATTTTTAAAGAAATACTTTCTTCAGTGGGCTTTTAAATCTCCTTTTCCATTTGGCTAATTCTGCTTTTTAAAGCATTCTTCTCCTCATTGGCTTTTTGGACTTCTTTTGCCAATTGAGTTAGTCTATTTTTAAAGGTGTTATTATCTTCAGATTTTTGGGGGTCTCCTCTAGCAAGCTGTTGACTCGCTTGTCATGATTGTCTTACATCACTCTCATTTCTCTTCCCAATTTTTCCTCCACCTCTCTTATGTGATTTTCAAAGTCCTTTTTGAGCTCTTTCATGGCCTGGGACCATTGCATATCTCTTTTGGAGGTTTTTGGATGCAGAAGGCTTGACTTTTATATCCTCCCATGATGGTAAACATTATTCTTCCTCATCTGAAAGGATGGGAGAGAATACCTGTTCACCAAGAAAGTCACCTTCTATAGTCTTATTTTTTTTCCTTTTTTGGGGCATTTTCCCAACCAGTTACTTGACTTTTGGGTCCTTTGTCAAGAGTAGGGTATACTCTGGGAAGGTGTAAGTTCTCAGTTCCTCCAAGGTTGTACAATCAAGGGAGAGAAGTATATTCCCTGGTCTGGCTCCTGACTGAGAGTTAGATCGGCTGCACAATTCCCCCAGGGGCTTTAGGTGGGGGCGGGGCTGACACTCAGAGCTGAGGTTCAGATCACCAGCTCAATTCTCCCATGGGCTTTATCCAGCAATGGAAGCTGGTAGCCACCTGCATGGTCACCTTAGCCATGTCCCACCACTGCTGCTGCTGCCACTGTGGGGCTGCTACCTAAAGCTGGGGCTAAGGGAGAACTCTGCTCCCTTGTTACAGAGGATAAAAGCTCTCTCACTGACCTTTGAAGCTGCCTTTTGTGCCTGTGGATTGAGGAATCTATGAACCACCACTGCTACTGGGGATTCTGCTCCCAAGTCCTGCTCTGGTCCTCCTCCTGGCACTATTGTGCTAATGTTGGGCTGGGCTCCACACCATGTCCTGGTGCAACAGACCTTTTCTGTTGGCCTTACAAGTTACCCTGGATTGGAAATCTCCTCCATTCCATTGTTCTGTGGCTTTGGCTCCTCTAGAATTTAGAGTCTTTACAGGAATTTTATGGGCTGTGGGGGAAAAGCTCAACCATCTTGGCACATATTTCTACTCTGCCATCTTGGATCTGCCCCCAGGAAAGAGGATGGAGGGAAAAACACAGATTGTAATCATAATTGTGAATGTGAGTGGGATGAACTGTCCCACAAAATGGAGACAGAGCAGAATGGATTAAAAACCATAATCCAACAATATGTTGTTTACAAGACACACATTTGAGATGGGGGATACACAGGGCAATGGTAAAAGGTTGGAGCAGAATATATTGTGCTTTACCTGATGTAAAAAAAAGGAGGGGTAGTAATCCTAATCTCAGACAAAGCAAAAGCAGAAATAGATCAAATCAAAAGAAATAATGAAGCTATATCCTGATAAAAGGCACCATAGATAATGAAGCAGTATCATTACTAAACATATATGCTCCAAGTAGTATAGCATCCAAACCCTTAGAGGAGAGATTGGGGGAGTTGCAGGAAGAAACAGACAGCAAAAGTATACTAGAGGGGGACCTCAACCTCCCCCTCTCTGAACTTGATAAATTCCACCTCAAAATAAACAAGAAAGAAGTTAAGGAGGTAAATAAAAATCTGGATAGAGTAGATAGGATAGATCTCTGGACAAAAATTGAGTGAGGATAGAAAGGAATATATCTTTCTCTCAGTGGTATATGGCGCAAATACAAAAATTGCCCTTGTACTGAGGGATAAAAAACTCACACTCCAGTGCAAAAAGGCAAAGATGGTCAATGCATCCTTCTCAGATCATAATGCAATAAAAATTTTGTGTAATAAAAGCCCATGGAAAGATAGAATAAAAATTAATTGTAAACTAAACAATCAAATCCTAAAGAAGGAGTGGGATAAACATAAATCATAGAAACAATCAACAACTTCACTCAAGAGAATGACAATAATGAGACAACCTACCAAATCTTATGGGATACTGCAAAAGTGGTTCTTAGGGGAAGTTTTATGTCTTTGAATGCCTACATGAAAAAAATAGAGAAAGAGTAGATCAAAGAATTGGGCATGCAGCTGATAAAGCTTGAAAAAGAACAAATTGAAAATCCCCAAGTAAATAATAAAATTGAAATTAACAAAACATTGATTAGCGATATGCAAATCAAAACAACCCTGAGCCACCAAGCATGCCTATCAGATTGGCTAACATGACAAAACAGGAAGATGATAAATGTTGGAGAAGATGTGGGAGGGTTGGAACAATAATTCTTTGCTGTCGCAGCTATGCACTGATCCAACCATTCTGGAGAGCAATTTCAAACTATGCCAAAATGGCTCCAAAGATGTACATACCCTTTGAATCAACAATATCACTTCTATGACTATTTCCAAGAGATCATAAAAATGGAAAGGGGTTCCTCTTGTACAAAAATATTTATAGCAGCACTCTTTGGGGGGGCCAAAACTGGAAATCAAAGGGATGCCCATCAATTGGGAAATGGATGAGTAAATTGCGGTATATGAATATAATGGAATACTATTGTGCTATAAGAAATGATGAACAGGAAGACTTCAGAGAGGCTTGGAAAGACATGATTTGATGCTGAGTGAAAGCAGCAGAACCAGGAGAACTTTGTACACAGCAACAACTACACTATGAGAGGATTTTTTCTAGTAGATTTAGAAATACACTGCAATGCAAGGACTTAAAAATGCCCAATAGTTTTAAGGCATAATGCCTTCCACATCCAGAGAAAGAAATACGGAATTCAGTTGCAGAATGTAGCAGATCATTTTCTTTTGTATTATGTTTTGGTTTGTTTTATGATTTCTCCCATTTCTTTTAATTCTTATTTGCAACATGACTATGGTGAAAGCATATTTAACAGGAATGTATGTGTAGAGCCTATATAAAATAGTATGCAGTCTTGGGGAGGGAGGGAAAGAATCTAAGTTACATGGTAATGATTGTAAAATGCTGAAAATAAATAAAATAATTTTTAAAAAAAAGAATGCTTCAACATCTTCTATTTCATTGAATATCCATTTTTCCCCCTGAAGTATTATACTCAGTTTTGAAGGGTAGGTGATTCTTGGTTTTGATTCTAGTTATTTTGACTTCTGGAATATCATATTCCAAGCCCTTTAGTCCCTTAGTGTAGAAACTGCTAGATTGTGTGCTATCCTGATTGAATTTCCACAATACTCATATTTTTTCTTTCTGGCCCTTTGCAATATTTTCTCCTTTGCCTGAGAATTCTGGAATTGGGCTACAATAAACCTAGAATTTCTTCCAGGAAGTGATCAGTGGATCTTTGAATATTTATTTTATCTTCTGGTTCTAGAATATCAGGACAGCTTTCCTTGATAATTTCATGAAAGATGATGTCTATGCTGTTTTTTTTTTTATTTTTACATTTTTAAAAATTTATTTTAAGTTTTCAACATTTGTTTACACCAAAGTTTGAGTTCCAAATTGCCTCCCCATCTCTCCCCTCCCCCTGCTCCATGATGCCAATCATTCTGATTGCCCCTTCCCCCAATCTGTCATCCCTTCTAATATCCCCCTCTTCCCTTATCCCCATCTTCCCTTTTGTCCTGTAGGGCAAGATAAATTTCTGTATCACCTTACTTGTATTTCTTATTTCCCAGTTGTATGCAAAAATAATTCTTAACATTTGTTCCTAAAACTTTGAGTTCCAACTTCTCTTCCTCCCTCCCCACCCATCTCCACTGAGAAGGCAAACAGTTCAATATAAGCTATATATGTGTAGTTTTGCAAATGACTTCCATAGAAGTTATATTGTGTAAGACTAAGTATATTTCCTTCCATCCTATCCTGCCCCCATTTCTTCTATTCTCTCTTGACACTGTCCCTCCTCAAGAGTGTTTACTTCTAATTGCTCCCTCCTCCCATTTGCCCTCCCTTCCATCATCCCCTTCACCCTGCTTATTTTCTTCTCCCCTACTTTCCTATAGTGTAAGATAGTTTTCATACCAAATTGAGTGTGCATTCCTTCCTTGAGTCAAATTTCATGAAAGTAAGCTTCACCTTTTCCATCTCTCCTTCCCTCCTTTTCCCTTCCATGAAGAAGCCTTTTCTTTCCTCTTTTATAAGAGATAATTTGCCACATTCCATTTCTCTCCCCAATATATTCATCTCCCACCCCTTGTGTGCGCATGTGTGTGTGTGTGTGTGTGTGTGTGTGTGTGTGTATAATCCCACCAACTACTCAAATACTGAGAAAAGTTTCAAGAGTTACAAATATTACCTTTCCATATAGGAATGTAAGCAGTTCAATTTTAGTAAATCCATTATGTTTTCTTTCTTGTTTACAATTTCATGCTTCCCTTAATTCTTGTGTTTGAATGTCAAATTTTCTATTCAGCTCTGGTGTTTTCCTCAAGAATGGCTGAAAGTCCTCTATTTCATTGAATGACCATTTTTCCCCTGAAGTATTATACTCAGTTTTGCTGGGTAGGTGATTCTTGATTTTGATCCTAGTTCCTTGGACTTTCTGAATATCATATTCCATGCCCTTCGACCCCTTAATGTAGAAGATGCTAGATCTTGTATTATCTTGACTGTATTTCCACAATACTCAAATTTCTTTCTACCTACTTGAATATTTTCTTCTTGACCTGGGAACTCTGAAATTTGCCAAAAATGTTCCTAGGAGTTTCTCTTTTTGTATCTCTTTCAGAAGGAGACTGGTGGATTCTTTCAATATCTATTTTGCCCTCTTGTTCTACAATAGGAAGGCAATTTTCCTTGATAATTTCATGAAAGATGGTGTCTAAGCTCTGTTTTATATTATGGCTTTCAGGTAGTCCCATAATTTTTAAATTTTCTCTCCTGGATCTATTTTCAAGTTCAGTTGTTATTCCAATGAGATAATTCACATTATCTTCCATTTTTTCATTCCTTTGATTTTGTTTTGTAATTTCTTGGTTTCTTATGAAGTCATCAGCTTCCATCTGTTCCATTCTAATTTTTAAAGAAA
>CM053769.1:214427345-214448642 GCA_028658325.1 Potorous gilbertii
GTTATCTGGCCCTACAGGACAAAAGAGAAGATGGGGACAAGAGAAGGGAGGGATGATAGAAGAGAGGGCAGATTGGTGATAGGGGAAATTAGAATGCTTGATGTATTGGGGTGGGGGGAGGGGACAAATGGGGAGAAAATTTAGAACCCAAAATATTGTGAAAATGAATGTTAAAAGTTAAATAAATAAATTTATATTTAAAAAAACAAACAAACAAAAAAAAGTTGTTAGGTCTTCCATAGGGGTGAAATATTGTATGTACTTTCATTTGAATCCACTGCATAATGAGTTTTATTTTGTTACACAAAACATCATGAAGTGAGAATAATCTGTAAATATATGTAATATTTAAAAAGCACATCAATGACTCTAGCTTTTAATGAAAAGAGCAATATTTTGGAAAACTGCTTCCACGTTTTTAAGTAGATCAATAAACATAACCAGTAAACATATATTAAATATCCACTATGTGCTAGGCACTATTTTGGGCACAGTAAATACAAAAAGAGGCAGAATAAAATCTTTGTCCTCAAGGAACTTCCAAGCTAATGAAAGGCATGGAGTTTTAAGCTTCCAACAAGGAGAAAAAAATATATTTTGTCTTTGTTTGGATTTTTTGAGTAAATGGGAACTGTAGAAGTAGCTGTCACTCATGAAGATATTTAATGATTACACAGCACTTTACATACATTTATCTTTACATACATACATCAAATGATGATCCTCATACTAACCCAGTGAGGTAGGTTGCCATCTTACATATGAGGAAATTGCATGTAGTAACCACCAGAAGTGAGATTTAAATTGTTAGTCCCTGATGCCAAGTCCAATTCTCTTTCCATTTTACCATGCTTCTACCAGATTGTTTAAATTTCTTCTAATAAAGAGATATCTGGGATATAAAAATACCTTGAAAATCCATTGTTAAATCTAAGAGTGTTGAAGCAGAAAAATCACCAACTTGAATGCAGCTTAAGTATGAAATTACCAACTTATATCTGGCAGTGTCAGGAGATGCAATACATACCTCAACTGCAAGGACAATGCCAAAATGGTGAATTTTTTTGGGGGGGGGAACTGAATCTATCCAAAGAAAGCCACAAGGTGACAACACATGACCTATTTTAAGGTTGTTGACATATTTGAATGTGCCTTCATTTCCTATTCTGTACTAAATTGCAGTATTGGTGGGGCACAGGCCCCTTAGTAACACTTCCCTATCTGCTTCATTGGGGAGGTACAGCAGAGGAAGAAGAAGCCTCCAGCTGCTGTTGGGCACTTTGTAATTGTTTCATTTGTCTACTTGTTAAACTGGCCCCAGTCCTTCTGCTGAATATATCTCCTTCCTTTAGGAAATAAATAAAGAATCCTATCTCTGACTACATAATGCTCTCTGAACACCTACTTGTGCAGTGTTTAAATACTCACAATAAGTAATGGCCTCAATAAAGCCTGAGTCACCATTGTCTTTCTCTCAAGGCCAATAACATGCTGTTCTACACAGTTTGTGTCCTTGCCTATAGAAAGAGCAGGGCCAGACAAGTAAAACAAGTTTCCTTGGGAATTTTAGGTCAGCAGCCTAGAAAACCCCAGTGCATTGTCAGGGAAATCAGTTTTATCTGTGTCTTGTACATTTCCGACAGCTAAGTCAAGGGGAAAACATTTCTAATTCTCTCATTCAGCCCTTTTAGCAGGCTCAGGACTCCCTTGACTTCCTGACCTCCATTCTCACAAGGACTATATCTGACAAGGTATTTGACTTGGGAATGCATGGTCCAGTTTGGGTAATGCATAGCCTAGAAGGAAAGAACATGGAGAGATTGGAAGGAGTAAGGTTATATGGGTCATTTTCAAGTCTGGGTTTGGGAAAGACTAAAATATAGCACTAGACAGTTCCTCCCATTATTGGTGGAATGGAAAAGGTAGAATTCAGGAGTGTGTATGTCTGTAGTATATTTTAGAGTATGGGGGGGGCAGGGAGAAAGACCAGTGACCACACATGACTTCATCACTTGATTTAATCTATTTTTCTTTATATTCGTAAAGACTTGCAGTATGACATATGGGTTTAAGTATGTTTGAGTGGATGTGTATATGTCAAAGTGGATCATCAGATAATAGTGACCTAGCAACCAATGTGAAAGGCAAAGTATAAAATAATCAAGTGGTTGGTTAGAATTCATGAGCAGGGAAATCAGCTCCTGCATGATCTAGAGAATATAACTGCAAAATATATTTTCCTAAAACACAGATCAGATCACATCACTCCCCTGCAGAACTATTCTTCACTCAAATCAAAGTCAACTAAGTTGCAAAAGTCATCATCTCAATGTCATGGTCCTAAGTGGCTCCCTTTAATTTCTAGGATAAAATAATATAAACATGGAGAGGAGCCTCCTGAACCAAATTCCCCATTTAAGGATCCTTGAGCTCTGAAGATCAACTTCCTAGGGTAATCCCTCTTTATCCTGTGAAAGGGGTATAAACTAGGTAGGGAGTGGTTGTAATTCAAGGGCACTCACTGTCTCTTATCTGGTTTGGGAAAGGGGAAGATTGTGCCTGGTGAGAAAATCACCACCTCTGGAACCTCACATTATGACCTATCATGGAGATAGAAACATCCAAGTTTTGTCCAGGTGAATTGCCCAAGGTCACACAGTAGCTTAACAACTCAGCAGAGAGTTAGCAACATGAGAGCTGAATTCCAGGGGATGTGTTTTAATTCACTGAGCTTTAGCTTTTTCTCCAAAATATAAACAACCCTTTCCTAAACTTAACAGGTAGCAAAAGACTCCACTACAAACAAGCTTTCACCTTCTTCCCCTTCCCCTTGTCCTCCCAACCAATTCGCTAATGGGCCACCACTTGCACTCAGAATGATTCAGCCTCTTTGTCAGGTTGATGACTTTAGAAAAAGCATCTGTGTTCTTGTTTTTCCCCAGGATTTTGCATTCTGTAAAACAAACAAGTAACAACCCAAATAATGATGATCTCTTGGTGACTCGCAGAGGGCAAGGCTCACACAATATGAATCCAGCCTCTGTCTGTTCCCTGCAGGGACCAAGAAAATCTCATAGCCAAAAAGTAAACACTGCTTCCAAATCTGCAAGTCAGCAATAACCTCGTGGTTCTAAGGAAGGGAAACAATTGTTCCTATTTCAAAAATGTTTTGGTGCCTTAAAAAAGTCTTTTATTTCATTAACTAAACTTATGAAATCGGAGGAAGTCGAAGAACCCATGAGCAGTCTGTATGATCACATTAAGCATATAAGGAAAGCAAACGTGAACATTGCCTTCATCCTGTGTTTAATAGGGCACCCTTAAAGCAGTGTGTCAAAGAAAGCTCAAATTGTTAACTGGAGAAAAAATAAATACCAATAAATAATGATGGATCAGCTTCAGCCTCACAGAGACACATCGAATTACCCCATTGCTACCTTCTGGGATGGGTGGCGGACTTGTTTCTTTTCATGTTGCAGGCCTCATTATTTTAAAATATTCTGACTTTATTGAGGTAAGAGGGCTCAGAACAGTTACAATGGAGACCTACCATTATTAAGAAGAAACATTTTAATAGACAATTGTCACTTAGAGGGGTAAACTGCTACCTAGCTGTGTTCAGTTATTAAAAAGAGATGCTGCTCTCAGGTAGACCCAGGGTTGCTGCTATAACACCGTCACTGGCTTTATCATCTTCTTTTCGGAATTAGGATTGCTTAGCCTGGAGAAGTCTGAGAGAGGCCTGTCTTAAAATATTGAAAGTTGTCATATAGAAGTAATTGAATCATTCTGTTAGATCCTAACTGAACTCTGTGGCAGAATTAAGATTAATGTGGAAAAAGTTACACAGAGGCAGAATCCTGGTCATAGGATCAGATATTGAGCTGGAAGAGTCTTTAGATACCGTATAGTTCAACTCCCTTATTTTACAGATGAGGAAACTGAGGTAAACAGGTAAGTTGTTTTGCCTTTCTTTAGCTCTCTAGCACTTAAAAGAATGCTTGCCACATAGTAAGCATTTGTGTACATTTGCTGACTAATTTTTGTTAAGTGACTTGGCTATAATTTTATACTTACTAAGTGTCTAAGGTAGGATTTGAATACAATTCTTCCTTCCCTCAAGTTCAGCATTCTGTCTTCTCTGCCATTCTGCTCAGTATAAAGAAGAATCACCTAACACAATTAGAGCTTTCTGAAAATGGAATAGGTTACTTTCAAAACAGTGATCTCTATATCCCTTAAAGGGTTTAAGCACAGCATCAGTGGCCTATAACCAGCCTCTTAGCATGGAACCAGTAAAGTCCCCAGGTCGCATGCAGATGGAGAGGTCTGCTGTCTCAAAAATTCAACAAGAACAAGCAAGGGAGATATTTCCATTGCTATCTGTTGTAGTTTAGTGCTGGCCTGGAAAGATAAAAGCTAAGGGATGACAGGAGGAAGAAAGAAGAATCTAGGTTAAGCCCTTACCCAAACTGCATTATTTTTTCAGAAAAAAAAAAATGCTACTTCGTAAACTACAAAAATCTTTGTAGCCATCCACTGACCTAGCCCCATATTTTGGTACCAGGCATGTTGGAATACATGGACAAATTGATATAGAATTCATTAATGAAAACATCCTTTAACGGCAGAGGTTTTTGACACTACAGGCTCTGTTATGCTCTTGTATGTGCAAAGACATAATTTCTACTGATGACAGAGTAGATAAAATAGATCTGTTATCTTTTACTGTGATTAGTGAGTCATCTACTGAAGCCAGACTATTACCAGTTGTCTTGACTTCTGTCTTGCCATTAGGCTTCAATGTCATTGGTTCACTTTGAAATGAAGGACACACAGCAACAACAATAAGACGATGGGTGAGCTACTTACTTAATTAGTCCTGAATGTCATCATAAAGAAGCTGTGTTGATACATGCAGCAATTTTCAAATAATCATCTCAGAGAAGATATTTGACTGAATCATTCAATCAATGTAACCAAAAGGTTTAATAAAAATAATCACTAGCATTTATATAATGCTTTACAAATATCTCACTTGATCCTAACAACTCTGGGAGTTGGGATTATTATTTACTCCCATATGATGGATGGGAAAACTGAAGCAGACAAAAATTAAGTAATATGCCCAAGGTCACCCTGCTAGTAAGTATCTGAGGTTGCATTGGAATTCAGGTCTTCCTGACTCCAGGTCAAACACTCTATTCACTGAACTACCTAGCTGCCCCATCTAACAGGAAGCCTATTACAGAGATTCATTTTTAATGATTCATAATGAATACTTGTTTGATAGAACTGAATCAAAATGCTAAAAATAAAAGCAAATCTCCTCTTCCTACCCTTAGTTACTTTAGTTCCAAAATAACTTGGAAATTTTACACTAGAATAAATATTTTTCTATATTAGTAAAAATCAGGTTTTTTTACTTGATTATTCCTTTGTCCTTGTTATTAAGTTAATCCTAAAAAATATGGTTTCAAAGAACCTGTGGCAATATCTTATTGTTAATTACAATATTTTCTTCAGAAATGATCAATAATTTTCTGATTTAAAAAAAAACTTGATAAAAGCCATAGACATATTGTTCACTGCAATTCTGTCCTCCACAACAGAGTAAACATGTTTTACTCTAATTCTACAAGATAAATATCCAGTAATTCAAAAGTCTGTCCTGTCAGATCTTACTGAATTACATGGTGTTTGTGAACAAACTAATTATTTTTAATTACTTAATATATTACTACAAAATTCTCCTTAACATGATGAAAATTTGGTTAAAGTACAAATTCTTTGCAACATTGCCCATGAATGTTATTGAATATTAAAACCAGATTTTATAGAAATTTAACAGGGTGAGGAGGAGACAGATGAGGCATCAATTAGCACACATTGCTAAATCACCTGGAATATATAGACCTACATAAATTCAGGACGATTAATCAATTTCATCTTTCTTAAGGTCCCTTATTCATCTCATCCTCCCCCTCAACACCTCTTTCAATCATTTGGTCTTACCAGATCTGTTCTGGGAAGATCTGGGCTACAGAAAACAAGTTTCTGATTTAGGAAAACAAGCTGTAGTGATTACATTTTGCTCTCCAGAGACAGACTAAATGTGTGTGCAGACATGGCACAGAGATTGCTTTAAAAAATACAGACCATTGTAATGAAAACTGGAAGAGTTGGAATCTAGTGAAAAAGTCATTTAACATGAGGTAAAGCCTTGTCTTTCTCATTTATATTATAAGGAGGCTGGATTAGATTGCTTCTTAGGGTGTTTTCAATTCTAAAATTCTAGAAATCCTTAGAAAAATTTGTATTTGGATCTCTGAGACTTCATAGAATCACATATAATATCATACTTAAAAGGGACTCAAGAAACTAATTTTGTCAAACAACTAACATCTTTGATAAGTTTCCAACCCATATTTGCCAAAATGGGGAGAAGGCCCCAATTCATATCCAATTCCATTTCCATTTGGGAACGTGATTGAATATACAAAGTGTGGATAAGCTACTACTGATTGATGGAAGCACCCTGAAGATACAGTATAGATTATATGGATTTAAATTTTCCAGGCCTCCAATTTTGCTTGCTGTTTTGCTTGATTTTTTATTTTTACTTTTCATGACTAATTTTTTTTTCAATTGACAAGTCTTTATTTTCTTTTTAAATCAAATGATTTTCAGTTAAAAAAGTTTTTCTCCATTTTCCATTTCAACTTTTTTGAAAAAGAAGAAAAAAACAAACATTTATAAAAACATGCAGAGTGGATCTAAACAAATTAATAACCTAAACAAACATGTCTAAGAAATATATGCTTCATTCACCATTTTGAGTTTACCTCAAAGTGCTCTCTGTCAGGAAGTGGTCTTCATTTTTCATCATTGATTCTATGTAATTGTGTTTTTTATTGCATTGTTATGAATTGTTGTCTTTCAAAATTGATGTGTAAATGTTTATTTTCTTACTCTATTTACAACCTCCTACCACTGGAAATAAAAAAAAATCCTCCAAACAATTATGTCTTATCAAACTAAGCAAATTCATTTAGTAATCATGTCCAAAAAGGTATGCCCACTCTTCTTTTCAAGTCGATCCTCTCTCTGTCTTTGGAGATAATAATAGGTAATATGTTTCATTTTTGCCTCTCTGGAATCTTGGTTTAGCATTGTGTTGATCAGAGTTCTAAAACCTTTTGATTTTCTTTGTAATTTTATTATTGCATACCTGCTCTCCTGCTTCGCCTTACTTTACCTTATGCCAATGTATGCAAGTCTGTCCATTTCATCATTATTTATGGCACAATGATATTCAACTGTATTCAGAGAATTTGTTTAGCTATCTCTCAAGAGATGCACAACCTTTTACTTTCCAGATCTTTGCTGCCAACCCAAAAAAAAAAAGAATTGTGCTAAATATTTTTTCCTCTTTCTTGGATTTTGGAGAGTATACAGGTCCAGAATGATACTACTACATCAGAGAGTATATTACACTTTAGTGACATTTTGAGCATAACTATAAATTTATTCCCAGAATGACTGGATGTCTTTGCCTTTTCATTATACCTTTGTCCATGTGTCAGATAACCAAAAAAAGGGAATGAGGAAATGAAAATGATAACACAATTTCATATTCTTTCTCAGTGAGATCCACATCTGTCTCCTCATGGCAATATGGAAGCCAGGGGGAGTCTTTCTGTCTGTCATTAAATGCTTTTAACTGTTAGTAATTATGGTATTATAAGTACTGTGGATTTAAAAGTTTATTTAAAATGATGCATTGTGAAGAAAGTTGAAACAGAATAATGTGTACACTGACTATAATAATATTAATGAAATCAACACTTAAAAACTCAAATGCAATGACTAATCTTGATTTTAAAGGACAAGTGATGAAATACAACTCCCTCCTCTCAATAAACAGGTAAGGGATGTCGAATATCACATGTATGCGAAGAGTGGTCTTCCTTAACACTTGGGAGGATGTTATGGGTCAAGATTCTGAAGGAACTGTGGTCTGAAGAAAAAAAATCATAAATCTTTGGGGTATTGATCAATTGGTGAATGACCAAACATGTCATGGCATAGAAATGTGATAAAATAGTATTGTGATTTAAGAAATGATACAGAAATTTTAAAGAAAACTGGGAAGACTTGAATGAATTGATGCAAAGTAAAAGGAGCACAACTAGAAGAAATTATAGATAATCACAATGATATAGTAGAGACAATAAAACTTTAAAAGTCTTGGGAACTCTGATAAACATAATATCCAACTACAGTTCCAGAAAATTCATGATGAAGCACAAGAGCCACCTCCTGACAGGATTAGCAACTTGTAAGCATAAGCAAAATGGGATTTGTTTTTTTCCTTTTCTTTTTGGAATTCAGTTTCCCAGGCTCAGGTTAAATTGTAAAAAACTGAAGGATTAATCTCCTTTGAACCCTGATAATTCACAGCTGTGCTGAGTCATGTAGGTTTCGTGCCTTCTGACTCTGAGACAATCAGGGACCAAGTCTAGAAGGTTGGTATTTTGCTTTGGGGGCTCACTCATGATAAGTATCTTTTGATTCCCTGAAAGGGATTCCTAGTAGTTGTTTGCTAAGACCCCAGCCCTGCCCCAGACTTCTCAGATGCTGGTGTTCTTCTGATCTAGTGCTGTATGTAGGTGGTTGTATTACTGTCTTCAGACAGTTGGAGCCCTGTCTGTTGAATTTCTGTGCTAATTTCCCTGCTTGTAATTTCTATACTCAACTTCTTTCTACTTATCTGTAATTAAAATAAGATTATTAACCCCTTTAAAGCTGTTTTTCCTTTAGAAAAGAAGATCAAAGAACCTGTGTTAGCAGTCTAACCTTGTGTGCTAGTGTGGCTGCTAATACACAACTAAAATGATCTGAATAGGCTATAACATTGGGCTACTTGAAACTGAATAACAAATGTTATTAATAATAAAATGTTACATGGTTCTCAAAAAAAACCTCCACCTCACAAGCAGAGAATTGCAAACATAAGCTTGGTAACTGTTTCATGAAAATGACCTGTACTCTACACTTGTCAGACCTCATGTGGAGTATTAGGTTCAGAGGGCCATGGTTTTGAAAGGGCATTAATAATCTGGGAAACATTCAGAGAAGGATGGGAAAGAATTTTGAATCCATGTATATATGAGGATGAGTTGAAACAACTAGGGATGATTAGCCTGGAGAAGAGAAGACTCAGGGATGACAAAAGAGTTGAGTGCAAGTATTTAAAGGGCTGGTTTATGGAAGAGGAATTAAAATGATTCTTCTTGGGCAGAACTAGAATCAATAGTTGGAAATTGTTGGTAGGTAGATTTAGGTTTGATACATAAGATAAAAAAAAGTCAGTCCTGAAGTACAGTAGACTTCTTTAGGAAGTAGTTCATTTCCCTTGACTAGAAGAATTCAAGCAAAGGCTGTGTGATACAGAAGATAAGAGTGCTGGATTTGGAATGAGGAAGACTTAAATTCTGATATTTATTATACCTGTAACCATGGTGAAAATAAAATCAGATTTCTAGCTATAAATTAACCAAGAGACCATTAAGTCCAATTCTTTAATTTCACAGGGGAGGAAACTGAAACAGAGGTTGATTTGCCACCAGTTATATAGTTAAAAAGTGATGGAGGTGGGATATGAACCCAGGTCTTCCTAACTCTTAAGTCCACGTACTATCCAGTACATCACCCCGCCTCTCTAAGTCATTTAACTCCTCTTCCCTGATTTACCTGCAAAATGAGCTAAGTAACATCTTAATTATGTAAATGAGTTTCTGTGAAGTTCAAGGTACCTTAGAGATATTATATCAGATAAAAATGACTAACATTTACATTGTACTGTGAGTTTATCAAGCTCCCTACATATATTTTCTTATTTGTTCTTCACAACTCAGTGAGGTAGGTGTTATTATTAATTCCTATTTTTTATAAACGGAAACTGAAGCTGAAGGCAATTGAGTGGCTTGCTCAGTATCATAAAACTGGAGTCTGAGACAGGATTTGAACCAAGATCTTCCTGACTCTAAGTCCAGATCTAACTTCTACTATCACACAGACTCCTGAAAGGATGTAGCACATTGACTTATAATGACAACTAGCATTTAAATGGGATTTCATTTGTGCAATGCCCTCTGTATGCTTTCTCTCATTTGATGATCTCATTTGAAAACTTGAAAATGCTCTATAAATGTAAATGATAATGATGACAGAAAGGGCAACACTTTTCCTCCATGTATCAGTCTCTAAAATTATATAGATCTTTACTCCCATCTACCTACTTTCTGAGTCTTTGGCATTTTTGTCTTCTTCCTGTTTTGTTCTTTCCATGCTGTCCCCGTATTCTCCTTATCAAATATTAGCATGCAAAAGTATCTGAATGATCAAGAATTGATTAAAAATGGATTTGGTGCAAGCAGGAAAATTGTTTTACAAAAGCAACTGGGAAAATTTCACCCATCAATATACAGATCATCCAAGAAAATGGTGGACCATATAACTAGGCAATCGTTTAATAATACAAGCTTCAAAGGAAAAAATGTGCATGCATGCAGCATTCAAACTAGTAATAGTGTAGGTATTCTGTATTCTGGGCCATCTCCACAATTCAATGTAGAACAGCCTGATGCACTGTGGGAGATTTAATTTAGCAATTAAAACAAGCAAAACAACTGATCAACTAAGTTGTGTCTAAATAATTTTATTTCATTATTCAATTCAATAAATATTTATTGGGTACCTGTTAAGGCACTATGCTAGGGGCTAATTCAATACAAATATTGCTTATGAAATCCAACAGTTGCTAGACTAATGTGGGTCAAAATAGCTGAGTCAGTCAATTAAACATCCTACTATGTTGAATAGATGGGACAGGTAGATGGTATGGTGGATAGAATGCTAGCACCGGAATGAGGAAGACTTTGCCTAAATTCAAATCTGACCTCAGATATTTACTAGTTGTATGACCCTGAGGAAGTCACATAATTTTGTTTGCCTCAGTTTCCTCATCTGTAAAATGAACTAGAGAAGGAAATAGCAAATTGCTCCAGAATCTCTGCCAAGAAAATCCCAAATAGGGTCATAAAGATTTGGACGTGACTGAAATTGACTGGATGAAAATACGGTGACCTCAAAATCAGAGAGACCTAAATCCAAGACCTGACTTAGCCACAGACTAGTTGTGTGACCTTTAGCAAGTCACTTAAGTGCTCCAGGATGCTCCCTCACTATGTAACACAACAATTCTCATTTCAATCTGATTGTTTGATAAGCAGAGTCCCTTTAAGAGTAGCTCCCTACACCCAGATCCAGAAAAAAATCAACAAAAAAATTATTATTACCATACCTTGAAATTGTTATTTTTCATAGGACTTTTACACGCTTTGTTCAGTAAGTGCAAACCCGTCTTAATGCAATAATGCATTCAGCACTTTTTCTTTCTCTTCCAGACTAATCAAATAAGAATATAGATGTACTGGAACTTTGCCATTCAGCCTTCTGTTTGAATATACTTGTAACCATTGGAGAACACAGATTAGAAGTTGTGTTTCCATATTGCATATACTCAATCTCTGACACCCTCGAGGTAATTTGACTTCTGAAAATGACATTTTTACCTTTTCAGAGATGTTATTCACATAAATTATTCCCAACGGCTTATTTACTGCACTTAGCACATTACAAAAGTGAAGTTTACCCTGTCTTCTTTTCTTCTCCTAGAACTCAACAGCTCTTAAGAATTTCATGAAACATTAAGTCCTATTAAAGTAATTTTTTTTGCAAATCTCTATATTTTGGTGCTGCTGATGTTCAAACCTTCTCTCTCCCTTCTTCTTTTGAAATATGTTTCACTGGTTAACTGTATTTGAAGAGTACTTTTTTATTAAATTAAGTTAATCTAGGCCTGCCCAAAGTTAAAATAACTTTTAATTGAAGAATATTAACTATCAATAATATAAGCGAACCCATGAGCTCATGTAAATAAAAGGCAAAAATACCCAAGATCTAAATTGTGGATACTTATAAAGCCCAGAGGCATGAATGTATATGAATTATATTATCTTTATGAAGAGAATGATAAGATAGGAAAGCAGGAATGGATGTCAAAAGGTAATTTGATCCATGTACTACTACACACAAGAATGCTGGGAGAAATAATGGTATAAATTCTATGAAGAAATGTGCCCCAAGCCAGCCAATTACCAGGTCTCTTCATTCTGCTGTTTAATTAATGGGAATCCCATACCAATACACTTGGTGCATGAAGGGAAATCACTGGGTAGCTGCCACTAGTTTCTGCCCAACACCTTGGGGAGTCTTCCTTTAATTCCTCGTGCCAGCATAAGTGTAGGTACACAAAACCTGATACAAATAAGGCTTTGATACATGCCCAGATCACCTAAAATAAAAACAGTAATGTGGAAGATCCCAGGGAACAGCTGCTGGGGGAAGATATCCTATGTAGCCTACTATGTGGATAAGAGTAAACTATTCCTGTTGGTTGCACAACCAGAATTCTCTGAAACTTTAAATCCATAGAGATAGAGGCAGAGAAGCTCTCTCTTTCAAGTGGCATCTAAAAGTGAAGGGTCATGCTCCAACAGCATGATCACCATGCCCTAAGCTAGGAAGGGGAGAGATAATCTTCCTTCTCCCTTCAAAATCCATGTCTCTGAGAAACAAATGTGTTTGTCCTCCTCAGTTCTAGATTTAGGGATTGAGCCAGGAGCTTGAGCCATGGTGACTCCATAGCCAACATTCCAGGACAGAAATTGTTGTCCCTAAGAAGCTAGGGTGCCAAAACTCAAGCCCAAGAAGACTTTTGACTTGGAACTTGGTGGTACTAACGCTAACAGGAATTAATCTAAGCTGTGAACCTAATTAATAATTTTCCCCTCTACAGAGACCAGGGATTTTTAAGAGGAATATGTAACCATGCATTGAAGGAAATGCTGTTATATTTGTTAGTGTTATACTTAAGAAATAAATATTGTAAATATTGTAAAAGCAAATCTGATTATTGTGATTAAGTGAAACTGGGATGCATAACCTAAAATTGAACTAATGCTAGACATTAAATTCCTCACCTTAAACCTCTAAAGGTACTGGAGAACCCTGAAGGAGAGGTGAATCATAACATACCTGACCCTTAGACAGTGGTGCAAAAGTAAGCACAGTTACAGCAATATATTCAGAACTTTTAAGGGAATTAGTGGAGTTGGCATCTCTTCTCTTATGGACATTAACAAATGAAGAAACGTAAACAGAGCAATGACTTATTTATATGAACATGCCTTTGCATTCCTCAGAAAGCAATATGTGGCAAGATAGCAACTAGACAGTAGTCACCATGATTCAGGTAAAATTACTGGAAAGTGTATAGAAATCTTGCCTGTAGCTGCTGAAGAGGGAGATTGCCTGAGACCCAGCCTATGGTTCTTAAGAACCAAAGGGATTTAAATGCATTGTTTCTATACATTTATCCCATAACAGGTTACAAAAGGTTTAAAGAGCAACATATCTCTTGCTCCCATCATAGTACTAGATTCTGCTCTTACTTCACCTCATTTATAAAATTGTTTTTGACTGAAGTGTTCCCCTGTGGGAACTGACCTCATATTGCTATTCTGATGCATTTGTGACACGAGAAGTAGAGAGATTGTGGAACCTTCAATCAACTCTGTATGTCCTTGAGACTGCAAAAATGAGTTGAGATTAATTTGAAAAACTGCCTCAGAAGATAATATTATCTACATCCTTTGAAAGTATGTTATTGGAGAACTTTGAGGTGTTTCCTTTAGCTAAAATACAATTTTAGAGAAGAAAGGGCAATAGCTTTTTCTTCATTCTGGTAAGGAGAAAATATGTTTTTCTTCCTGTCTTATTCCAAACAAAGATCATGCTTTAGAATATGATTTTATTTGATAATAAAAGAGAAGAATTAATAAGTAACAAGATACAAATTTATATGGACAGTTGCAAAATATGGGACTAAGGAGTTTGCATAAGAAATTGTTATCCCATCCCCACCCAATCTTTCCCAAAAATATGCAGGGAAGGTCTTCTGTTTTTATCCCCCATTTAAATAGAAGGTTTTCTATCTTTAAAGATCCCCAAAGACCCCAAAGGGTCCTCAGTCTCACTATTTCAGGTTTTTGTAATCCCAGAAGTAATGAAGTTCTTCACTAATTTTAACCTAAATCCCTTCTAATTCATTCAAGTGTAATCCCAACTCAAAATCCCAATGGATTTTGGAATCTGTTATTAGGAGAAATAGCAAACACTTCTTCTCATAGGAGACATCAACATCAATTATCTTAATGCAATTGAAATGTTTGACCAAATCCCCATCTTAAAAAGTAAGTGAAGTTTTCATAAACTCATAGAATTTCAGAGAGGGAAGGAATTTAAAAGGTCAGTCATCTAGTTCAAAACCTTCCCAGAAAATTATGAATACAATATCTAAATCAATAAATCCATAATCAATAGTCAACAAGCACTGTGCTAGCACCAGGAGTACAAATAACAAAAGAAAGTCTCTGCCATCAAGCAGTTTACAATGTAATAGAGGGAGGCAATACATAAAAGATAGCCAAAAGGCAGGTCAGGGGGTAGAGGAAAAGGGGATATAGTGGATACCCAGCATGAATGCATGATATTCATGGAGTTGAAACCAAGCAGGGTTGTTGAAGAACAATGAAATAAAATCCAGTAAATGAAGTAAGATAACAAAAAAGTAAGTCTTTATTTGAAGATCTCTACTGAAAGAAGACTTACTGTTATGCTCCACTGAGCTCTGTCCTAAAGCAGTCAATTCCATCTTCAGGAAGCATTATTACAAAATTTCTTCTTTTATTGATCCAAAAATATGCTTCCCTGAAGCTGCCACGTGTCTCTTGCTTCTGGTTTTGTTGTCTGAAGTCAAGGAATAATGTCTAATCCTTTTCCCCCATGCAGGCTCTTCAAATATTTGACAAAAGTTATCATACCAAACTTCCAGCCCTACAATACTCTTTTAGAACCATAAATTTCCACCTGGAAGTAGTCTCACAAGCAGCATGGTCCAGCCTTTTCATTTTGCATATGAAAACGTGAAGCTGAGGAAGGTTAATTGGATTGACCGAGATTACACAGGTAGTGCGAGAGGTAGAATTTGAACTCAGGTCCTCTAATTCCCATGATCTTTCCACTGTACCACAAATATCTCCATTTTCTTCAGTATTTCCAACCTTCCCCCACCCAATACAATCTCAGTGTATCATATTCGCCCCCGATGGAGAAAAGACATAGAGTGACCCTAGTCTGCTGACCACATTTTGTAGTTAAAAACTGGACTACCTAACACTTGACACTTACCATTATTTCTAGGGATTCTCTGACATGTACTGCTTCTCTTAATAGAAATGGTTCTTTCTGCTGAAACTATTCTGATTTCCCTGTTGTCCCAGGGATCAATCTTATGTCCCTTACAAAATTTCAAAATTTTCCTCTATCAGGAAGCCCACCTGAACTGATTCTCATTTTCCACAGTAGAAAGAGGGCTTGACTTCTAGTGAGAATATCTGTGTTTCATCCGTTTAGACATCTGGCAGGATTTAGCTTTGTGCTCTGTTGTCAGTCCACAATGGTAGTAAGAGGCTTTCTCAGGCCTTCCTCATCTTATCGAGTGCTCTCTTGAAGAACTCTTCACTGTAACTAGATTAGGACAATGGAAGGAGTAATTTCCAACTGGGGGTTATAGATATTTACAGAGGCATGAAATAATATTAGATCCGGGAGTCACCTGGTAGTCTAGCTTGGGTGGGAGGGGCACTTGCAGCCTCGAGGCCACATGTGGCCTTCTAGATCTTGGATGCAGCCTTTTGACTAAGTCCAAGTTTTAAAGAACAAATCCTTTTATTAGGGGATTTGTTTTGTGAAGTTTGGATTAAGTCAAAAGGCCACATCTGAGAACCTAGAGGGCCACATGTTCCCTTGAAGCTGCAGGTTCCCCATTCACAGAAGAATGAAGGAAAACAAAAAGCATTTTTTAAGCACTTAGTATGTGCTGGCTGCCGTTCTTGTTCTTGATATATACAAAATACAAGTGAGTAAGATAGCACTTTGTCCTCAAGAAGCTTACATTCCAATGGGTAAAGACAACCCATAAAGGGGAATAGTGGTGATGGGGAAGTGTTTTTTACACAAAAGTTAAGAGGAATGGCACCACGGAGCAACTGATTGGCATCTTTCCAGGAATGGTGGTGTGGATTTGATTATTGTTCTTAGAAGATGGAAAAGGGTCTTAGTAAAAGGTACATGTGCATAGTGCCATAATAGAGATACAGTTGGGAAAGGATTTGGGTCGGTCTGGGTTTGGAAAGATAAAGTATGTACTGGATAAGAATTTCAGAGTTCAGACAAAGAATAGGTAGAATTTCATGATCTAAAATTCCACTGAGTAACTAACTGGCTGAAGCAGGATAGGAATCTCTCTAGGATGAAATTTTTATGGCATAAACAAAATGAGTTCATTGAGGAAGTAAAATGGAAACGGTATAAAGAAAGCAATGGAAATATACATGGGGAAATACCTATGATACAGTTTTAATTTAAAAGACAAGTCTAGAAGAGTACATTTTTGTGATAGCAAAGTATTAGAAACAATGTAGGTGCCATTTGGAGAACTGCTAAATAAACAAAGATATGTGAATATAAAAAAATCATATTCTGCTAGTTCTGTAAAAAAAATGAATATGAAGAATTCAGAGAAGTATGCTTCTGGGAAAGCATATTAACTGACAAAGAGTGTAGAACTAAGATAACTTCAACCACAGTGATTCTCAACGTCAAGGGAAAACACTTCAAAAAACGAAAAGAAAGTGAACATTGTCTAATTATTGTGATCATGCTTATTTCTTAAGAAGAGATGGAAAAATATACCTCCCTCCTCTCTTTGCAGAGGTAAGGGAACATGGATGGAGAACATTGCTTACGCTATCGTACTCAGATAATAAATTAATTTTCTTTAACTGAATCTCCCTCTTTTTGTATTCTTTGTTATAAAGAAAGCCATATTACTTACAAAAAAGAGATAAATATTTGAAAATTGTGATATAAGATATCACAAGAAAAAAGATATCAATAAAATATTTTTTAAAATATATTTTTAAACTTTTAAAGAAGATGGAAGCAAGGACAGGAAATTGTAGATGAATTAAAAATAGTAGGTTAAATCTAGAGGAAGCTATCGGGAACTTGAAACCTTAAACTGAGTTGAGGTCGGTAATAACGGATGGGAAAAACATTATCACTATTACAGTCATGGCAGGGTCGAACAGTTACTGACCGGTAAGGTCCTGTGGACTATAGAACGCATAACTCCAAGAAAATGGGGAAAAGCACGAAAGGTAATTTAAGGGTATAGCTATCACTGACTTCATGGTACACCTCGGACCCTCTGACCTATGGTAGGATATATGATGTTTGGCAGTTTGCACCCCAACTCACAGATGAGATCTTCCGCAGAAATACACAGAACACAAACGTTTCTGGGGAATATTCACTAATCTGACTCTGGAGACTTGTACCACTCTGTTACATAACATGCATGCTGTATATATGCATGTGTATACATGCATGCGTATATATCTACATCTGTACTTCTTTGTATATGTGTGTGTATTGTGTGTGTGTATATATGTGTGTGTATTGTGTGTGTATATGTGTGTGTACTGTGTGTGTATATGTGTGTGTGTATTGTGTGTGTGTATACGTGTGTGTGTGTACGTGTGTGTATAACCTGATTCTCTTGCTCCCCCTCTTGACAACATAGTTCTGTAAAGTCAGGGATGATTTAGAAGAGCTACTCCATAAACCTAACTCTTCTCTTTTCATAGACTGGCTATTGGCAACCTCAGGAAAGAAATGCTGTTGTCCCTATAGCTGACATCTTCCTCTGTAAATCTTTAATCTCCTCACAGTGGATATTTTCACTGGCTGTCCACCCTGGGACTCTCTCCCTCCTCATATCTGCTTTCTCTCTTTCCTGATTTCCTTCAAGTGTTAGCTAAAGTCCCAACTTCTATAAGAAACCTTTCCCAATTCTTCATTTAATACTAGTGTTTTTCATTTGTTGGTTATCTCCACTTTTATATATTAGTATGTGGGGTTTTTGAATGTTTTCTCCCCCATGAGTGTATAAGTTTCTTGTGAGCATCTACTGTCTTTTGCTTTCCTTTGTATACTTAGGAATTAGTTCAGTGCCTGGCACATAGTAGGCACTTAAAAATTCTAGTTGACTATAGATCAATTGTAGATGACAAAATTCTTCTCTACTCTTTCTTCACAGAGGTGAAGGACTTTGGGAGTAAGAATAAGACTAAGACATGGAGCCAAAGAATCAGGTCATGACGGAGTCACAGAAGATTTATATACTCATTGATCAATTGTCAATGATCAATCCTTATGCAATAGACTACCCCTATCACTGGTAATCTCAGCCAGTTCTTGGTATCCCTGATGTCCATTAAGCCTGGACACAAGCACAAACTGCAGGCTCCGATTGACCTGGTTTTATGTTAATTGAATTTAACATGGCCACATGACTCCCCACATAACTCATCAGGTAGGATAGTCAGCTTATCGAAAAATAAGCCCAAACAAGAGTTTCCTGGGAGTATTCATTAGGTGTTATAGAATGGTAACTTTTACTGGAAACAGCAAGACCATCAAACCCCTTCCTATCTGTCTTGTTCCTTTATTTACAGTATATTAATGATAAGAAATATTTGGTAGTTAGTGATTGTTGCAGAACAATGATGTTGCCCTTTTAAGTTACGGCAAGAACAACTTTTATTTCCAAGTTTTATCAGTTATTTATGTCACTAGAAAAGACAAATTCTTACTATGGCTGCTTCATGTTCCAAACAGGTGTCAAGTATAAATGCTGAGATGGAAAGCCACAGCAATCAGCTTTTCACAGATTGATGTCACTCTTTATCCATCCTCCAACCTCCATCATCTTGACAGTTACTTGTGAAACACCTATCAAGCCATCAGTGTTAACCATCCTCCAAGGAAAAAATGAAAGAAAAAAACAGTTAACAACGAAGGACTCTTGAGTCCTACCTAAATTTGAAGACATTTTCCCATCCATATGACCCCCCAGGGTTTGTCCAAGATCGAATCAAATTTTTACAGGAGCATCAAGAGAAAGTGTCCTGTTATGTTTTAGCCTGAAATATAACAGCAGACTTCAACTATAAAAGTAAGTTCCACCAGGGCCTCATGTTGGTCTGACATTATTGTTTTATAAATAAAAAAAATTAAAAGCATTCTTTCTGATAGAGGCAGGAAGGGTTAGAATTTCTAACCTAACAATCAGTCAAAAAACAAATACTAAGTTTCAGGAGATAATATTCCTGGTAGTTTGATTTGGGAAATATCATGAAGGATGTCCTTTCTCCTTTGGCTTCATCCAGGAGTAGGCTTACTAGGAAGGAAATGGAGCTGTCTTCCATGATTGGAGTTTGACAACATGATGTGGAAACTATTTAATGCTTTGAAATTTTCAAAACAATCTATATATATTATTTCATTTGTTCCTTCTGACAACCTTGGGAAGTAGGTGCCGCTATTATCCCCATTTTATGAATAAGAAAACTGAAGCTGATAAAGTGAAATAGTTGAGCCAACATCACGCGATGTCTGAGGCAGGATTTGAACTCAGATCTTCTTAACTCCAAGTCCATTGCTGTATCTACTACGCTACTTGCTTTTTCAATACAGAGGGGTTAAAAAAAAAAATCTGACATTAGGCAATTCTTTTCAGCATACAAAAAAAATCATCCTATTGGCCAGCAACAAGTCTTTTCATAGAGAGGGTATGAGTGAAATTTGAACTCAGATGAGGTCATTGACATATTGAACAGCATATTTCACTTAACCCTTGTCTGACACAGATATATTTCTGTGCTAAACTAGATGAGTCACAACTACATTTTCAGGTAGACACACTACTTATTAACCAAAATATATCTCCTACTTCTTGTGCCAGTACCTAACATTACAAGAGTTAAAATGTCTTCTTTGGGAGTTGAAAACTTTTTGATATATTAATCAGAGACAGAGAGCAAATGGCATGGCACAGTCAACAGAATAGTATACTTAAAGTCAGTAAGACCTGGGTTCAAATTCTGTAGCTGGTATTTACTAACTTATTAATCACAGACAAATCTCCAAGCCATTCTGAATGTTAGGCCCTTCTCTCTAACTATACATTTGTACATGAGGTAAAGGAGTTCTCATACTGATCACAGGTCCTTACCAAACAGTGTATTGTGCCAAAAGGACAGATGTTTTGTTATTTTAATGCTTCATTTGAAGGTGCTTCATAGTCTTGGACAAATCAAATTGTTTCTCTCAGTTTCAGTTTTCTCATCAGTAAAATGAAAATACAATGTTTAAATTGCCTATTTCACGGGTTAACTATTAGGAAGTGCTGGATAAAGAGCTATAAGTTCTGAAATGCTAGGGAAATGTAGATAGATGAGAGAAAGAGAAAGAGACAGACAGAGAGAGAGAGAGAGAGAGAGAGAGAGAGAGAGAGAGAGAGAGAGAGAGAAAGAGACAGAGAGAGACAACAATACGTACTATGGGATACGCACTATGGCAAGCCCTACGGGGAGGGCAGGAGAAAGATGAAGAAGATGAATTAACACTTGTTTAGACCTTTAAGGTTTATAAAGCACTCTATATGTGCTAATACATATGTATGTATATAAATGTATACACACAAACATACATATATAATATGCATATATACCTATACATTTATAATCTCATTTGGTACACGCAGCAACCATGTGAAAGAGATGTTATCATCCTTATTTTACAGATGAGAAATATGAGTCTGAGAGAAGTTAAGTAAGTTACCTAGGGTCATGCAACTACTAAATGTACGGAGCAAGATATAAACTCAGTTGTTTCTTTTTTTTTTAATTTTTTATTTTTTTTTTAAATAAATTTATTTAGTTAACTTTTTGCATTCATTTTCACAAGATTTTGGGTTCCAAAATTTTCTCCCCATTTGTTCCCTCCCCCCCTCCCCAATACACTGAACATTCGAATTACCCATATCACCAATCTGCCCTCTCTTCTTTCATCCCTCCCTTCCATTACCCCATCTTCTCTTTTGTCCTGTAGGGTCAGATAACTTTCTATTCCCCATTACCTGTATTTCTTATTTCCTAGTAGCAAGAACAATACTCAACAGTTGTTCCTAAAACTTTGAGT
>CM053769.1:214449142-214467927 GCA_028658325.1 Potorous gilbertii
ATGTTTGGGGTCTGAGATTCAAATGCTGCTCCCCAGCCTCAGGGCTTTCAGTGGCTGGCCTGGCTGCTATTCAATAGGAGCTTATCTGCTGGTACTCAGGTGGGGTCAGGGCCGCCTCCCAGGCCCAATTCCCTTTGGGGGTTTATGCAGAGACCTTTTGTAATGGAGCTGCTGTGGAGCTCCTGCCTGCTCTGGAAGCCTCTGGCCACCTGCTCCGGGAGCCTCTGGCCTCCTGCTGCCGCTGCCACTGCCTCTGCTGCCGCCTCCCGAGGGTGCCTGAGTCCCGGAGACACCCTGCTCCCCTCTCAGCCCGTCTCTCTCACTGACCTGCGAGTCCGTGGGTGGAGGGACCTTCGTGGCCGCTGGAGATTCCGTCCCTGATGCCTGTTCGAATCTGCTCGCTTCTCTCAGTGCCACGCGGCCGGGGCAGGGGAGGGCTCTGCTCCCATCTGGGGAGCAATGGACCTTTGGAGTCAGTTTTTCAGGGCTCTCTGGAATGGAAATCTCCTTCACTGTGTTGCTGTGTGGCTTCCACTGTTCCAGAATTTGTTGGGAGTTCTTTTTAGAGGAAATCCATGGGCTGTGGGTTCAGAGCTACCAAATGTGTGTCTTTCTACTCCGCCATCTTGGTTCCGCCCCAACTCAGTTCTTTCTGACTCTAATGGGAATACTCTATGCACTTGCAAATGTAAACAAACAAAATAGTTCCCACCTGCAAGAAGTTTACCTTCCAATGGGAAACACAATACATAAAGAAGAGCTAGAAAAATAGTAGGGGCAAATAGGAGGTGGAAATGATGGCCCCAGAACAGGCAACATAATTTGGAGATGACCAGAAAGAAAACAAAAGCATGGGATCAAGTAAGATACAGTGAAAGAAAGATACCCTTGGAGGAAGCGATACTTTAAACATTATCCACATAACATTATATCAAGATCAATCAAAATTTGAAGACATGAAAACCTTTCCAAGACAAGCTTTATGATAAGTACTTTGAGGACCCATGAAGAAGTGGGGGGGGGGGTCATGGAAAGAAGTTGATGAATTTCAGATTTTAAATATATTGGGTGACCCCAAGAATCAGAAATTGACAAGCTTAATTCTAAGAAGTCCATGTCACCGTTGGATCATCTGCAAAGGATTCTGAGAAGTTAGATTGGTTTTCTTTGAATTTCCTCTTACCATAGTGTGACTCCCTCCATAATATTTGTCTAAGGATTTCTTTATTTCTTCCCCTGTTTTACTTGGTCACCTCTTTCATTTTGGCAATGAATGAAGTCACCTTCTAATTCCCAGGCTGACCAAAACTCCAGGTAACATCCATTTCAACAAAAATAAACTCATCTGTTCAGGATAAACGAATGCATTTATCCAACAAACAGTGGCTCAGCACACAAGAATTATTTTTTTCCATGGGTTCAATATATTGGCACATCCAGGCACATCATGTTCTATGCATACCTACAGTTAAGCAACCACCCAACAATATAAACAGAATTTTAAGGTAGAAATAGCTTTCCCAGGGACACACAGCAAGTGTATGAGGCAGGGTGCAGACCTAGGTCTTTCTGACTTCATTTCTCAGTGGCCGAATGAGCAAAATATTCCACTAAGGATTATTATTGTAGTTGTTCTTGTTGCAACTATTTCTTTCTGATACTTTGGTTTCTTTTGTACTTGTCTTCTTGCTTTATTGAACACGTGGTCAGTGAAGGCAGAATAAGCACTTTATATTTTCAATATCAGGCAGTGAGGTGACAAGAGATCAAATGTAGTTATTTGATTGATTCAGTTCACTGGAAGATGATGACGACTTCAGCACAATAAGTCTCAGAGGGTTAAGCACTGAAAGCTTGAAAGCTTCAAACTGTAGTGTGTGTGTGTGTGTGTGTGTGTGTGTGTATGTGTGTATGTGTATGTGTGTGTGTGTGCATGTGTATGAGAGAGAGTGAGAGTGAGAATGAGTGAGAGAGAAAGACAGAACGAGAGAGAGAGAGAGAAAATATATGTGTTTCCAAATAATTTCTTTTGTATGACTTACATTAAGGTATCGTACCCTGCTTTATTTGAAGTGCTTGTAAGACACGTCTGACATTATTCTTTCTCTTCAGGGCTTGCTGGTGATATCATATTTGTTTAGTGTATCTAAACTCAGTGCCTGCCTCTCTCTTGGGTCACCAAAATTTTATCTCAGTTTCTAAGTATTTTTAGAGCTAGTAACACTCATAAGTGCTCACAATGCATATTTTATTTCTTTTATAACCTATCCAGATATATTTAACTCAAAGCAAAGGCATTAAATGAAAGAGCATAATGACAAAAAACAACAACACCCCTCTCCCCAAATTGATCTATTGATCTGGAGTTCACTCTCCCAAAAATATACATAAACTTTGTGAGGAGAAAAATGAATAGGCACAGAGACTGAAAAAGGGAGATCTGAGGGAGGGGGGGGAGGTAGAGACAAGATGGCAGATTGAGAGCAACTACTCACCTCAGCTTTTAGACAAACTCCTTTAGATACTTTAAAAAGAGAATCTGACCAGATTTTGAAGGGGCAGAATCCAATAGGAAACAGATTGTGGCAGATTCATAGCCCAGGACAGACTGGAAGGTTGATGGCAAGGATCCATCATGCAAGGTTGGAGGAGTCCACAGCCCACAGGCTGTACCAGTGCAGTCCCCTCAGCAGCAAGGAGGAAGCTCTGGGCAGTCTGAGGCAGTGGCCTGAACTGTGGAATCTCAGGAAGCCCAGGATGAGAGTCCAGTGGAATGAAGCAAGTGAGAGCACATGAGAACTGCAGAGCTCCAGGTATCTGCAGTAGCTGGTCCTGAGAGTATCAGCCCACAGATTAAATATCTGTAAGTCACCTACTTGAACTTCTAGGAGCCAAGATGGTGGAATGATCAGTAAATACTCTCCCCCACTTCTTGTTGACATTAAAAGACCCATAAAATATTTTCCCAGAAAAATCCTGGAACAGTGGGATCAGTCAAAAGGGGCAAACAATCTCTTAGCATGTAAGGGTAGGAAAATCTCTAAGGAAGATTCCTCTTGCTCTGGGTGAAGGGGCCTAGTGCAGGACCAGAGCTGATCCAGACAGACCCAACTCAGCAAAACAGGAGGAGATCCTGAGACCCAAGGAGGCAGAGACTGCAATCACCAACACCAGGACCCCAGGTATGCCTCAGCACCCCAGGGAAATCAGGAACACACTAGTGCAAATTAAAAACATCAAGGAATATTTTTGCCAAATACAGAACTATCAAGTAAAGGAAAAAATACTACAGGCAGCCGGAAAGAAACACTTCAAATATTGAGGAACTACAGTCAGGATCACACAGGACCTTGCAGTTTCTACATTAAAAGAGCTAAGGAATTGGAATATGATATTCCATAAGGAAAAGGAGCTGGGAATACAACCAAAGATGAATTATCCAGCAAAGCTGAGCATAATATTTCAGGCAGGGAGATAGACATTCAGTGAAATAGGGATTTCCAGACTTTCCTAATGAAAATCTCAGAGCTCAACAGAAAATTCAATTTCAAACACAGGTTTCAAGAGAAGCATGAAAAGGTAAACAGCAGAAAAAAAACTTGTTATTCAATATGGGCAAACTACATCCCTGTTAATCTTCAGAATTGTATATTTATCATGATATATAAAAGGGATATATATAGATAGAGGGAGCATGTAAAAAGTAAATGATGTGGTGATAAAAATGTGATTTAAGACTTTAAAGGAACATCACAGGAGACATGAAAAAGAGGAGGCAGAAAACAGTATATTACATCACAGGAAGAGGTACAAAATTATATCACAGTAGAGAGAAAGAGGGGAGGGAGATGAGCATTGTTTGAGAGATACTCTCATCTGATTTGGTTGAAGGAGGGCACAACAAACTCAGGTAACTATAGAAATCTAACTAGCTGTATAGGCAGTAGGACGGGAAGGAGGAAAGAAAAAGGAAGAGAAGCTTAAAGGAAGAGAAGTAGTAAGGATAAAGGGGAGTAAAAGGGAGGGGGGCTAAAAGAAGGAAGGGAAGATTGAGGGAGGCAGTGGCCAAAAATTAAAACTCTATTGTGGAGGAGAATGGAGAAGGGAAAACTAAAAGCACAAATGGGGGGAAAGAGGATGGAGGGAAAGACGCAGAGAGTAATCATAACTGTGAAGGTAAATGGGATGAATTCTCCCAAAAGAACAGAAACAGCAGAATGAATTAAAAACTGTAATCGAACAATATGTTGTTTACAAGAAACACATTTGAAATGGGGGCATATACCCAGGGGAAAGGTAAAAGGCTGGAGCAAAATTTACTGTGCTTCATCTGATGTAAAAAAAAGCAGGGGTAGCAATCCTAATCTCAGACAAAGCAAAAGCAGAAATAGATCTAATCAAAACAGATAAGGACAAAACTATATCCTCTTAAAAGACACCATAGAAAAAGAAGCAAAATCATTAGTAAACATATATGCTCCAAGTGATATAGCATCCAAATTCTTAGAGAAGACATTAAGGGAGTTACAGGAAGAAATAGACAGCAAAAGTATACTAGTGGGGGACCTCAACCTCCCCCTTTCTGAACTTGATAGATTTAACCTCAAAATAAAAAAAGAAAGAAGTTAAGGAGGTGAATAAAACTCTGGATATGATAGATCTCTGGAGAAAACTGAATGGCTATAGAAAGGAATATACGTTTTTCTCAGCAATACATGGTACATATACAAAAACTGACCATGTACTAGGGCATAAAAACCCCACAATCCATTGCAGAAAGGCAGAGATGGTAAATGCATCCTTCTCAGATCACAATGCAATAAAAATTATATGTAATAAAAGACTATGGAAAAATAGACCAAAAATTAATTGAAAACTATACAATCTAATTCAAAATCATAGAAAAAAATCAATAACATCATTCAAGGGAATGACAATGATGAGACAACCTATCAAATCTTATGGGATGCTGCAAAAGTAGTTCTTAGGGAAGTTTTATATCTTTGAATGCCTATGTGAATGAAATGGAAAAAAAGGAGATCAGTGAATTGGGTATGTAGCTGAAAAAGCTAGACAAAGAACAAATTGAAAATCCCAAAGCAAATACCAAATTAGAAATACTGAAAAGCAAAGGAGAGATTAATAAAATTGAAATTAAGAAAATGATTGGACTAATGAATAAATCTAAGAGTTGGATTTATGAAAAAAACAATAAAATTGATAAATCTTTGGTCAACTTGATTAAAAACAAGAAAGAAGAAAATCAAAATACCCATATCAAAAATGAAAAAAGTGAACTTACCTCCAATGAGGAGGAAATTAAAACAATAGTTAGAAATTACTTTGTCCAACTGCATGCCCATGAATTTGACAATCTCAATGAGTTAAATAATTATTTTTAAAAATATAAATTGACCAAATTAACAGAAGAGGAAGCTGAATATTTAAGTAACCCCATCTCAGAAAAAGAAATTGAACATGCCATCAATGAACTCCCTAGGAAAAAATCCCCAGGACTAGAGGAATTTAAAAGTGAATTCTATCAAACATTAAAGAACAGTTAATTCCAATACTATATAGACTATTTGGGAAAATTGGGGAAGGAGTCCTCTCAAATTCTTTTGATGATGCAAATATGGTTCTGATACCTAAACCAGGAAGAGACAAAACAGAGAAAGAAAATTATGGACCAATTTCCCTAATGAATATAGATGTAAAAATTTTAAATATGATTTTAGCAAAAAGAATACAGCAACTTGTCATGAGAATAATACATAATGATCAGGTAGGATTTATACCAGGAATACAGAGCTGGTTCAAAATGAGAAAAACTATTAGCATAATTGATCATATCAACAACAAAACTAACAGAAACCACATGAGTATCTCAATAGATGTCAAAAAAGCTTTTGACAAAATACAACATCCATTCCTATTAAAAACCTTGGAGAGCACAGGAATAAATGGACCTTTCCATAAAAGAATAAGTAGCATTTACCTAAACCCTTCAGCAAACATTATGTGCAATGGTAATAAGTTAGATGCATTTCCAGTAAGATCAGGGATGAAACATGTATGTCCATCATCCCCACTATTCTTCAATGATTCTAGAAATGTTAGCTGTAACAATAAGAGAAGAAAAAGAAATTGAAGGAATTAGTATAGGCAAAGAAGAAACTAAGTTATCACTCTTTACAGATGATATGATGAAATATTTAGAGAATCCCAGGGAATCAAGTGAAAAACTACTTGAAATAATAAACAACTTTGGCAAAGGTGCAGGTTACAAAATAAACTCACACAAATCTTCTGAATTTCTGTTACTAACAAAGCTCAACAGCAAGGAATAGAAAGAGAAATCCTATTTAACGCTAAGGTAGACGCTATAAAATATTTGTCAGTCTACCTGCCAAAATAAACCCAGGGACTATAAGAACACAAATACAAAACAATTTTCACACAAATAAAGTCAACTCTAAGTCAGTGGAAAAATATAAATTCCCCATGGGTAGGCTGAGCCAATATAATAAAAGTGATAATTCTACCTAAATTAATTTACTTATTTGGTGCCATATCAAAGTATCCAATAATCATTTTCTAGAGCTAGAAAAAATAATATCAAAATTCATCTGGAAGAACAAAATGTCCAGAATATCAAGGGAACTAATGAAAAAAATGCTAGGGAATGTAGCCTAGCTATAGCAGTTCTTAAAAGCAATCATCAAAACCACCTGGTACTGTCTAAGAAACAGAGGGCAGATCATTGGAATAGGTTAGGTACTCAAGACACAGTAGTAAATGAATATAACAATCTACTGTTTGATAAACCCATGGACCTTAGTTTCTGGGATAAGAACTCATTCTTTGACAAAAAATGCTGGGAAAATTCAATAACAGTGTGGCAGAAACTGGGCATAGAGCAATGCCTGACACCATACACAAGAATAAATCCAAATGAGGATATGATCTAGGTATAAAGATTGATACTATAAACAAATTAGTGGAGCAAGGAGTAGTGTATTTATCAGATTTATTGAAAATGGAGAAATTTTTGACTAAACAAGAAATAGAAAACAATATGAAGTACAAAATGGATAATTGTGATTACATTAAATTGAAAAGATTTTTCACAAACAAACACAGTGCAACCAAGATTAGGAGGGAAGCAGAAAACTAGGAAAGAATTTTTGCAACTAGTGTCTGTGATAAAGGCCTCATTTATAAACTGAGTTAAATGTACAAGAATACAAGTCATTCCCCAATTGATAAATGGTCAAAGGATATGAACAGGCAATTTTCAGAGCTGTCTATACTCATATGAAAAAATGCTCTAAATCACTATTGATAAGAGAGATACAAATCAAAACAACTCTGAGATACTACATCACACCTATCAGATTGGCTAACATGACAAAACAGAAAGATGATAAATGTTGGAGAAGCTCTGGGAGACTTTGAACACTAATTCATTGTTGGTGGAACTGTGAGCAGATCCATCTATTCTGGAGAGTAATTTAGAACTATGCCCAGAGGGCTACAAAAATGTACATATCCTTTGATCCAGTAATATTTCTTCTAGCACTGTATCCCCAAGAGATCATTGAAATGGGAAAGGGTCCCACATGTACAAAATATTTATACTTTCTCTCTGTGGTGGCTAAAAACTGGAAATCAAGGGGATGCCCATCAACTGGGAAATGGCTGAATAAATTGAGGTATATAAATGTAATTGTGCTTTAAGAAATGATGAACAAGAAGACTTCAGAGAGTCCTGGAAAGACTTTCATATAAACTGATATGAAAGGAGCAGAATCAGGAGAACTTTGTACACAGCAACAACCTCAGTATGTGAGGATTTTTTCCTAGTAGACTTATTGCAATGCAAGGACTTAAAAAATTCCCAGTGTACTCTTGAGGCAAAATGCCTTCCACATCCAGAGAAAGAATTATGGAATTCGATCGCAGAATGAAGTACACCATTTTCTTTTCTATTATGTTTTATGATTTCTCTCATTTATTTTAATTCTTCTGTGCAACATGACTAAGGTAAAAATGTGTTTAATAGGAATGTTATGTGTAGAACCTACATGAAATTGTATGCCATCTCAGAGAAGGAATGGGGAGGGAGGGGGAAAGAAGGGAGAGGAAGTGAAAGAAAATCTAAGATATATGGAAGTGATTGTAGAACACAGGAAGCAAATAAAATAATTTAATTTTTAAAAAAAGAAATGGGGAATACATGTGGACAGAGCATATGTGTGGAGAGGTATCCTATTCCTCTGACAATATGGACCTAATGATGCCTTCTGGTAATGGCATCATTATGTTCCCTTCTCAGCCTACTACCCAGTAGTCATCTTGTATATATTCCAGGAAGTGCTTAGCTAACCAGCTATTTTCAGGGCTACCTGCTACTTTGTCTACCATCCATTAGAGATTTCATGAGTAAAAACCTCTTCTATGAGGGAGGGCTCCAACTCTGTCAGCCAGATATATCAGATAACTTTAGTACCCATTGAAGAGAAGGCAGCACTGTGCTTAGGAAGTGTCTCTCCATTACATAGGAAATTGCTATGGTTCTTATGTCACATAAACTTCCATAAATAACCTGCTTTTTCAACCTTTCGCTATACTTCCATCTTAGTCTTTAGCTCAAGTGCTATCTTCAGTTTCACCTTCTATCTTATCTATCATACATTGGTGCTGCTCTGGTTAGTAAATCTTTTTCCTAAAGGGGAAGGTTTTAGATCTTTAACTAAGCATTTCCAGCCAATGTCTATAAAGCTCTTTCTCCAGTCATTGATTCTGAAGACTTTCTTTTAAGACAACCTTCTTAAAAGATTGCAAATGTCCAGGCTAATTTTATATCCATTCTATTCATTCCTCTCTCCTCTTTTCTTTTAACTCTTATCTGATGTGGCCAGTAATCTTTGTTAATTCTTGCCTTTTATCAGACAAAACTCCCAATCCATAACTAGTACTAATGTAACTATTTTCAAAGTTCTACTTTCTTAAATTAAAAAAAATGAATGTGAAACTGTAGTGAGAAAACTGCTTTCAATATATTTTCTCATCTTTGCAAGGTCCTCCATTCTCCAAAAATTACAAGGACTTGGTTTGTTGAAAAAGACTGAATAAATCAGTGATCCATTGTCCCATTATCTTTGTCACAAATATTTATTCTCTACATTTTGTTGTTGTTGAGTTGTTCAGCCATATACAAATCTTAGTGACCTATTGTCCAAAGCACATCAACATGGTCCTTGGAGTTTTCTTGGCAAAGATAAGGGAGTTGCTTGCATTTCCTTCTCTAGTGGCTTAAGGCAAACAGAGACTAAGTGACTTGCCCAGGGTCAAATAGTAAAGTGTTGGAGTAGATATCTGAACTCAGGTCTTTCTAACTCCAGGCCCAGCACTCTATCCACTAAACCACCTAGCTTCCTCCATTCTCTCTATTACTCTTGGTAAATTCCAAATATTTAGGAGGGACATTCCAATTTCAGTATATCAGAAGTACTGTAAATTTCCATAAATAAATCCAGGCCTCTCTTAAATGTATATGAATACATTATATCACAAAAAAAGGACCAGCTAAAGACAAACCCCAAGTTCAAAAAGTCTGTGCCACTTTATTCAGGCACATTCATTCATTTATCATATATTTATTAATGCCTACTATGTACAAATTATAATACAGGGCGTAAGAAATACAGAAATTAAATAGAGAAGAGTCCCAGCCATTATAAAGCTTGACATTTACTGGAAAAAGATATTACACATAAAATAATTATGATAAAGTAAATAAGTGCATTGTAAAAAATATTGTAGTTAATAGTCAAGGTCATTAAAATCTACAGGGATAAATATGTCAATTAAGTTGGACTTGAAAAGATGAATAGCCTTTCTAAAGTCAGGATAGTAATGGACTCCTAATAAAGCTGCCCCCAGCCCCAATATTCTAACTTCTTTGCGGGCCCCACTGAACAGCAGGCACATCCTGATTTATCCACATAATCTATCTTTAATCAGACTCAATACAGCCATTGCCCCTAGGCCAACCCTCAGATACAATTGACATATTTGTATAGATGTGTTCTTGTACTCAACCACAATGACACCATTCATGTGGCATAAGACAGGACCACTATACCTAGCTATCAAACCTGACCAGATAGGAACACAAAAGCTAGCCAATTGGAGGGCTGCATGACCAGAATGTTTAACTACTGAACCACAGAAAAAAAAAACCTCTCCCCTATTACCTAACCCCTTGACAAATCCCTCCTGTTGTTTTAATATTAATAATTTCTGTCATGGTATTTCATCTTTTCCCTATAAAAATCCATCTTGCTTTCTCTGAAGTTGCTGGTTCCTCTTGGAACTTAGGCAGCTTCATGAAAGGCATCAACCTCAATAAATCCATATATTTGTATTAGAGGTGGTCTGACTCTGATTTCTTTGAGATGGTTCTACTGCAACACATCATGAAACCATAATAGTTTTTGATGTCCCTGGGTGGGCAAAATCTAAACCCTTACCCCTGGGTGGGCAGAGTTTAAACTTCAACAGTATGACTAGAGGAAATAACATAATCAAAGGAATAGATGTGGTTATGTTTATGAAGGAAAGGAGTAATACAACTTGGCTAGATGAGTGGATGGAGGTGATAGTACAAGATTGAGTGGTTCCAGATTCTTGAAGGTGTTGAATGTAAAGAGTTTTAGCTTTGTTGACCAGAGGATAGAGAATCAATAAGAGTTTTGAGCAAAAGGATAACATGATTAGCTTTGTGCATAAAGAAAATTATTCCAATAATATTATGAAGACAGACTAGAAGAGGAAAAGGATAAGATCAGGAAAACAAGTAAGGAAACTATAACAGTATTCAAGATGGATAAAGGGACCTCTCTGCAAGTGGTGGCCATAGGTGATACATGAGATATTACCAAGATAGAATGGGCAGCTACATGGTTGAGTGGATAGAGCACTGAGCCTAGAGTCAGGAAGACTTGAATTCAAATTTGACCTCAAACACTTAATCTCTGTTTCCCTTAATCCACTGGACAAGGAAATGGCAAACTACTTCAATATCCTTGCCTAGAAATTACCATGAACAGTATACTCCAGGGGGTCAAAAAGAGTTGGACAAAACTGAAAGATAACAGCAAAAGAACAGAATTGAAAGATAACAGCAGAAGAAGAGATAAATCTTAATTCTTAGTCAGATAGGAGAGATAATGGAGGTAAAGGGTATGTTTCAGAAAAAAGAAAGGAAGGAAAGAAAACTGTTGGTATCACTGTCAAGACCAGTGATGTCTGAAAGAAAAATCAGTCTTTGGAAGGAGGAACAGTTTTTGACATGATGATTTTAATGTACTGGGTAAATGAATGACAGACAACTGAAGATTGAGTATAGAATGTAGGATAGAAAACAGGGATAGAAATTGACCTTTTGAAGTTATCTACATATGAAGGTAATGCTTAAAGCTGTGGTAGGGAGTCTGGAGAGGAAAAAGGAGAGATAAAGATAGAACTTGGGGAACACCACCATTAATTGTCTGAGAGGATGTAAAGGAAGTGGAAAAGGAAAAAGAAATGAAGGTGGAGGGGTATAGGAAACATTAGAAACAGGTGTGAAAAAAAGGAAGAGAGAATGTCTGAAAGGAGGAAGTGTCAATAGTGTCAAATGTCACAGGGATTTGAAGAAGGAAAAAAGCTGAAAGGGCGCCATTGGATTTGTTGAAGAAACAAGGCATTTGAAGCTTTTGAGAGAGTAGCTTTAGCAGAGTGGTGGGTTCAGAAGGTGGATTATAATATATAATGTGATTGTGATATGAATGGGTGGTAAGGAAGTGGGAATATCAACTACTTTTTCAAAATGTTTATCAATGAGAGGGAGGAGTGAGTTGTGATGATGACTGGATGAGATAGAAAGAAAAAGAAACCATGCTGACTTAGGGTATCCAGTAGGTTGAGTAGAGTGGACTGGGACATTCAAAAGAGCTGGGCATGTGCATTTTGAACTTGCTCCCTCCACAAATGCAGATTCCAACACCTTTATATCTTCTTATACTATCACAAAGTAGATGCTTAATGAATGGTAGCTAATTTCCCTGCATTAAATTAAGTAAAAACAATGCAACCAGAATTGATTGGTTAATTTATTATTTGACTTTTCAAACCAAAAACAAACAAGGAAAGAAAACCCACTTGGATTTTCATTGAAATTAATGCTGATTGTGCAGTAAAGTACAGTTGGCTATTTGTATTTTTATGTCTGTGAGATGATTTCTACGGGGAAAATATCTGTCTCTTTGCCAGTAGTTCCTTTGGAAAATTTTACATGGTATCATTTTTCCTTGGTACCAGTCCAGACAATAAAATATCTGGCAACATAAGACAAAGAAATAGCTTCGTCAACAGAGCAATAAGCCTCTCTCTTTTTACACAGTGAACGCTAGAATAGTCAATGTCAAAATATGGAACTGTGACCAAAAAAAAGATACAGCCATTTGTAGCAAAAAGCCCTGCACAATCCTCATATGACAACAACTTCAGAGATTCAAGATTACAGTTATATAGGTGTGCTCTGCATAACTTTGTCTGCTGGGAACTTCATGGTTCCTGAGCTGTTGTTGCTACTATTTTCCCCCAATGAGTCTCATTGTGTTTACCATTTCATATTTGGGTTTGAATTTCTATTAGTTGTTCTTCAATAACCAATCCACAGGTAAAATAGCTTCATGGAAGGTAAACTGACTCTGGGATAAAAAATAATCTGCCCAAAGATATCCAAGTTGTTCATTTATTCAATCATTCACTTTGGGGGGTTGGCAGAAAATTCAATACTATTTTAAATATCCTATGATTTTAGTCCTTCAGAATTCTAAGAAAAGTAATACTAAATTTAGTTTCCTACTTCTCCTTTGAGAGGTTTTCTCTAGATAGACAAATAGAAAAATAGGCTTACATATACATGTGTATATACATGTATGCATATACATGTACATACATGTGCAACTACATCAATATACATATACACATGCATATAGTACACATATACATATATGTGTGTGTATTTGTATGTGTATAAATACATATACATTTATATACATATATATTCCCATGTTTCTAAGTTCAAATTTGGCCTCAAACTGTGAGGGATTAGCTAGGTGACCCTGGACAAGTCACTTAACCCTGTTTGCCTCAATTTCCTCATCTGTAAAATGACTTGGAGGAAGAATGACAAGCTATTTCAGTATCTTTGCCAAGAATACCTCAAATGGGGCCATGAAGAATTAAACACAATTGAAATGACTGTGAAAACAAAAACAAACAAGATATATATGTATATATGTATTTATATTTATAAATGTATGTTTATAGTGTGTAAATTATTTACTAGGCTAAAAGTTAAATTGGATAAAGACATTCTTCAGCAAAATCAAGAAGATGATATCTAAAATATGAAAAAATCAAATGCAACATAACCCTAGAAGGGAACACATGAGTATGTAGGGGAATCAAGGAAGCTCTCTCAAAGAAAATGGTATTTGATCTGAGTCTTGAAGGAAACTAGTATTTCCAGAAGGAAGGGGAGAAGAGGAAGAACATTCCAGATTTGGGTCATAGGCAATAATGCAAAGACACAGAGCTGAAACAAAGGGCATTATGGGTGAGGAATAGCAAATAGGCTGCTATGGCTGGGAGATGTTGAAGAGGAAACAGATTGAAAAAAATTGGAAAGGGCCAGATTATGAAGAGTCTTAAATGCAAGACAGATTGGTTATTTGATCATGGAGACATTAGGGAGTCACTGCAGTTGACTGAATAACAGAGTGTCATAGTAAGACCTGTGTTTTATGCAAATCCCCTCATGGCTATGTGAAGGATAAATTGAAATGGAGAGAGATGTGAGGCAGGAAAACCAAATAGGAGGCTGTTATGATGGTCCAGGGGCCTGAGCTGGGCTGAGTGAGTGCAAAAGAGAAGAAATATATATGTATATATATATATAAGAGATGTTCAGGAGTTAGCAATAGTAAAATTTGATAACTGATCCCAAGATATTCATAGTAACATTTCTATTATAGCAAAACACTGGAGGAAAAGTAGGTGATCATGAAATGAGGATTAGCTGAACTAACTGTAGTATATGACTGGAAGATGATTTTATTACAAGAAATGGCAATTATGAGTAATTAGAAGACACATAGTTAAGACTTATACGAACTGTTGAAGAATGAAGAAAGCAGAAACAAGAGAATGACATTCCAATGAGTACAGTAAGACAAAACCAGCATGACCCAGTCCAACTATCTGTCTGGTCAGTTTCCCAGGCTCTGCTCTCTCCTAGGTAATGTGTGTGAATTTGGACCCACAACAAACACTAAAAGGTGTCCAAATTCAAATCAAATGTGATGGTCATTACTGATTCTAGAAAATAGATGATGAAAATGCATGTAGGCTTGATGAGTTTTCATAGTAATGAGCTTTTGTCTGGGACTTTTGATAAAATCCTCTTATAGAGCCATGGATATGCCCTTTGATACCTTTGTGGAATGACTAAAGACATCTAATTAAATATCACTGACTAGGCCAATCCTTAAGATTATTTCATTCATTTGGAGTCTTACCTTGGGGCTTCCTGATTGATGGATGTGGCAACAAGCACCCTGACACATCCAGGATGGCCTGCTAGCACAAGTTCTTAGATCAGTTTTTCTCAAAGGAAAGCAACTTTTGAGGGGTTAACAATCTTTTTTCATTACATTCACCAACAGAGAAAATATAGGTAGAAAAATAAAGACCAACAGACATACACACACATATACATATACACAGATAGAAGATATATTTGTGTGTGTGTGTGTGTGTGCGCGCGCGTGCGCGTGTGTGTGTGTGTGTGTGTGTGTGTGTGTATAAAACAGAACAGGCAGATTCAACCTTCATACATACCTACGTAGTTACCAAAGAGAGAAGTATTAACACCTGAATTTTCAAAGAGAGGAGGGGGACTGAGTCTCATCTGGCACAGGAACCTTCTTGCAAAGAATAAACCCCAAAGAAAAACCTCCCCTCAGAGTTTATATACACTTTTCAGATCTGGAGGACATCAAGACCCTCATGACTCAGTGCCTCATTAGAAATACATAAGGTGTAGGCCTTCCTACAAAACAAACCTCCCCAAATCAAGCTTCCCTTACTGAGCTCCAATGGGTGGGGAAGATCTTTAAATCTTATTATAATGGATTTCTTTGATGGGAGTAGTCCACAGGATAAATTGATTGACTGTGACTCTAAGGAGAATGGATTATGATGGGGGGAATCATGTCCTCTAAATTGGTGCATAAAAGAAAGCTGATAGATCTGCCCAGATCTTTTTTTCTCTCTCTCCTCCCTTTTTTTTCTTCTAGAGCAGAGAAGGTGTCTAGACTGGAGCAGGGAGAGGAAGAGGGGGCAGTCACTGTGGAATTCTTCCTCCCCCAAAGCCATTAATAGCTGTTTTGTAATAAAGGTTGACACATGCTTATCCTTGTTACCTGATAAAGGAATTCCCACTTTCCTAATGTTCCTATTGTCCCTGAACCTCAGCCTTCTAGATGGAGTAGTGGGAGAAAAGCCTGAGGTCCCTGGGCAGCATGATTCCAGAATCTAATTGACTAAAATCTTGTCTTCTTCATAGAGAAATCAGATCTCTTCACTAGTGTTACACTTGGGGATTGCTATGTAGGAGACTCAGTTAGTTTCAATTGTTTGCATTATGGGTACAGCAAAAGAGGGAATTTTAAACCCCTGTTTGGAAAAAGAGGAAACTTGGGTTTTTACATCCTAGTATTGACATGCATTATTTGAAGAGTGCAAGCTTGATGAGCAGGGAGTGTCTAATCTGGCAGTAGTCTAGGGAACATTGGACTTCTAGGGAAGCCAAAGTACACAGAAGACATTTATGATATAAAAAAGAGTGACTCACTGGAATGACAGGGTATTGACTATCTAGAAGTCTTAGATTCTATTCTCTCTGTTAGGGAATCTCCAAACATGGTTGCCCTAAATTAAGAACTTTGTTGTTCAGTCATTTCAGTTCTGTTCAACTTTTCATGACCACATTTAGGATTTTCTTGGCAAAGATACTGGAATGGTTTGCCATTTCCTTCTCCAGTTCATTTTACAGAAGAGGAAACTGAGGCAAAGGTGAAGTGACTTGCTCAGAGTCACAAAGCTAGCAAGTACCTGAGGCCAGATTTAGCCTTATGAAGATGAGTCTTCCTGACCCCAAGCCCAGCACTCTACTCACTTTGCCACCTAGCTACCTTTAGGATTCTTTTAGGAACTTTAGGATTCTATGGCCAAGTGGAATCAAATAGAGAGAAATACGAATTATATGGATTGATTACAAGTTTTTGTGAGTTCTTTCTGTGTGTGTATGTGCATTTACTGTCTTATTTATAGGTTTCTGTGAATCACTTGAATCTATTTAATCTTCTGTAGGGCAAAATATGTACAGTCAATACCTAGATTTTTTTATATCCAAGTTAAGGACTCTATGGCCCATATTTATGAAAATAAAACAAGCATAGCCCAGTGAAAATAAGACTGGATTTAGAGTCAGAGATCATGGACCTCTTACTCACTGTGAAAACTTGGGTATTACCTGTCTTGGTTTCAATTTCAGGCAAAAGAGTGCATTAAATGACATGACCTCAGAAGTCCATTGTAGCTTAAATCTATGGTAAAATGTCCCTAGATATAAGACTATATTGTGAAATTTACCTCCAGAAAGGGACAATCAAAGCCAAAGAGAGAGTAATATTCCGATGATAGTGCCCCAGATAAGACCCAGTTCATGTGACCCCAGATTTCAGACTCTGATCCATGTGTCACACATATTTTCTTCCCCTAGGTAAATTGGAGGAGTGCACAGAAGGGGAGACATATATTCCAAAGAAGAATTTGCTATGTTGATTGATATTACTTGTTTTACTTTGCGACAAGAAAAGCTTCTATACAACAAGAGAAGAAAAAGAAATTGAAGGAATTAGAACAGGCAAAGAAGAAACTAAGCTATCACTCTTTGCAGACGATATGATGATATATTTAGAGAATCCTAGAGAATCAAGTGAAAAACTGCTTGAAAAAATAAACAACTTTGGCAAACTTGCAAGTTACAAAATAAATCCATATATATCATTTGTATTTCTATATATTACTAACAAACCCCAACAGCAAGAGATAAAAAGAGAAATCCCATTTAAAGTTATGGTAAACATTATAAAATATCTGGCAGTCTGCCAGCCAAAACAAACCCAGGGATTATATGAACAAAATTACAAAACACTTTTTGCACAAATAAAGTCAAATCTAAGCAATTGGAAAAACATCTAATGCTCATGGGTAGGCCAAGCTAATATAATAAAACGACAATTGTAGCTAAATTAATTTACTTATTCAGTGGCATATCAATCAAACTACCAGAAAATTATTTTCTAGAGCTAGAAAAAATAACATCAAAATTCATCTGGAAGAATAAAAGGTCCAGAATACCAAGGGAATTAATGAAAAGAAATGCTTGTGAAGGTGGCCTAGCCATACCAGATCTCAAATTGTATTATAAAGCAGCAATCATCAAAATCACTTCTTACTGACTAAGAAACAGAGGGGTAGATCAGTGGAAGATTAGGTATTCAAGACACAGCAGTCAATCAATATAGCAATCTATTATTTGATAAACCCAAGGATACCAACTTCTGGGATGAGAACTCACTGTTTGACAGAAATTGCTGGGAAAACTAGATGGCAGAAACTGGGCATAGAACAATGCCTGGCACAGTACACAAGAATAAAGTCCAAATGGGTCCATGATCTAGGTATAAAGCCTGATGCTATAATCACATTAGGGGAACAAGGAATAGTGTATCTGTCAGATTTGTAGAGAATGGAGAAGTTTATCACCAAACAAGAGATAGAGAACACCACGAAGTGCAAAATGGATAATTCTGATATTCTCTGGCAGGGAGGAGCCAAGATAGCAGAGTAGAAAGGTTCATATATGCTAGCTCCGAACCCACAGCCCATGGATTTCCTGTAAAAAGAACTCCCAACAAATTCTGGAGCAGTGGAAGTCACCAGCAATGGAGTGAAGGAAATTTTCATTACAGAGAGCCCTGAAAAACTGATCCCAAATGTCTGTTGTGCACCAGACTGGAGTGGAGCCCAGCCCTTCCCTGTCTGCATGGCACCAAGAGGAACAGATTGGAGCAGGCTTCAGGGACGGAATCTCTGGTGGCCACAAAGGTCCCTCCACCCACAGGCGCAACAGGTCAGTGGGAGGGACTTCTGGGCTGGTCAAGAGGGGAGCAAGGTGTCTCCATACCTCAGGCCCCCTTGGGAGGCAGCAGTAGAGGCAGTGGGTGGCCAGAGGCTCCTGGAGCAGGCAGGAGCTGGGGTCCCTTATGGAAGGTCTCTGCATAAACCCCCTGAGGGAACTGAGCCTGGGAGGTGGCCCTGTCGCCACCTGAGCACCAGAACTTAAGCCCACATTGAATAGCAGCCACGCCCTCCACTGAAAGCCCTGAGGCTGGGAAGCAGCATTTGAATCTCTTGAAATTATCAAGGAAAACTGCCCTGATATTCTAGAACTGGAGAACAAAATAAGTATTCAAGGAATCCACCAATCAATGCCTGAAAGAGATCCAAAAAGAGAAACTCCTAGGAACATTGTGGCCAAATTCCAGAGTTCCCAGGTCAAGGAGAAAACATTGCAAGCAGCTAGAAAGAAACAATTC
>CM053769.1:214468427-214504000 GCA_028658325.1 Potorous gilbertii
AATAAGAAATACAGGTAATGGGGAATAGAAAGTTATCTGGCCCTACAGGACAAAAGAGAAGATGGGGTAAGGGAAGGGAGGGATGATAGAAGAGAAGACAGATTGGTGATATGGGTAATTAGAATGTCCAGTGTATTGGGGAGGGGGGAGGGGACAAATGGGGAGAAAATTTTGGAACCCCAAATCTTGTGAAAATGAATGTAAAAAGTTAAATAAATGTATTTAAAAAAAATAAATAAAATAAAATGTAAAAAAAGCAAAAAACAATAACAATAACCAAAAAAATACTTGAAAATGTTTATGTATAAATAAACACAAAAATACATACAAAAAAAAAAAAGAAAAGAAATGATGAGCAGGTGGACTTCAGAAAAACCTGGAAAGACTTATATGAACTGATGCTGAATGAAGTGAGCAGAAACAGGAGAATGTTGTGCTTAGTAACAACCTCAGTGTGTGATGACTGACTGACAGACTTAGCCCCTCTCTTTAATGCAAAGACCTAAAACAATTCCAAAGGAGTCATGATGGAAAATGCCATCCACATCCAGTAAAAGAACTACGGAATCTGAATACAGAAAAGAGAATATTTTCATTTTTTTTACTTTTGTTTTCCTTTTCTCTCACAGTCCCTCCCATTTTTTCTAATTCTTCAATACAATATGATTAATGTGAAAATATATTTAATAGGAATGAATACATTGAACTTATATCAGGCTGCATGCCATCTTGGGGAGAGGGGAAGGAAGGGTGGAGGAGAAAATTTAAAACTTGCACAGATGAATGCTGAAAATTAAAAATAAATAAACTTTAAAAAATACAAGAGGGAATTTAAGATGGGCAAGGTAGTCAATTTCTTACACGCATGATTTTCATAGCTATTCCCTTAGTATCTCTGTGCTAGTTTGCTGTTCATTTGAGAGGGAAAAGTTTTGTTCTATTGGCTAAATGCAATGGTAACATTGGCATACAAATTCAAGTTTATGCAGGTTTTCTATTCCATTGAACTGACAAATGATGAGCTTTTTTTTTCAATGCAGAGGAATTACATTTCCAAGGATAAGCACTTTCATTAGGAACAGCAATCAGGATAGAATGAACAAATTGTGCCAAAGCTAGTCAATCAAAAAGCATTTATTAGAAAATCTCTGTGTAACTGTGCATATTCTTTGATTCAGCAATAGGATTAATAAACTTATACCCCCAAAGAGACAAAAGGGAAATGTCCCATATAGATGCAACTCTTTAATGGCATATGAATGTATTGGAATACTGCTATGTATAAAAAAAAAACAAGAGGATGGTACCAGAGAAATCTAAGAATATTTGTATGCAGTAATGCAGAGGGAAATGATCAGAACCAAGAAAATAATTTGCAAGGTAAAAATAACATATAATAATAAATTTGAAAGACTTAATGACTCTGATAAATGCAGTGGTCAACCAGAATTACAGGACTGGTGATGACTGTTTTACCTTATGACAGGTGATGGACTAAATATTTGCAACGAGAAACACATTTTTCGACATAGTCAACATAGGCGTTTGTTTTCCTTGTCTATGCATATTTCTTGCAAGGGTTTTATCTTTTGTTTGTTTCTTTACTGGAGGAAAGAGTGGGACAAAGAGAAAACAAATGCTTGCTCACTGAAAATTAAATTCTAAATTTAGTATTCAGAAAATTAAATTAATGTTAATTAAAAGTCATTAAAGGCCAGTCATTAAAGGCCAAAATATTTTGACTTCCCCTCCCTGACAGGCTCAAATGAGAAGATCAGAAAATCAAACCCACAAGTCTCTTCTTATGAATTGACTTCAAATCCAAACTTTCTGCAATCCAACCAGCAGGAGGGACAAATACAAAAACAGTAAATATTTAAATATTTTATATAAATTTAATTTTTATTATTATATAAATTTAATATTTATATAAAATATTATTTATATAAAATATTAATATTATATAAAATTAATATAATATAATATTAAATACTAATATTATATAAAATATATAAAATAATATTTATATAAAATATTAAGAAGACCAACAGAGCCAGTGAGTAGATGGTTTTGGCAAACACTCCTTGGGAAATTGCCAAAAGTAGCAGAGGTAGTTCTCTGCCTTAAATCCTTCAGATGCACACTCTACAGAGGAGGGGTTATCCATAAGCCTCATCCAGGTATATCATTCAGTGTTAAACATAATAACAAAAATGACACAATGCCTTATAGTTTTTGGTGGGCTTCATAATAATAATGCCTTAGTCTTATCTGTTACTTGATAGTTTGCAACACACTTTCACATTCATTTTCTCCATTGGTCAACGAGCCACCTAAAACATCACAGACAGAGCTGATATCCTTATCCTCAATTTGTAGACTTTGAAATTCAAGTCCCTAAGTGGCCAGAAAGGCAAAGGCCAAAGAGCCACTAAGAGCCAGAACTTCAATTTCAAATTAGGTTGTCTGATTCCAAGGCCAGTGTTTTCTGTTGTTTATTTTTTCCCCAGTAAAATTTATCACAGATCAATGGAGGTTCCACTGGGGTCTCAGTAGCTCCTTGCTCAAACCATAGAATGGTCCTTATATATAAGTGGATTTCAGGTCAATTTGCCCAGAGGCAAAGTTAACCCAGATGCCTGGAATCTATTGCATGTCCTGGTTCATGATAATTTTGGCTGTTGGTATAGGGATTATTTCAAGCTAACCAAAGGCTGCTAGTATCTTGGCCCACAGAAGACTCACTTTTGAGGGAAAAAAAGTCCAGTGAAAGGAAATCACCTATTTTGTGGCACTGAAAAGCCTATTTCAACATCTTTCATTCTTTTCAACCCTTACTTATAAGTGGCTTCTTCCATATAGAACAGCCTTCCCAGTGGCAGCATGTTATTGCCCTCTAGATAATTTAGAGCAAACTGCAGGGGTGCTGGTAGCCTCTGCTCACCTGGCATTAAAATATGTATCTGATTGCAAAAGACTGAGCATAACAAATCCAGGAAAAACATGGTGAAACTCAGTCCTGGTATCATCCCTTGGATCAGGATTTCATCTCTCTAAATCATCCCTACTCAGACTCCAGTTCTTAGCATAGTACCAACCCTATCTCATTTCAATTTGGACATTCACTTTTCCCCTCTGGCCCATGAGACTGATAACCTGCCTCCTGATATGATCAATCGCATCTTATTTTGATATTCATTCAAAGTATCTAAGCCTTCCTTAAGTGAGAATCTCCCAGCTTTGGAATGGTACAGTTATTGCCTGCTTCAGTGCTGTCTCTTAATGAAGAAACAAACCTGTGTTACTGGGTCAGTCCCAATGGGGACACAGTGAGTCTGTGGTATGATCAGTTCTGGGGTCAAAAGCTCCTGACTTCTAGTTTCTCAGTTCACATTCTTTCAGTTTTTTTTCAATATGTCAATTATTAGCTGAATTTTCTGCCTTTTTCTAGGTTCTGTTACAAAAGAAAGATGACTGTCTTCATCCAATATTTGTCAAGGGGAAAAAGATTGATCTATGTATTCTGGTCCCACTGCTACTTACTTAATAGCTTGGACAACTCATATTGCTTCTCAGCCTAAGTGTTTTCATTTATAAAATGGGTCAGTGGATCTTTAAGTTTCCTCCAAATTAGGCATTTTAAAGTTCAGTGAATTCCTACTCTTTTAGGAAATTTCTCTGTACGGAGTCCTGCTCTGGGGATAAAGCAGAATTTGAAATCCATTCATCTTTGTTTAAAGTCTCCCTTTCTAGCAGCTCCCATGCATTCTTTTTTGCGTATAACAAGTAGCAATATTGACTGTCCCCAGGCTTTCAGTGAAAGAATGACTTTTAGTTTTCCACTCTGATTTTTTGTTTCCTCCAGTTTCAACCATGCTGACCTTCTCATCTCCCAGTGGTCCTCTGAGTCACTAATAGGAATTCTCAGTCAGCACTGGCTCACCAAGCTGGCTCTCCTGCTTTACATAGTACCCTCTGACAGATGACAATGTTCTTCCTCTGCCATTCAGCAGTTTTTGCCAACATGGTGACACTGATATTGAAAATCTCATTTCAAAACAGCAAAAAATGTTTTAACTATTGATTTTGTAGATTTAAATATTAATTACTTGGTTAACATGAAATGTTGATAACTGTCTCTTTGCATATATAATATTTTATCAAGGATGATATTCCAGAATGATGAGTTCTTTCTTGGAGCCTGCCTCCCTATTTGAAAATATTTTGCCAAATGCAATGAGATCTGGATTTTGCAAACTAGATTTGCAAATCAATCAATAGAGAGCTAGCATTTATATGGCCTTTTAAGATTTACAAAGGGCTATACAGTCTGTATTATTCGTACCTGATCTTCACAAAGCCCCATTAAGGAAGATACTGTTATTATCTCGGTTTTACAGATGAAGAAACTAAGGCCATGTGAAATTAAATGACTTACCCAAGGTCTCATAGCTTAAATAAGGGTTAGCTCTTCTTAACTCCACGTTTACCATGATAGCCACTATACTAGTTCAAAGCTTTGAGGCTCAGAATCTAAATCTATAACATGGAAATGATGATACTGTCCTTCTATCTAGGTTGTTGTGGGGAAATCAATTTTGAAATGTTGACCAGAATGCCCCATCACATATTAAAATCTAATGCTTTATCACAATAAAATACTTCTCAAAAAATAAAATATTCTTTCTCAAAACATGCCTCTCTATTTTGTCAAATGTCACATTTCCTGAGACTCCTGGAGTAAAACCAAGTGATTTTCAGGGAAACTCTGCAGCCATTGATATTAGTGATTTTAGCTACACACTAGTGAAGAGAGCCTTGCTCTAGAAGATGAATCGGTTCTTCCAGAGGATTTTCATTTTTGGTAAGCTGAATGGTTCTTTTTTTTCAGCATTCTGCTTTTTGGACACTTTTTCCTTCTCCTGTTAACTTTTATAAAGTTTATTTTAGAGACAGGCTGCATTATCCTGGACAATCAACCATACACAGGGGTGCTATGCTCCCTAAGTATAGTTGGCCAAGTGATATGATTTGTAGGGTGCTGAAACAACCATTCACTTGTCATCTAAGAGACTATCTTCTTACTGATAATGAAATTTCACCATTTGTAATTTGCTAATCTGTAATAAACTTTTTATGTATGCAGGAAGGTCTGCTTTTTCTATGGATATGAATTATGCCCTTAATCATTTGGGTGACTGAAAGACAAGTCAATGTAATAGAAAAGTTACCAATCCAGAAATCATGGTTTCAAGGATTGGATCTGCCATTTACTAGTTCTGTAGTACCTTCTAAAAGTTTACATTTCTCCTTTGAAAAAAGTAGAAGCAATACAACTTGACCAAATTGTTGTGAAGATTTAAGAAGATGATAGATACATAGTATGTTCCAATTCTTAAATCTTATATGAATGCAACTTGTTCTAGTAGTGCTAAAAGAGAAGATAAACAACTGCATGAAATACTGGATTCTGAGAGGGATTCTGGAAAGTGATAAGAGACTGTAGAAATGGAGGTGGATATAACCAAAGTTAATCATATATCCTTAGCATTTCATACAACAAGGGTTTGTTTTCCTTTTAAAGTTGTTATTGTTTGCTGAATTTACTTTTGAAGACCTTGCTCATCTCTACCTTTCTCAAGGTAATTGATTGGAATCGTTGATCCTTTTCAAAGACAAATTATTTAAGGTGATTTGCAAGATTAACCTATCAACAAGAATTTCTTAAGTGCCTACTATGTGTCAGACATTGTGTAGGCACTGAACACGTTATTTTGCATGGATTTTCCTGTGGGTTTTTGCTTATCATATTTCAATCTTTTCTTTCATTTCTCATCATTAAGTAGTCTTCCTTAATTTAAATTGGCATTCCTTCATAAATTGATTGTTTCATCAGCAGTTCTCAAGAGTATTTCTTTAAACTCACATTTTAATCTGGATGATTACAATTCTGTGGGAGTTACACTTGAAGTTTCTCCTTGGCAGCATCCTGGAGATTCTACAGATATTCATTTTATCGGTGACTTCAAAATTTCCAAGCAATTACTGTGTGATTTCTTATAATATTATATTCAATCTCTTTGTTTCATGTAGTTTACTTCCCTTAAAGGTCTATAATTCTAAAAAAGGGGGTAGCAACTGGGCCATTGAGCATCCACCCCCATCCTGTTACTGTGGTTGTTGCATATTGTTGTTGCTTTTGTCGTTTTGCAGAGATTATATGTTAGCCATGATGGGAATTGAAAGAAACCCAACTCAAATACCAAACATCAAAAATGCCTGAGGGAGTTAGCACCAACGGAGAAGAGGCCAAAGAAAAACTTCAATCAGAGAAAATAGTCAACTATTTGCCTTAGGAACATTATTTTAGGATAGAGGTAAAGAGGTCATTTGAGAGGTGATGACAATAGTGTAGGTGAGAGTTGATGAAGCCTGACATGGGGTGGCATTTGCCCAATTTTCTTTTTCATTACACCTTCTGACATGCTCAGTTTAGTTAGAGTGAAAGTATGTAGAAGTTTTAGTTTCCTTTTGGGAGTGAGGGAGGCAATTGGGGTTAAGTTACTTGCCCAGGTCACACAGTCACTATGTGTCTGAGGCTGGATTTGAACTCAGATTCCCCTGACTCCAGGGCCAGTGCTCTATCCACTGTACCATTTAGCTGGCAAGGTTTATTTTATTTGGGTGGAGAGTAGAAGTTTTTGAATAATAATTCTTCAGAAGAGAATTTTTAGATATAATGCTAGCTATGGCATATATATATATATATATATATATATAATTTTATTTCATTCCCATTATTTCCTCATGTGTCATTTTGGCCAGGTATCATTATTCTCATCTCACAGGTCCAATAACTGAGTTTTTAAAGACTAATTTAACTTAACTTGGGATTCTGGAAAAGGAAATCTAAAATGACCCAGCTGGCATTTCCCCTCCAAACCAGGATACAACTTTTAAAAATTCTTTCTATTTTCTTTCCCTTTTGGCTGCACATGTAGTACTGGCACCAAGAACAGTACATAGGACAGTATGTGAGCTATGCTTTTACATTCCCATCAGGAAACTGTGCTATTGTTAGAATGTTAATTAAATAGACTCTCTTCAAGTTCTCCCTCTCTCCCTCTCTCTCTCTCTCTCCTTCCCTCCCTCATCCTTAATCAGATTTTGACTATACCCAGGGAGAGCCTCTCAAAATCAGGGGTTAAATACTGACTTCTTCAAAATGTTTCCCTTTCCTAAATACTGTAGTCCTAGGGAGAAACTGTTTATACCTCCAAGGGGATTTTTCTTACTTGCTACATGCAAGCTGGCACACTTGACTGCAATATATAACACAAGGGTAAAAAAGCAGAAATGTAAAAACTGAACACAACACATCCATGTTAGAAATTTTAACATCCAGATGTACACAGTGGTTTATCTGAAGGGAAAATACTGTAGAAGAAGGACACATGGTTCAGGAATAGAATGATCTGTATGTTTTGTACTGGCTTTGATATAACTATGTGCCTCTGGCCAAGTCATTCAACCATGCAAATACTGAATTTCCTCATCCACAATATGAATAATGCTATTAACACTGCCTACCTCATCAAATTATTGTAAGGAAATCAGTCCATGAACTTGAAAGCACTATGTAAATATGAGTTACAACGTTGTCATTGCACAAAAATTATCCTGTATGAGAAAATTTTAAGAAACTCCTTTTTCTTTTTCTTTTTTATCTGGGTAAGACACCACATCACCATGAAATAAAGAACTAAAAAGCACATATATGAAACATATTTTCTATTACTCTCTAATAAGAACCTTCTATTTCAATCCTGGAGACTGGGATAGGATTCATAGAGGGTTGCAAGACAAAAACATAATCCAAAGAAGTTCCTTCCAAATTCCCAGTATCAAAAGTGGGACAATATCATTCAATGCATGTGTCCCTTATGTGCATAGCATCGTGCTAAGCACTAGAGAAGGTATACATGTTAAACAAGATACTGCTGCTATATTCAAAGAACTTACTTAAGGAATAGTATAGTACAACGATAAAACACATAGATTACTATAATACACAATATTAAATGATACATATTTTAGAATTCAAAATTAAGCTTCATGTGAAGTCTGAAAGACAAGGTCATAATTATGGGAAGTATACTGCCCAGTGAAGGTAGCATTTTTAGTTGAGCTCAAAAGAACAAGTAAATATTCAATAGTGAGAGGTCCCAACTAGACATGCACGAATGGGAAAGAAAATAAATTAACAACTTAGGACAGAAGAAGAAGCCATATGAAAATTAGTTGAAAAAACTAGGGATATTAAGTATGGAGAAGAGAAGACTTTAATTAAATGTTATCTCCATTGGTTTAAAGGGCTATCACATGGAAATAAGATTATTGTGTTTGAATTGAGGGGGCAGCAGCACTAGGCACACAGAATCACAGCTGAGAAGGGGAAAGGTTATAAGGTTTAATGGAAAAAAAAACTATCAGAGTGGAATGAGCTTCTTTACCAGTTGGTGGGTTCCCTCTTGCGATAGTTCTTCCAAACAACATCTGGAAAAACCACTTATTAGGGATTCTAGAAGAGTGATTATTATTTTGGCATGAATATGATTTCTGTGATTCCTCCTAAATCTAGAATTCTCTGATATTTACTCTATAGACAGTGTGTGTTTGTCCTTCATTGCCAAAGAAGACCACGCCATCAGAGAAATAATGACATGCACTTGACTTTGTTTTGAGTGAGAGACGGCCGTGCAGGTCACCAGTTTCACTTCTCCTCCAGAGTCATCTGAATCCAGTGACCAAATATTCATCAGGATGACTGGAGATGACCCAGGGTGAGGCAATTAGGGTTAAGTGAACTGCTCAAGGTCACACACATCAAGTGTCTGGGGTGAGATTTGAACTCAGGTCCTCCTGACTTTTGCACTGGTGCTCTATCCACTGCACCACCACAGTAGGAAGACACTAAAAAGTTTTTTTTTTGAAATTATATTTAATTTTTTCCAAATATATGTAAAGATAGTTTTCAACATTCATTTCTGTAAGATTTTTGAGTTCAAAATTTTTCTCCTTCCCTCCCTGCCCCCCAAGATGGCAAACAGTCTGATAGAGGTTACAACAAGTGCAAACATGGAAACATATTTCCACATGAGTCATGCTGTGAAAGAAGAAAAAAAGCTAAAATTGGCACACAAAAAAGTGAAAATAACATGCTTCAATCTGAATTCAAACACCATAGTTCTCCTCTGTATGCAGATAGCATTTTTTCCATCATGAGAATTTGGAATTGTCTTGGATCATTGTATTGTTTAGAAGAGCTAAGTCAGTCATACTTGATCATCACACAGTTTTACTGATACTTTGTACAATGCTCTCCTGGTCCCACTCACTTCACTCAGAATCAGTTCATCTAAGTCTTTCCTAGCTTTTCTGAAATCTCCCTGCTCATCATTTCTTACAGTACAATAGTATTCCATTACTTTGATATACCACAACTTGTTCCGCTCTTCCTCAGTTGATGGGCGTTCCCTCAATTAACAATTGTTTGCCACAACAAAAAGAGCTTCTATAAATATTTCTGTACATGTGCATCCTTGTTCATTTTTCATGATGTCTTTGGGATACAGACCTAGTTGTCCTATTGTGGGATGAAAGGGTAGGCACAGTTTGATTACCCTTTAGGCATAGTTACAAATTGCTCTCCAGAATGACTGGATCAGTTCATCACTCCACCAGCAAGGCATTAGACACTAAAAATTTTTGAGGATAGGGATAATATGACATCTTTCTTCAATGAATTAATGATCAGTTCTATGCCCCACCATGCAAGTGTCTCCAAGTTCCATGACTCTTGGAATATAAAACTTTTATTCCCATACTGAATGTATTCCACAGAAAATTATTGGCATAATAGTTCACCTCAGGTATTGAAAGATGAAGAGAATTTTAAATTGGAAAAAATACCTCGAAGAAACTAACCAATATGAGAAATCACTGCTTTAATTTTTTTTTTCTATTTTCTTTCCCTTTTGGTTGCACATGTAGTACTGATACTAGGCAGAGTACATAGGTCAGTATGTCATAGGTCAGAAGCCATGTTTCTACGTTCCCATCAGGAAGCTTGCTGTTAGCAGAATGTTAATTAAATCGACTTTCTCCTAGTCCTGATTTCTCTCCTTCTTCTTCTCCCTCTCCCTCCCATCCACCTTCCTCCCTTCCTTATCTTCCCCTCTCTTTCCCTCACCCCTCTGCCTTTTTTCTCTATCCCTCCCTCTTATTCTCCCTTTCCCTCTCCTTCCCTCCCTGCCTCCCATATCCTTAATCCACTTTGCCTATAACCAGGACAAGACTCTCAAAATTGTTGGTAAATACTGACTTCTTCAAATGTTTCCCTTTCCTAATTACTGTAGTCCTAGAGAGTGAATGTCAGAAGGTTGAATGTGCTCTACAATATTGCCAATGTTGTAGTTGCCAATATTTCTGTCAAAAACTGGGTTCTAGTATGACTTCAGACTTGGCTCTCAAGTCCTTCATGGTACCAGTCCTTAAAACAAATGCACTGGATCTAAAAAAAATCTACTCACAAATGAAGAGCCTTTCCTCACCTGAAACTGTAATTTAGTTAGAGTAAGAGAAATACTTCAGTAACAACAATGATAAACCACCAACATCAACAGCAATAACTGATGGGAAAGTGTTTTAAATACCTTATCTTATTTAAGCATCATAACAAATTTGTAAGTCAATTATTACAGGTATTTTTATGCCAATTTTACAGATAAAAAACTGAGGTATATGAAGGTCTAGTGGTCCACTAATGATAACAAAACTAAAAAACATCTGAACTCTAGCACTCTATTTCACTGCTCAATGGCAGAGAGCTATATATCTGCTATAATAGAATCACGGTCATCTACACCAACCTGTATCTGATTAGGCATCTTCCATTTTATGACTTCAAGAAATGAAAAACTCATTACCTCCATAAAATAGTTGAACATAAATTCACTTCTTTTCAACATGCACCTTTCCTTGAGATAGTATTTGAAGGTTATGTAAAGGATACCAAGGAGATTTGTATTGAATGCAACTCATACTCTTAATGGTATAGAGGTGGGGTAGTGTGACATAACCAGGGTCTGAAGAAGACATTCAAAAGATTCCAGATGACAGAGAAAGCCCTAGGAATATAATGCTCTGAAGTTGACTCAGTCAGAACAATCTGAATAGGAATGTGTATGCCTGAGAGTCATTTCCATCAATGAGCATTGAACAGAGGCTTTTCTCTAATGCGCACAACCAGACAGGCAGACACACACACACACACACACATTCACACACACACATTTATTTAGGGGTTAATTTCATACTTTGATTGATGAAAGAGGATTGCTTAGTTTTGGTCCTCACATTTGTTTCTAGGTGACACAATGGCTAACAGTCTGTATCAGCAAGGACCCTGGCATTCACAGGAGAGCCTGCCTACAGGTTCTTAGATCTGCTTTTCCAAAAGGAAAGCAACTTTTGAGGGGTCAACAATCACTTCAATCCATCACATATATCATTCAGTTAGTTCAGAGGAAAAAATCAGCACCCTGAACTTCAGAGAAAATATAAACAAAGATCAACAGACAGGGCTTCCAACTATCTGAGCATAAGCAATACATACCTAGTTACCAGTGAGAGAAGCACCAACATCTGGGTTTTCAAAGGAGAGTGAGGCTCCTTAGCACTACCCAGAGTCTCATTTGGTCAAACAAACACCTCAGACAAGAAAGTCCCAAAGCAAAACCTCACCTCAGAGTAATTTTACACTTTTCAGAGCTGGAGGGCAGGACACTCTGTCCCAGTGCCTCAACAGAAATTAACAAAAGGTACTTGAGGCTTATTAATGTACAGGGAAGATCTAATTAACATTATACAGACTGAATCAGGAAGATAAGTTCAAATGTAATCACTGATACTTAGTAGCTGTGTAACTGAACAAATCAATTCCCTCATTTCTCTTGAATGTGAATAATAACAGCACTTGCCTATTATAGTTCTTGTGACAATTAAATGAGATAATATTTGTAAAACACTGCAAACTTCTAAGCACAATATAAATTTTGTTGTTGTTGTAGTTAATCCATTCTCTTTCGAGTGCAACAAGAGTGCTGAGAGATACCAAGTAATCTTCAGTACCCCCAACGACAATAACAAAAAATTAAAGTGTGTTGGAGGAATGGCAGATGTCTACAAAGAGAGAATTATTTTATTTGAACAATGGTGGCTAAGAAGAATTTATCAGAATCTGAATGGGAAGGCATATTGAAAACTCTCTAGCTCAATCTATATTGGAAAGCTGTTCTATTCCACAAGTGACCTTAAAGATTTCACCTTAAAACTTCCAGTGAGAGAGAACTTACTACCTTCTGAGGCAACCCATCCATTATCAATCTTTCTAATTGTTAGAAAGTTTTCTCTTATGTTGAACTGAATAAAATCTGCCACTTTGCAATATCCAGCTATTGGAAATCATAACTTCTAGAACCAAACTTTTAATATTTAATTTCTCTTACAAAGAGATTACTTCAAATCCTTGTAGACACTTATCAGGTACTCCATGGACATTGTTTTTAGGCTAAATATCCCTAATTCCTTCAAGAGATGCTCATATGGCACGATGCTCATAGAAACAGCTAGATGATGCAGTTTAAAAAAAAATGTGGTGCCTACAGTCAGGGGGATCTGTGTTCAAATCTAACTACTTATCAAGGTCTTTATGAAATTATTTTCCAACCTTAAAGGATTCTCTTTGAAAACAAGATAGATAGAAAAGTCCCATTCTAGAAGTAGGCCATTTTAATAATGGTATGGTCCATGAACCTCCATGTTTTTGAAAATGGAGGAGATCAGGAAAGACTTAACATTTTTTATCCAGACCACACTGAAATAAGAACATCTGAATCCACTGGCAGAAAAGAAAACCCTGGCAAACTTCCTCCTTAAGAACCTAAGTCTCTTGTCAGTATGTGCCTGCCCATGCCTGGTATAGGCCCTTTGTCCCTCTTTCTATAGTAAGAGAGTAAGCTTCCCCCAAACCCAGCATGAGACAGTGATAATAAAGTTGAGTGTTATGATTTTAATTCACAGCTGGTAAGAGAAGCAGATTAGCACAGCAATAGGCCTGGCTACCCCACTGACACTGGAATGTATTTTTTTACATTTCTATTTGAAACTGGAGAAACTCAGGTTGATTTTAACTCTCATGGGTTCATTGTACTTTGCAGCTCCAATTTCCCCTCTTGCTGTGAATTGTGCTCCAGAATTCTTTCCCCCTGCAAGGCCAATCAGATGAGATGGACTAGCAAATTCCTCTAACAGCCTGGTCACCACATGTGCATTTGAAGCTTCCGAGAAGACATTCCAAAGACAAGTGACTTTTCCCTTAATACAATGGCTGCTGTTCAATAAATTATCTCAAAGTCACCATCATGGACACCTTATCCACAATGGCTGCTGTTCAATAAATTATCTCAAAGTCACCATCATGGACACCTTCTCCACATTAGGAACAAAATTGTCACTGCAGAAATAATATCACTAGCAATGGAAGCATGCAAAAGTCCCCCAGGCGAACATACCCCATGAATGCTTGCAAAACAGAGAATAACTCTTTGTTTACTTTTTTAAAAAAACAGCAAAATGCAAATAGATTTTATATTGTCTGGTGTGTGTGTGTTCATCTTTTGTTGTCAAAAAGATCATGCCATCAGAGAAACAATGATATGACTTGCACTTGACTTTGTTTTGAGTGAGGGAGGGCTATGCAGGTCAACAGCCTCACTTCTCCTCCAGAGTCATCTGAATCCAGTGACCAGATATTCATCAGAATGACTGGAGATGACCCAGGATGAGGCAATTGGGGTTAAGTGACTTGCCCAAGGTCACAAAGCTAGTGAGTGTCAAGTGTCTGAGGTGAGATTTGAACTCAGGTCTTCCTGACACCTACACTGGTGTTCTAATCACTGTATCACCTAACTGCCCCATATTGTCTAGTGACAATCCCTAAAATACTCAGAATGTAAAAATTGATAAGGTTTGGCAGAGCAAATAGTAGATCAATATTTGCATGTTGGTAAAGGACATGACACCATTTTCAAATGATCATTTCAAGGAAAATGGAGTCTCTGTAGAGGGAGACTCCCCCATTCAAGTATAAGTTTCTACACCAGCAGGTTGAAAACCTACCAGTTTTCCCTCCCTTCTTGGAACAGATACCATGGCTAGCAGTCAATCACTCTATTGAACCATATTTATTAGACAACAGTTTTGCTCATCACTGTGCTAGACACAAGGAAACTGAACTAGGAGACTGAGAGTCCAAAAGGAAAGGGGGAAAAATTGTTCTGCGGGTTTCTGAAATTCGTATGGTATAATTATTGGAGGCTGCCTCTACTTTATACCCACGCCTCCTCCCTCTTTCTGCCTAATAAGGTCACACCCACATCTACTAACTTTATCTAGAAACTGATTTAAGTATGTGTATGTATGTTTGTGTATGTAAATAAATAAATGTGTGGGTGTATAGTATGCATGTGTATATTTATATATTCATATACATATGTGTGTAAAAACATAGGTGACTCTTCTAGCATTTCCCCTCTTCCAAAACCCTTCCATGTAGGCATCTATTTATATTGTCTATGGAGAAGACCAAATATGATATTGGTAAATGACAATTAAAGATTCTATCAAACCCCATTTATACTGTACTTGACTCTACTATCCAAAGTTCCCAAAGCATCTGGATTCCCAAACTGTCAGGGAAAAGATTTCAAATAGTGTTTAGGCACTAAACTAAACTAATGGCATCCATTACTATCCAACTCTACCACCAATAACTATGTGAACTGAGTGAATCCAATACCCTGTCTCTTTATTTTCTTATCTGTAAAGAGAGAGAATTGCATTATATTATCTCCACATTCATTCCTAGCTCTGACTTCTATTAATTCTATGACTCTATACAGGTAATAAATCTGTAACTAAAACTAAGGCAAAGCATTTCAGAAAATCTAACTGAAATTAGAGATAGTTAAATAATTCCTTCAATATATAGCAATGTCAAATTTCCAAATCCTTAATATATCCATTTTCCAGGAACATATATTACTCACTGTAGTCTCCACAAAAGAATAAAGGGTATGTAAAAAAGGTCTGGAGCATAAAGAGAAATTAGTCTGTGAGTAGAGAAGAATTTCTAATTTTATATCAAGAAATATCTGTATGTCATTCAGAGGTCATTTCACTCCTGTGCAAATACTTGACAATGGAAAGATGATGCTAGCTACTGAAGTAAAACCTGCTCTGCCTTAGTACATTCAGAAAACAATGGATAGGAACTATGTTGAAATGGGTACCAAACTGCCAAAGAGTCAGCAGATGGTACACCAACTTTACTTACTGAAAAATAATTACCAATATGGTGAGCATCTTTGATGTTTAGAGTGGTTTTCACAAAGCATATTAAAAAGCAAACATATTTTTTTCATAAAAAGTAATGAAGTGCAGCATTCATAAAATCTGAAATCTTTTCAGGAATAAGAATGGGAAAATCAGGCCAGCAAGGGCCATCAAATTAGAAAGCACCTTTAAAAATGATCTAAACTGACCTACTCATGAACAGAGGCCCAGCAAAATGAAATAATGTACTCAAAATCCTAAAAGTAGCAAGTAAAAGAGTCACAATGTGAACCTAGTTGTTGTTTTTCAGTCATATCCAATGTGTCTGACTCTTTGTGATCCCATTTGGGATTTTCTTGACAAAGATACTTGAGTGGTTTGTCATTTCTTTCTCCAACTCATTTTACAGATGATGAAACTGAGGTAAACAGTATGAAGTGACTTGCCCAAGGTCATATAGCTAGAAGTGTCTGCAGTCAAATTTGAACTCAGATCTTAATGACTCTAGGCCCAGAACTCTATCCACTGTGCCAGTGAGCTACTCTGTGAACCCAGGTACTTAACTTCAAATCTAGTATCTGTGGCCCTGTCTCTTATTTATTTTGTATCACATATGTTTCCTAATACTCTTCTTCTCCACCACTATGATGAGATCCATCCCTTTAAAAAAAATGCTACGAATAAACTCCTCAAAATAACTGAAATTATTTACAACCAGATAGGAAAAAAATGCTCCAAACCATGAATAACTGAGAAATGCAAATCAAAATAACCCTGAGGTTCTAATTCAAACCCTGGCAAAAATGACAAAAATGGCAACACTGATTTGAGGCATTTTGGGAAAATAAGCACACTAATACGTTGAGGGCAAAGCTATGAAGTACTACAACCTTAGAAAACAATTTTTAATTATGCAAATAATATGAATAAAATGTCCATACCCTTTGAAACTACATTACTGAGCTTATATTGAAAGGAAGATATTAATAAGAAAAAAATCTCCATGTACTCCAACATATTTACAGAAGCACTATCTGTGATAGCTAAAAATAGGGACAGAGGTGGGAAGAGAAGAGGGCTTGTCAAGCAGGAATGCCTAACCAAATCAGGGCATGTGAATTTAGTAGAATACCACTGTGCTGGAAGAAATGTTGTACAATGAGAACAGGGAACCATTGGAAAGGTCTATGTGAAGTGATGCAAAGTGAAGTAAGTAGAGTCAAGAAAAGAAGGTAAATATGAACTATAACAATGTAAGTGGAAAGAACTATAACACCAAAAAAAGAAAAAAAAATAGAAAGTAAAGGTGAGCTGAAAGTTAAAGAAAGCTAAGAAAGCAATTAAGTTGATGAGAAAGAAGAAAATTGCAGGCATGGGAGACAGACAATGAAAATGCCTACAGTCAAGAGATGGTGTGATGGGAGATGGAGCCAAGATGGCAGAGTGAGAGCAAGTACTCACCTAAGCTCCAAGACAAACTTCTTCGATACCTCTAAAAAGAGAATCTGAAGAAATTTTAGACTGACAGAATTCAATAGGAGACAGAGTTTGGCAGATTTCCCACTCAAGCCAGCCTGGAAAGTTGATGGAAATGATCTATTGCACAGATCTGGAGGAGTGCACAGCATACAGGCCATACCAGCTCAGACCCCCTCATAGCAAAGCTAAACAGGAAGCCTGGGATGGTCTGAAGTGGCAGCAGCAGGGTGGAATCTCAAACATATCAGCCAGGATGGGAGTCCAGTGAAACTGAGTGAGGGAGAAGCACAAAACCCAAGGTACCTGCAACAGCTGCTCCTGAGACTATAACAGGCAGATTAAATATCTGTAAATCATCTACCTGAACTTCCCAGAGCCAAGATGGTGGAATGATCAGTAAATACTATCCCACTCCACTTGTTGATCTTGAAAAAAACCTGGAAGAATGGGATCAGCCAAAGGGGTAAACAGTCTCTTAACCTGGGAGGCTAGGAATATTGTAATGGCGGGGATCCTTCTTGCTGTGGCTGATGAGGACCAGTGTTTTTCCAGACAGCCCCATCTCAGCAAACAGGGAGGAGATCCTGAGCCCCAAGGGGTTGAAGTACATAATCACCAACACTAGACCCACAGGCATGCTTCAGCACAGCCAGGGGAATAAGGAAGATACTAGCACATACCACTCCACCAACCTTTGAACTTTCCTGTGCTCTAGCTCAGGAGAGGAGAACCAGACCACCCCATCCCAACACCTACTGCAGCTAGCTCCAAGGTAACTCAGGGGAAACTCAGAAAGACTTCACCTAGCCTCTGCTTTGGCACACCAGGCAGTTCAGCATGATGTAAGCTGAAGTATTTTAGCTTCTGGTTGAAAGAACCAGAGGCCATAGCCTCAAGTTCTAAGCAAAAAACTGTGGTACAGAGCCCCCTGTTCCCCATAAGCAGAGATCCACTTAAAAGGCCAGGAAAAGAGTGATTATCATGATCAAGAAGCAAACCATAAACGAGAAGACCATAGAATCTTGCTATGGGGACGAGGACCAAAACACAAATACCAAAGAGATCAGTTTTGAGACTGCATTCCCATCTGAAACTTCAGAAGGGATTATGAACTGGTCTCCAAGGTCAAAGAGCATTCTTCAAAGAGCTCAAGGACAATTTTAAAAGCCTAATTAAAGTAGAAAAAAACATGGCCAACAATTTAAAAAATATGAAAAAAGAAATCACAGAAGAATTCAATAGAAAAACTGGACAAATGAAAAAGAAAGAACAAAACCTAACAGGAGAAAATAACTCCTTAAAAGGAACAATTGGAAAGATGGAAAAGAGATGCAAAAGGTAATTGAAGAAAACTATCTATCAAAAATTAGAATTGAGCAATTAAAAGGTAATGACTTTATGAGATATCAAGAATTAATCAAACAAAATCTAAAGAATGAAAAATAGAAGAAAATTAAAAATACCTCATTGGAAAAACAACTGACCAGGAAAATAGATTCAGGAAAGAAAATCTAAGAATTATTGTTCCACCAGAAAGCCATGATGAAAAAAAGAACCTGGATAATATCTTCCAAGAAAACAAGGAAAACTGCCCAGATGTCCCAGATCCAGAAGGCAAAATAGTCCCTGAAAGAAACCATTGATCATCTCCTGAAACTGAAAACACCACAGTATATTATTCACAAGTTCCAGAACTATCAGGTGAAGGAGAAAATACTACAAGGAGTCAGAAAGTAACACTTCAAATATTGAGGAATTTCAGGCAGTGTCACACAAGACTTTGCAGCTTCTACATCAAAAGATCAGAGGGACTGGAATATTATATTCTGTAAGACAAAGGAGCTGGGACTAGAACTAAGGTTCAATTACCCAACAAAATTGAGCATAATATTTCAGGCAAGGAAATGAAACTTCAATGAAATAAGGAATTTCCAGAACTTCCTGATGAAAAGAACAGAGATCAATAGAAAATTTGATATTCAAACATAAGTCTCAAGAAAAGTATAAGAATGTAAATAGAGAAAAACAAACTTGTTATTCAATATGGGCAAACTGTTTACATCCCTGTAAGGGAAGATGATACTTGTTAACCTTGAGAACTGTATATTAATTATGATATTTAAAAGGGATATACATAGATAAAGTGAGTATAAATTAAATGATGTGATGATAAAAATGTGCTTTAAGGGTACAAAGGAATTGTAACAGGAGATGTGAAAAGGAGGAAGCAGAAAAAAGTGAATTAAATCTCAGGAAGAGGCACAAAAACATATTATAGTAGAGGGAAAGGGGGAGGGAGATGAGCATTGTTTGAGATTCAGTCTTACGTGATTTGGTTCAAGGAGGGAACAACAAACTCAGTTAAGTATATAAATCTAACCAGCTTTATCGGCTAGTTAGGAGAGGAGAGGGGAAAGAAAATGGAGCAGAGGATAAAAGGGAGGGAACAAGTAGTAAGAGAAAAGGGGAGTAAACGGAAGGTGGCCTAAAAGAAGGGAGGGAAGACAGAGGGAGGCTATGGTCAAAATCCAAAGCTCTATTGTGGAGGGAAAGGAAGAACAGAGAACTAAAAGCATAAATGGAGGAAATAGGATGGAGGAAAAGACACAGGTAGTAATCATGATTGTGAATGTAAATGGGATGAACGCTCCCATAAAACAGAGGTGGATAGAAAAATGGACTAAAAACCATAATCCAACAATGGGTTGTCTATAAGAATTTGTAATTTTAAACAGGAGACACACACAGGGTAAAGTTGAAAGGTTGGAACAGAATATATTGTGCTTCAGCTGATGCAAGAAAAGCAGGGGTAGAAATCCTAATCTCAGAGCAAAAGCAGAAATAGATCTAATCAAAAGAGATAAAGAAGGAAAAGGCACCATAGGCAATGTAGAAATATTATTACTATACAGATATGCATCAAGTGGTACAGCATCCAACTTCTTAGAGGAGAAGTTAAGGAAGTTACAGGAAGAAACAGACAGTAAAACTATTCTAGTGGGGTACCTCAACCTCCCCCCTCTCTGAACTTGATAAACCTAAACTTGAAATAAATGAGAAAGCATTTAATGAGGTGAATAAATAAGGTAGATATAATAGATCTCTGGAGAAAATTAAGAAGGGATAGAAAGGAACATTCCTTTTTCTCAGTGGCACATGGCCCATATACAAAACTTGACCATGCACTAGGGCATAAAAACCTCACAATCCAGTGCAGAAAGGCAGAGATAGCTACTGCATCCTTCTCAGAACATAATGCAATAAGAATTATATCTAACAAAAGGCCATGGAAAGATAGACCAAAAATTAATTAAAAACCAAATAATCTAATCCTAAAGAATGAACAATCAACAACTTCATTCAAGAGAATGACAATAATTAGACAACCTGCCAAAACTTAAAGGACGTAGCAAAAGCAGTTCTTAGGATAAGTTTTATGTCATTGAATATCTACACAAATAAAACAGAGAAAGAGGCATCAATGAATTGGACATGCAGCTGAAAAAATTAGAAAAAAACAAATTGAAAATCCTCAAGTAAATATCAAATTAGAAATACTGAAAACCAGAGGAGAGATAAATAAAATTGAAATTAAGAAAACTATTGAACTAATAAGTAAAACTAAGAGTTAGTTTTATGGAAAAAATAAAATTGATAAATCTTTGGTCAATCTAATAAAAAAGAAGAAAGAAGAAAACCAAATTGCCAATATCAAAAATAAGAAGGGTGAACTCACTTCCAATGAGGAGGAAATTGAAACAACAATTAGAAATTATTTTGCCCAACTGTATGCCTATAAATATGAAAATTTAAGTGAGATGGATGAATATTTTTAAAAATATAAATTGGCTAGATTAACAGAAGAGGAAGTTGAATACTTAAATAAACCCATCTCAGAAAAACAATGAGTAAGTCATTACTGAACTCCCTGGGAAAACATCTCCAGGGCCAGACACATTTACAAGTACAAGTAACTTATACCAAATATTTAAAGAACAATGAATTCCAATACTACATAGACTATTTGGTAAAATTGGTGAAGGAGTCTTACCAAAATGTTTTTGTGATACACATATAATTCTGATACCTAAACCAATAAGAGCCAAAACAGAGAAAGAAAATTATAGACCAATTCCTCTAATGAATATATATGCAAAAATTTAAACTAAGATACTAGCAAGAAAAATACAGTAACATATCTCGAGAATAACACATTATGATCAGGTAGGATTTATACCAGGAATGTAGGGCTGGTTCAATATTAGGAAAACTATCACCATTATTGATCATATCAACAACAAAACTAACAGAAACCTTATAATTTTCTTTGTAGATGCAGAAAAAACTTTTGACAAAATACAACACCCATTCCTATTGAAAACACTGGAGAGCATTGGAATAAATGGAACCTTTCATAAAATAATAAATAGCATCTACATAAACCTTTATTTAGCAAGCATTATATGCAATGGGGATAAGCTAGATGCATTTCCAGTAAGATCACGGGTGAAACAAAGATGTCCATTATCACCACTGTTGTTCCATAGGGTACTAGAAATGTTAGCTTCAGCAACAAGAAAAGAAAAAAGAAATTTAACAATTAGAATAGGCAAAGAAGAAAGTAAGCTATCACTCTTTGCAGATGATATGATGATATATTTAGAGAATCAAGTAAAAAACTACTTCAGATAACAAGCAAGTTTGGCAAAGTTGCAGGTTACAAAATAAACTCACATAAATCATCTGCATTTCTATATATTACTAACAGACCCTAACCACAAGGGATAGAAAGATAAATCTCATTTAAAGCTGTGGTAGACACTACAAACTATCTGGGAGTCTACCTGCCAAAACAAATCCAGGGACTATATGAACACAATTACAAAACACTTTTCACACAAATAAAGTCAGATCTAAGTAAGTGGGATAACATCAGTTGCTCATGGGTAGACTGAGATACTATAATAAAAATGACAACTCTATCTAAATTAATTTATTTATTCAGTGTAATACCAACCAAACTACCAGATAATTATTTTCTAGAGATAGAGATATTAATATCACAAAAAGTCTAGAATATCAAGGGAATTAATGAAGAGAAATGCAAGGGAAGGTGAGTTAGCCCTGGGATATTTCAAATTATATTATAAAGCAGCAATCATCAAAACCACTTGGTACTGGCTAAGAAACAAAAAGATAGATCAGAGGAATAGGTTAGGTACTCAGGACACAGTAATCAATGAATACAGCAATCTGCTGTTTAATAAATCCAAGGACTCCAGCTTTTGGTATAAGAGCTCACTGTTTGAGAGAAATTGCTGGAAAAAACTGGGTACAAGTATGGCAGAAACTGGGCATAGACCAATGCTTGACACTGTACACAAGAATAAAGTCCAAATGGATACATGATGTAAATATAAATATTGATAATATAAACAAATTAGGTGAGCAAGAAATAGTGTGTTTGTCAGATTTATAGAGAACGGAGAAACTTTTGACCAGAGATAGAGAACACTATAAAGGGCAAAAAGGATAATTTTGATTACATTAAATTGAAAAGTTTCTACACAAACAAACCCAGTGCAACCAAGACTAGAAGGGAAGCAGAAAACTGGGAAAGAATTTTTGTAACTAGTATCTGTGATGAAGGCTTCATTTCTAAAATGTACATAGAGAGAAAGACACACATATGCTAGCTCTGAACCCACAGCCTATAAAATACCTGTAAAGAAGAGCTCCCAATGTATTCTGGAGCAGCAGAAGCCACAGAACAACGGAGTAGAGGAGATTTCTGTTCCAGAGAGACTAGAAAAACTGACACCAACCCTTGTGCACGAAACCCAGAGCAAAGCCCAGTCCTGCCCTGGCCACACAACCCTGAGAGGAGCAGATCTGAGCAGGCTTCAGGGACAGAATCTCCAGCAGCCATGCAGGTCCCTCCACCCAAAGGTGCAAAGGTCAGTGAGAGAGCCTATTTGACTGGCTGAGAGGGGAGTGGGGTGTCTCCATAACTCAGGCCCCCTTGGGAGGCAGCAGCAGTGGCAGCAGAGGTCAGGGGCTCCTAAAGCAGGTAGGAGCTTGGATCCATTATTGAAAGTCTCTGAATAAACCCCCTGAGGGAACTGAGCCCCCTTGCGGTGGCCCTGCCCCCCAGCTGAGCAGCTGAACTTAATCTCACATTGAATAGCAACCCTGCCCCTGCTGAAAGCCCTGAGACTGGGAAGCAGCATTAGAATCTCAGACCCCAAGCACTAGCTGGGTGGATCTGGAGGCCAGGTGGGTGTGGAGAGGAATCTCAGAAGTCAAGTAACTGGCTAGGAGAATACCCAGAAAAGGGAAAAAAAAAATAAGACCATAGAAGGTTACTTTCTTGGGAACAGATGTCTCCTCCCTTCCTTTCTGATGAGGAAGAACAATGCTTACCATCAGGGAAAGACATAGAAGTCAAGGCTTCTCTATCCAAAATATCCAAAATAAATATTCAATGGGCTCAGGCCAAGCTCAAAAAGGATTTTGAAAATCAAGCTAGAGAGATGGAGGAAAAACTGGGAAGAGAAATGAGAGAGATGCAAGAAAACTATGAAAAGCAAGTCAACACCTTGCTAAAGGAGACCAAAAAAATGCTGAAGAAAATAACACCTTGAAAAATAGGCTAACTCAATTGGCAAAAACGGTTCAAAAAGCCAATGAGGAGAAGAATGCTTTCAAAAGCAGAATTAGCCAAATGGAAAAGGAGATTCAAAAGCTTACTGAAGAAAATAGTTCTTTCAAAATTAGAATGGAACAGATGGAGGCTAATGACTCTTTGAGAAACCAGAAAATCACAAAACAAAACCAAAAGAATGAAAAAATGGGAGATAATGTGAACTATCTCATTGGAAAAACAACTGACCTGGAAAATAGATCCAGGAGAGACAATTTAAAAATTATGGGACTGTCTGAAAGCCATGATCAAAAGAAGAGTCTAGACATCATCTTTGATGAAATCATCAAGGAAAACTGCCCTGATATTCTAGAACCAGAGGGCAAAGTAACCATTGAAAGAATCCGCCAATCACCACCTGAAAGAGTTCCAAAAAGAGAAACTCCTAGGAATATTATGACCAAATTCCAGAGTTCTCAGGTCAAAGAGGAAATATTTCAAGCAGCTAGAAAGAAACAATTCCAGTACTGTGGAAATACAATCAGGATAACACAAGATCTAGCAGCTTCTACATTAAGGGATCGAAGGGCGTGGAATAAGATATTCCATAAGTCAGAGGAACTAGGTCTAAAACCAAGAATCACCTACCCAGCAAAACTGAGTATAATACTTCAGGGGCAAAAAAACATCGTATATACAAATATATTTGTAGAACCCAATGCCATCTCGAGAAGGGAGAGGAAAAACTAGGGAGCAGGGAGAGGAAGAAAATCTAAGATTTATGGAAGTGGTTGTAGAAAACTGAAAACTAATCAATTAATTAATTTTAAAAAATGCAGAAAATTTACCAGAACGTAATTGAATATCACCGTGCTAATAAAATAATGAAAATGGAAAATAGAGGTAAACTTATAGAAACGGATGCAAAATATATGAAGTAGAACCAGAAAAAATAATGATTATCATAATGTAAATGAGAGAATGAAACTACACACTGGATAATTATAAATTATCAAGTTTAACTCCAATGGAGATATCATTATAAATTATCCAATGAAGAAAGATATAAGGAAATGTTTACATCTTCCTTCCTTACAGAAGTACAGGACTATGTGGATGGAACATTCCATATGTTGTTCCTGATGGGGAATATTATTTCATTTTATCAAAATATTTTCCTTTTTTTTATTCTTTTGGTGAAGGAAGGATACAATGGGAAATGAAGGCGATGTAAGAGCCAGAGAAATCAAGAATAGTATTAAGGACGACAAAATGGGAAGCAAAAAGTATCCTGTCTCAGACTAACCTTTCTGACTAGGTAGATTATGCAAGTCCCAAAACCACCCATAGAATTCTCTCCTTAGATTTACCAAGGTAGAAGAAAAATAACACAATTACAGATTCTTAGAATTGGAAAAGAATTCAGAGATTATTTAACGCAACAGCAAATAAGCAAAAGTCATCTCTAAATCAGCAGATGACTAGTCATGAATGCTTTATTTCATAGACAAGGATAGTGGTGGAACTGGTAGGCTTAAGTTAACCACCTCTACTCCTACATCACCATTCATGATTGATGTAAGCAGCAAAGTTGAGGTGCAAGCCTAGGACAGCTTTAGCTAACTTTGCTCCTAGGTGGATCGAGCTGGGACTCAGTGTTGGATCTTTTTTGTCAAGAATATAAAAGAGATTTTGAAGATTTGGTTAGGTTGCTCCTGAAACCTCAGGAAACTTCCTTGCTGGCAGTCTTTGCCCTCTTTGCATGTGGTTTTTACCCTCCCAGCTAATGGTTTTAATCTGCTTTTTCTCTTTCTGCAGTTTTTTGACTGCCTTTGGACCTGCTTTTAACTGAGTCTACTGGAATATATTTGGGTAGCTAAGTGACTCAGTGAATAGAGAAGGCAACTATAAACTACATCAGTATCTTTGCTAAGAAAACCCCAAATGGTGTCATGAAGAGTCAGACATGACTGACAAATGACTAAAACAACCAAAAAAATGGAATATGCACACATACCTACACCATATATACATAAACATATATTGTCATGTATAATCTATACACATATGTGTATGTATATATGCATATACATACATACATACATGTATACATAAACAGCTATGTGGCTCAGTGTATAGAATACCAGGCCTGAAATCATGAAAATGAGTTCCTGAATTCAAATCCTGTGTCAGATACTTACTAGCTGTGTGACCCTGGGCAAGTCACTTAACTATGCCTCAGTTTCTTCATTTGTAAAGTGAGTTGCAGAAAGACATGGCTAATCACTTGTGAATATTTGCCAAGAAGTGGGAATTAAGTCACAAAAAGTCAGAAGCAAGTGAAAAAAATGATTGAAATATATAGATATACATCCATATCTATCTATATAGATGTGCGTATGTGTGTATATATACACACACACATGCATACTTATACACATATGGGTGTATGTGTATAGATTTTCATTTATTAAATACATTGTTTGAACTTTCAGGTTTGGGGTGATTCATTGCATCAGATGTGGAACACTGAACCCTTCACTTTGAAGACTTTCAGGGATGAGAAACTCACTCTCTATTAAAATCACTCATTTCGCTTAAGGAAAGCTACAACTGTGAGGACATTTTTTTCTTTGTAGTAACCTGATTTTTGCCTCTCTGTAACTTCCACCTATTGTTCTTAGTTCCAACCTACAGGGCCAAGCAGATGGAGTCTTCAGCATGAAAACCCTTTAAATATACTTGAAAATGGTTATTATTCACCATTATCCTGAACCCACTCCAATGTTTTCTCTTCACCAGTCTAAACATTCTTTGACAACAGTATAGTTTCCATTCCTTTCATTACTGATTTGATCTGACAACCAAGTAGTAGAATGAAGAGAAGGTTTTCCTAAAGAAAGCAGAGGTACTAATTTTCTTCTCTCTCCTGCCAGCCCTGGAAGAAAATGGCAGTGGAGAATACTAGGCTACCATTGAGCTTGCTGAAGTCACAATAATTAATAAATCAATCAACAAGCTTTTGTTAGGTGCCTATTATTTTTTTAGGCATTATGCTAGGCACTGGAGGATATTTATACAAATAATGGAACAATACCTACTATGAAAGTGCTTACATGTTACTGAGGAAGATGACAGAGGAAGATGACAGATACACATATAGATGAAAACAAAATAAACATAAAGTAGATACAGATACAAAGTAGATAATTAAGAAACTAAAGAATGAAGCAGCTAGATGGCACAGTAGATAGAGCATTAGTCTTGAAGTCAGGAGGACCTGAGTTCAAATGTGACCTCAGACATTTAATAGCTGTATGATCCTGGGTATATCCCTTAACCAGGCATAGGGAACCTGGGCCTTGAGGCCACATGCAGCCCTCTAGGTCCTCAAATGGGGGCCCTTTGATAGAAACCATGATTCTATCAAAGTATCCCACTTGAGGTCCTAGAGGGCCATATGTTGCCTCAGGGCCACAGGTTCCCCACTCCTGAAATCCAATTACCTCAAAAAAAATACAAAAAATAAGAAATTGTAGGCTTTTGTGATAATTAAGGGGTGAAGAACATTAGCAAATAGGGAAGGGGGGAGAAAAAGCTGATGTAGAAAGTGGTGCGTAAGCTATATCTGGAAGAAAGGAAGGAATTATCTAAAGGTGAGGTGGTAAGGAAGTACATTCCAAGTATGGGGGATGGCCAGTAAAAAAGCATGGTAATGAGAAATGATGTGCTACATTCAAAGATCAAAGAGAGTGGCAGACTAGGAATGCTGGAGAGGGGGTAATATATGTGGAGACTAAACAAATAGTTTCAGGGCAGGTTGTTAAACATTTTTAAAAATTACACTAGGCAATAGGAAGGCACTAGAGTTTTCTAAATAGAAATCACAACCTATAACCAAACCATTCCTACTTTGGTTCTGCATAAACCAATGAATTGTTAGCATTTAATAAATATGAGACTCAAGTACTTATAATAAGCACAAAAGTAATCAACAGTAACATCTGCCACGCTGACCCTAAAGTTAAGGGGGTGCCAACATTTTAATTTTAAACTCCTGGGCTTATTTTTTTTAATATAATCTTTACAAAGCAAAATTTTCAATACTAATAAGAGTAGGTCCCATCCACCTACTAATGACTTAAAAGGTTTTTGCTTCACAACATTACTTCTCCTGAAGTGAAATAGGGATAGGATGGGAATTTATATTCTTTTGCTATTTCAACACCTTCTTAGCGGTAAGAATTTCGATAAGCAAGATATGGCTAGAAATCCCTAAGATGATAAGAGTTTTTTCTTTGGTCCAATCAGTTCCATAAACTCTACTTGGAAAGGATAACAATGGAAAGATTTCAAAACCATTTTCCTTCTAAAGACCAGCTTGTGTGGGGATCAATTCTATCATTTATCCATGTCTTAAAGGGGAATTCAGTTTGTAATTTGGATAATACATATGATCACTGTCTTCTCTTGCCTACTTTTTCAAAAGATAACAACCTCAGGGATTAACACAGTCCAAAACCCAATCTGCCCTTTCCAGTTTCAAGGGCTCATAGCAGTGAATCCATCAAAAAGCATCACAGGAAAGATAGCTTTTTATCTTTTTATTACAATTTTTATTCAACATAATTGAAGTTTTTTAGTGTCATATGCTCTATGGTAGAATCACAGGAATGAGAGATGAGAAATGAACTCTGGGGCCATCGAATCCATCTGCTGCTTCACCAGGACTTTTTGCACAATGCGATCCCTGGTACTTTGACCAGTTTATTGTTAAACAGCCCAAGAATCAGGCATTCCCTGTACTTCTCTTGGCCACATTTAGTATCTAAACAACTGTGTAAGTTGTATTTTAACTTTATGACAAATGAGATTAAAAGCATAATTTACTAACACAATACCCAAAGAGAAGGACCTACAAGATGCCAATAAATGCATTTAATCTTAGAATTTCTTCCTAACTGGAAATTAGGGAGTTGTTAGCTTTGGGTTAAAAGACTTGCTAGGCTTTGTAAACTTTGATGCTGATGTTTTTGAATTTCATTTTTCTCCCAAACTTGGCCTGATTTTGACTCTCTAGAGTCTGATGACTTCTTAATGTATTTTACCATACTTTTTTTTTCTTGTTGTATAAGATCCTTCATCTCTCACTTCTGGGAGTTCTCTCTGGCTGTCCCCCATGACTAGAACATGTCCCTCCTCTGGTACAACTGCTGACCTCCACGGCTTTCTTTAAATCCCAACCAAAATCATACTTTCCACATGAAGCTTTCCTGAACCTCCCTTAATTCTAAGGCCTCTTCCCTCTATGAATTTTTCCCTATTTATCTTGTATATAGTGCTCTCTCACTCTCTCTCTGTCTCTCTTTACATATATACATATATAAATATATTTATTATATATATGTATATGTATGCATACACACACATACATATATATGTGTGTATATCTATATTTATATCTATATATATTTGTTTTCAAGTCTCCCCAATAACATCATAAGCTCCTTGAGGGCAGGGACTGTTTTTTACATCAAGTATCCTCAGCACTTAGCACAGTGCCTAGAACATAGTAGGCACTTAATAAATATTTTGACTTTTTGTTTTAAACTTGGTTGTGCTCTACTCTTTGTTTTTGTTTCATGGATAAGAAAATCAAAGACTGGGGAAGTCAATAAATTGTATTGTTGCAAAGTGATGAGTACAATGAATTAAGTTGTAAAAGCCCTTGATGTAACCTTCAGAATTTATATGGAAAATTTTAATTAGTGGTAAAATATGAAGATTAAAAAATAAATTAAAGCATAATTATCAAGGCAACACTTCTACGTTCTTGCTGCCCTCAAAATCAGTTCAAAAACTTTCTTTGCTGAACAGTTAATTTGTGATACAGTGTCCTAAAATGTGTGAATACATCTGTTTTACGGGTGTATGCTTGCTTTTAGGGGAGATGTCTGTGGGGGAGGGCTGGTCAGCTGTATAAAAAAGATAATGCAAATAAGTGGGTCCCCACATGAATTGTTTGAGGGATGGATGGAAATACTGTGATATATGAATGGAAGTTCTGAGCCATAAGAAACAGCAAATTCTAGAAATTCTGAGAATCATGGACAGACATACAAAGTGACACAGAGAGCAGAGAACAAAACCAAAAGAACATTATATACAATTTCTGCAATGCTAAAGAAAAAGTCCACTAAGAGATATCAGAATTTAGATTAAATGAAATGACCAATCATTCTTCCAGAGAACTGATGACACATTGTTTCCTCATCTTGGGAGAGAATATTGGTGGACTGTGGATAAGGATTATTGCCTTTCACTATGAGGGAGACTTTCAAATAGAAGAAGGGAATATGGGAACTCCCAGGGATATAAAAAATCAAAAGCATCAATAAACATAAAACATTTTTCAAAAGATATAAGAAGATAATGTAGCAATTGATATTATCCTGTATGATTGGTATAGAAACAAAGCAAAGAGAGTGTCTCTTCTTAGTGAAGACAGACCCAGGGATCACTAGTTCACTGATAAAATCATACAGAACATAGAGTATAAATGGACTCACAGACTATAAATACACTTGAGAAATGAGAAGCTTTGTTTTTTTTTTCTTTATACCTCTCCTACTTTAGGTATCTGGAAGATTTCTAGTTTAACATTATGCATACATACACTTCAAATACTCTTGTTTTGAGAATACCTTAGTCTTCCTTAAATGAAAGAGACTCAAAAATTTGGTTATTAAATACTTGAAGGTAGGAAAAAGTGTGTATGTAATTCTAGTCTACTTTAGACGATTGTAATGATAATTTATATAGGGGGAAGATCTTTTCCATTCATTAAGAGGCTGCCTGGGTCACAAAGAAGTCGGAGTCACATGGAGTCTGTGGTGGGAGGAGTTGGCTGAACTGGTGGAGCAGGAAGGGTGGAACAGGAAGAGGCAGAACTAGAATACAGCTGAGGGGAGATTAGTGAGAGAGTAGTCAGAACTGCAGCTCTCTATAAATCCTCCTCTTCTTAATACCAATATTCTTCCAAGGAGGTTCTATGGTCACAAATCATAGAATGCCATGATGTCAGAAGAAACAACATTTATAATGACCTAAAAAGGAATGGGGGGAATATGTAGAGTCGAATATGTTGCCAATGATGTGAAATAAAGTTTTGTTCAACAGAGATACCAAGCCTAATGCCAACGAACAGATTAAAACCTAATTTGCTGGTAATTAACAAAAAAGCTATTAAAATACAATAGAAACATAAATAATGTTAATATGTGGTTTTCTAAATCAATATGTGGGCTGCCAGAATCCTTAGGGACGGTTTAGTGATTCCTATTTCTATTTGAGATGGGCACCACTGGTATAAAAGAGGTCATCTTTTCTAAGTCACGTATGACCAGAACAATGAGAGAGATGGTCAGGTATCAGTAATGAGAGTTAACAGATATAAAAGGGTATAAAAGGTGTGGCTTTGTGCTGGGCAATAGTTCTTTAATATAATACCTGGTATATCGGGGTCATGAGTCAAGGACAACTTAGGGAGAGGGTAGATGGCAAGAGATAAGGACCTGTACTGGTACCTACAAAATGTTAAAAGACTTAGAGAAAGATATTGAATATATTGGGCAGATACTCCAAAAACGCTTTATGAGAAGTCAGTCAATATTCAAACAGCAGTAATATAATGGGAAAAAAACTACTGGCTTTAAAGTGAGAGGACCTGGATTCAAATCCTAACTCAGGTACCTGAATGACACACTATGTGATTCTAGATAAGTCATTTAACTTCCCTGCACCTGTTTCCTCATTTGAGAAATGTGGAAATTGGATTATACAGTCTCTGAGGTCCCTTTAAGCTTTATATCTATGATCATTTAAATTTTTAAAAATTAGTAATCTTAGCCCAGAAAAAGTCTTTCAGAGGAAATGCAACATCCTTGTTTTAGTTGTAAATATATTTATCATTAAAATAAATTTTCAGAAAGGTTTTTTCATAGTGCTAACATGATCAATTGTCTATTTTATTTAGTGCTGAAAATAATTTTGTACAGGTATTTGACCACTTATTTTACATTTTTCTTCATTATTGACTTCTATTGCTTTGCCAGGTAATTTTCAAAAGACATATATGAAAGACTGGTAACACTACCTAAGAAAACACAAAATCAATCCCCACAATCAGTACTGACATTCTCCTGAGTACTTAGGTCAATTTTAATCTCCCAAAAGAGCAGCCACAAAAAAACACCTCGTTATTTCTTCTCTGTTCTTTCTAAGCTAGAATATTATAAGCAAGCAGCACTTTTTTATCTATAGAAAAGTCATTCCTTGGGTATGTGTTGATATTAGCTTAATCCAATCTTGAACTACCTAATATGCATTGAAGTCTATTCCCCTACTGCTTTCTAGGGATATATTGATACATTGTAGTTTCATAGGAAGTTGACTAAAACTAAATCCAACTAACCCTTGGGGCACTGGGTAACACTTGGCAAGAGTTGCACTCTTTATGTCAAATCTCACTCAAAGTGAGAATGTTATAAGACCTTAGGCTCAAAGGGCCAGATCTCCCATTGCATCCTGGGCCATCTTCACTCATCTTGAGGAATATCAAGCCACTGGACCCAGATGGCTCTGTAGAAGAAAGTGAGGCTAGTGACCTTGTACAGCCCTCCCTCACTCAAACCAAAGTCAATTGAAGTCATGTCGTCATCTTGATGTCATGGTCCTCTTTGAGAATAAAAGACAAATACACAAAAACAACAACAAACATAAACATAATTTCTCCTGTCTGAGAAAATATCCCCCCCCCATCTCAAAATTCATACAAGAAACCTCGGATGGATTCCATTATTCTGTGAACTTAACCTTACATAGGTAGCCTCACTATCAAGTCCCTTAAAATGGTCATCTGTGTTCCAATTAAAGCTCTCCATTGTGAAAACTTATTACATAATATAGCAAACCCACTCTAGAAGAATTCTAACCCTAAGAGGGTTTTCTCTAAACTTAAACAGAAGCTCTATTCCACCTCTCCCAGTTGTTTCTAGTTTTGTTTTCTGGTGACATGCAAAATAAAACATTTTTTTTAATTTAATTGAAAAAATGCTAAGTAGCTCAATGGGTGAAGGGCTAGACTTGGAGTCAGAAAGACCTGAATTCAAAACGAACTTCAAACACGTACTAACTGTGTAACAATGGGTATTTCACGTAACTTCTGCCTGCCTCAGTTTCCTCATTTGTAAAATGAGAAGAATAATAAGAGTCCTAACTCCCAAGGTTGTTATGAGGATAAAGTATTTCTAAATTGTTTTGATAATCTTAGAGCACTATATAAATGCTTGTTATTAGCAGTTTAATTGAAAAATGTAAGTTTTTAAAACCTACTTGTTGAGGGATAGATGGCATTCCAGTCATCTCTAATTATGTTTACAGATATGCAGCCTATACAATATTATAATTGTTGCTTCAACCCAGACTTATTCTTTTGAAAAATGGATGCCTCTTTTCCAGTTCTGGAAACCAAGATGGTAGAGTGATCAGTAATTGTTATCTCTCTCCCCTTGTTGACCTTGACCAGTCCAGAAATTATCTTCCCAGAAAAAGAACCAGGAACAGTGGGAGTAGAAGAAGGGGTAAACAGAGTCTCTGCACAGGGGGCTAGAAAGATTACTAAGGAGGGTTCCTCTTGCTGTGGCCAAAGGTGACCAGTGCAGGATCAGAGCTGTCCCAGATAGTCCCACCTCAACAAACTGGGTGAAAATCCTTAACCCCAAGGTTTGAAGCCAGCAACTGCCAACACCAGCACCTCAGGCATGTCTTAGCAACCAAGTGGAATTGGGAAGACACTAACACAGATTGCCAAGCTTGCCTATGCTCTAACTCAGCAGAGGAGCCTCCAGTGTCCAGACCACCCCTCTCCCACACTTAACGAATTACCCCAAGGGCAACTGCAGGGAAACCCATAAAGATCTAAGCAGTCTTTGCTTTCAAACACCAACCAGTTAAGCACAAGGTAAGCTGCAGCATTTTAGTTTCTAGCTGAAAGAACCAGAGGCCACAATACACAAAGCCTAAAGTTTTAGGCACAAGAATTATGGGACAGAGCTCCCTGTGCCACAGGCATAGAGCTCTCCCTTAAAAGCCAGGAAGAGGGTTATTTTTATTAGTAAAAAGTAAATCAGAAAAGAAAAGACCATAGAATCTTTCAACGGGGTCAAGGACCAAAACACAAATACCAAAGGGGTCAGCATTGAGACTGTACTCCCAACTGAAACTTCAGAAGGTAATATGAACTGGTTGGAAGCACTAAAAGCTTTTTTGGAAGAACTCTGGAAGGATTTTAAAATGCAAATTAGAGAAATAGAAGAAAAACTGACCAATGATTTTAAAAATATGAAAAAAGAATTCACTGAAGAGAACAGCTCCTTAAAAAGGAACACTAGACAAATGGAAAAGGAAATACAAAGCCTAACTGGTGAAAATAACTCCTTAAAAGGAACAATTGGACAGATGGAAAAGGAGATGCAAAAGTTAACTAAAGAAAGCAATTTGACAAAAAAATCAGGCAAGTAGAAGCTAATGAATCAATTAGACATCAAGAATCAGTCAAACAGAATCTAAAGAATGAAAAGAGAGAAGGAAATGTAAAATATCTAATTGGAAAAACAACTGACCTGGAAAATAGATGCAGGAGGGAAAATCTAAGGATTATTGGTCTATCAGAAAGCCATGATGAAGAAAGAGCCTGGACAATATCATCCAAGAAATCATCAAGGCCTAGACCATCATAAGCCCTAGATCCAGAGGGCAAAATAGTCACTGAAGGAATCCACCATTCACCTCCTGAAAAGGACCCCAAACTAAAACCATCAAGGAATATCATTTCCAAATTCCAGGACTATCAAGTGAAGGAGAAAATACTGTAGACAGTCAGAAAGAAACAATTCAAATATCGAGGAGGTACAATCTGGATTACATAGGACCTTGCAGTTTCTACATTAAAAGACTGAAGGAATTGGAATATGATATTCCATAAGGCAAAGGAGCTGGGACTACAACCAAGGATTAAATACCCAGCAAAGTTAAGCATAATATTTCAGGCAAGGAGATGGACATTCAGTGAAATAAGGGATTTCCAGACCTTTCTGATGAAAAAGCCAGAACTCAACAGAAAATTTGATCTTCAAATGCAGGTCTCAAGAGAGGCATAAAAAAGTAAACAAGGGTAAAAAAACTTGTTCCACTATATGGGCAAACTACTTATATTCCCACAAGGGAAGATAATATTTGTTAACACTGAGAATTGTACATTTATTATAAAATGTAAAAGGGGGGGCGGAGCCAAGATGGCAGAGTAGAAAGATTCACATTTGCTAGCTCCGAACCCACAGCCCATGGATTCCCTCTAAAAAGAACTCCTGACAAATTCTGGAACAGTGGAAGCTGTGCAGAAACACAGTGAAGGAGATTTCCATTGCAGAGAGCCCTGAAAAACCCACTGCAAAGGTACTCCAGACTGGAGCGGAGTCCTCCCCTCCCCCACCCCGGCCACATGGCCCTGAGACTAGAGAGCAGACTCAAGCAGGGGTCAGGGACCTGAATCTCCAGCAGCTGCGGAGGTCCCTCCACCCACAGACGCACAGGTCAGTGAGAGAGACGGGCTGAGAGGGGAGCGGGGTATCTCCGGGACTCGGACCCCCGGCGGCCGTGGCAGAGGCGAGGCAGAGGCAGCTCCGCGGGAGACTCCCGGGGCGTTCAGGGGCTCCCTGGCGTCTCCATTGCAAGAGATCTCTGCATAAACCCCCTGAGGGAACTGAGCCTGAGAGGCGGCCCTGCCCCCACCTGAGAACCAGCAGATAAGCTCCCATTGAAGAGCAGTCAGGCCTGCCGCCAAAAGCCCTGAGGCTGGGTAGCAGCATTTGAATCCCAGACCCCAAGCACTTGCTGGGCAGATCTAGGCCAGGGGGTGGAGAGGACTCTCAGAAAT
>CM053769.1:214504500-214554427 GCA_028658325.1 Potorous gilbertii
TGAAAATGAATATAAAAAGTTAAATAAATTTATTTAAAAAAAAAATAAAAATAAAAAAATTATTTAAAAAATAAAATGTAAAAGGGATATACATAGAGGGAGTGGATATAAATTAAATGATGTGATGATAACAAATGTGATTTAAGGGTGTGAAGGGATTGTAAGGGGAGATGTGAAAAGAGGAGGGCAGAAGAAAAAATAAATTCTATCACAGGAAGAGGCACAAAAATATATTACATAGAGGGAAAGAGGCAAGGGAGATGAGCATTGTCTGAGAGGTACTCTTATCTGTTTGAATTCATAAAGGGTACAACAAACTCAGTTAAGTATAGAAATACAATGAGTTCTACGGGTAATAGGAGGGGAAGGGGGAAAGAAAAGTGGGGGAGCCTGAAAGGGAGGGAAGAAGTAATAAGGGAAAAGGGGATTAAAAGGGAGGGGGAGTTGAAAGATGGCAGGGAAGACTGAGGGAGGCCGTGGTCAAAAATTAAAACTCTATTGGGGAGGAGAAGGGAGAAGGGAGAAATAAATACACAAACAAAAGGAAAGGGGATGGAGGGAAAGACACAGGTAGTAATCATAACTATGAATGTGAATGGAATGAACTTTCCCGTAAAACACAGACAGTAGAATGGATTAAAAATGATAATCCAACAATATGGTGTTTACAAGAAACACATTTGAAAAGGGGAGCTATGTATAGGGTAAAGGTAAAAGGCTGGAGCAGAATTTATTGTGCTTCAACTGATACAAAAAAAAGCAGGGGAAGCAATCCTAATCTCAGACAAAGCAAAAGCAGAAATAGATCTAATCAGAAGAGATAAGGGAGGAACTCTACCTGCTAAAAGGCACAAAAGACAATGAAGCAATTTCATTTCTAAACATATATGCTCCAAATATCCAAGTATCCAAATTCTTAGAGGAGAAGTTAAGGAAGTTACAGGAAGAAATAGACAGCAAATATATACTAGTGGGGGACCTCAATCTCCCACTCTCTGAACTTGATAAATCTAACCTCAAAATAAAAAAGAAAGAATATAAGGAGGTGAATAGAACTCTGAATAAGGTAGATATGATAGCTCTCAGCAGTATATGGCACATATACAAAAACTGACCATACTAGGCCATAAAAGCCTCACAATCCAGGGCAGAAAGGCAGACATAGTCAGAGCATCCTTCTCAGATCATAATGCAATAAAACTTATATATAATCAAAGGCCATGGAAACACAAGCAAAAAACTAATTGGAAACTAAACAATCTAATACTAAAGATTGAGTGGGTTAAACAACAAATTATAGAAACAATCAACAACTTCATTCAAGAGAATGACAATAGTGAGACAACCTAGCAAAACTTAGGGGATACTGCAAAAGCAATTCTTAGGAGAAGCTTTATGTCTTTGAGTGCCTACATAAATAAAATAGAGAAAGAGGAGATCAATAAATGGGGCATGCAGCTGAAAAAGCTTGAAAAGGAACAAATTAAAAATCCCCAAGTAAATACCAAATTAGAAATACTGAAAACCAACGGAGAGATTTAAAAAATTGAGAGAAAGCTATTGAAATAATAAATAAAACTAGGAGTTGGTTTTATGAAAAAAACAATAAAATTGATAAACCTTTGGTCAATTTGATTTAAAAAAGAAGAAAACCAAATTACCAATATCAAAAATTAAAAGGGTAAACTCACTTCCAAAGAGGAGGAAATTAAAACAATAATAAGAAATTACTTTGCCCAACTGTATGCTCATAAATTTGACAATCTAAATGAGATAGATGATTATTTTAAAAGATACAAATTGCCCAGCAGAAGATGAAGTTGAATACTTAAGTAGCACCATCTCAGAAAAATAAATTGAACAAGTCATCAATGAACTCCCTAGGAAAAAGTCTCCAGGGCCAGAAGGACTCACAATTGAATTCTACCAAACATGTAAAGAAGAGTTAATACCAATACTATATAGACTATTTGAGAAAATTGGGGGAAAAAGAGTCCTCCTAAATTCATTTTATGACAGAAATATGGTTTCGATGCCTAAAGCAGGAAGAGGCAAAACAGAGAAAGAAAGTTATAAGCAATTTCTCTAATGAATATAGATGCAAAAATATAAACTAAGATTTTAGCAAAACGAATATAGCAGCTTATCATGAGAATAATACATTATGATCAGCTAGGATTTATACCAGGAATGCCAGACTGGTTCAATATTACAAAAACTATTAACATTATTGATCATGTCAGCAATAAAACTAACAGAAACCATCTCAATAGATGCAGAAAAGCTTTTGACAAAATACAGCACTCATTCCTATTGAAAACACTGGACAACAAAGGATTAAATGGAACTTTCCATAAAATAATAAGCAGTATCTACCTAAAACCTTCAGCAAGCATTATATGCAATGGAGATGAGCTAGATGCAATTTCAATAAGATCGGGGTGAAACAAGGATATCCATTATCACCAATATTATTCAATATGGTACTAGAAATGTTAATTGTAGAAATAAGAAAAGAAAAAGAAATTGAAGGAATTAGAATAGGGAAAGAAGAAACTAAGTTATCACTTTTTGCAGATGATATGATGATATACTTAGAGAATCCCAGAGAATCAAGTAAAAAAACTACTTGAAGTAATAAACAACTTTGGCAAAGTTACAGGTTACAAAATAAACCCACACAAATCTTCTGCATTTCTACATATTAGTAACAAAGCTCAAGAGCAAGAGATAGAAAGAGAAATCCCATTTAAAAACTACCATAGACACTATAAAATATTCGGGAGTCTCCTTGCCAAATTACAAAACATTTTTCACACAAATAGAATCAGATCTAAGTAAGTGGAAAAACATTAATTGCTCATGGTTGGGACAAGTCAATATAATAAAAATGACAATTCTACCTAAATTAATTTACTTATGTAGTGCCATACCAATCAAACTATCACATAATTATTTTCGAGAGCTAGAAAAAAAATACCATCAAAATTAATCTAGAAGAACAAAAGGTCCAGAACAACAAGGGAACTAATGAAAAGAAATGCCAGGTAAGGTGGCTTAGCTCTAATAGATCTCAAACTGTATTATAAAGCAGCAGTCATCAAAACCACCTGGTATTGGCTAAGAAACAAAAGGGTAGACCAGTGAAATACGCTAGGTGCTCAAGACAGTAGTCAATGAATATAGCAATCTACTGTTTGAGAAACCCAAGGACCCTAGCTTCTGGGATAAGAACTCACTGTTCCACAAAAATTACTGGGAAAATTGGATAATAGTGGGGCAGAAACTAGACATAGACCAATGCCTGACACCGTACACAAGAATAAAGTCCAAATGGGTACATGATCTAGTTATAAAGATTGTTACTATAAACAAATTAGTAGAGCAAGGAATAGGGTATTTATCAGATTTATGGAGAAGAGAAGAATTTTTGACTAAAGAAATAGAAAACATTGTAATGTGCAAAATGAATAATTTTGATTACATTAAGTTGAAAAGTTTTTGCACAAACAAACCCAATGAAATCAAGATTAGGAGGGAAGCAGAAAACTAGGAAATAATTTTTGCAACTAGTATCTGTGATAAAGGGCTCATTTCTAAAATATACAGAGCTCAGTGAAATGTACAAGAATACAAGTCATCCCCAGTTAATAAATTATCAAAGGATATGAAGAGGCAGTTTTCAGAGGAAGAAATCAAAACTTTCTATAGTCATATGAAAAAATACTCTAAATCACTATTGATTAGAGAGATGTAAATGAAAACAAGTCTTAGGTACCACATCAGACCTATCAGATTGATCAACATGAGAAAACAGGAAGATGATAAATGTTGGAGAAGATGTGGGAGAGTTGGAACACTAATGCATTGTTGGTGGAGCTGTGAGATGATCCAGTCATTCTGGAGAGCAATTTGGAGCTATGTCCAAAGGGCTATAAAAATGTACATACCCTTTGACTCAGCAATATCGTTTCTAGGACTGTATCCCCAAGAGATCATAAAAATGGGAAAGGGTCCCACATGCACAAAAATATTTATAGCGGCACTCTTTGTGGTGACCAAAAACTGGAAATCAATGGTATGCACATAAATTGGGGAATAGCTGAATACATTATGGCATATGAATGTAATGGAATACTATTGTGCTATAAGAAATGATGAACAGGAAGACTTCAGAGAGGCCTGGAAAGACTTATATGATCTGATACTGAGTGAAAGGAGCAGAACCAGGAGAACTTTATACACAGCAATGACCACAGTGTGCCAGGATTTTTTCTGTAGACTTAGAACTTCATTGCAACGCAAGGACTTGAAAAAATTCCCCATGGTCTCTTAAGGTAAAGTGCCTTCCACATTCAGAGAAAGAACTGTGGAATTCAATTGCAGAATGTAGCAGATCATTTTCTTTTTTATCCCACTTTGGTTTGTTTTATGGTTTCTCTCATTCATTTTAATTCTTCTATGCAGCATGACTATGGTGAAAATGTATTTAATAGGAATGTATGTGTAGAACCTATATACAATTGTATGCCGAGTAGAGGGGGGAGGAGAGAGGGAGGGGGGAAGGAGGGGGTAGGAGGGTGAAAAAAAGTCTAAATGGTACAGAAGTGATTGTAGAACACTGAAAACAAATAAAATAATAACAAAAAGAAAAAATAAGCAAATGTTATATAAATGAATACAATTCCACATGCAAACAAAAAAAAGAAAAGAAAAATGGATGCTTCAATCTAGGCTGGGCTCAAAGCACAGGCAAAATTCATGAAGTATATGATTTGAGGAAGAGAGTGAAGGGAAGAAAAAGGATGAGCTGACATAATACAACTGACATAATACACCACCTTCCAAGTAGGTCAGCATACCAGATAGGCACACAAAAAGGAAGATTCCACCAGTTACCTGTCCAGTTGCAACTGGGTCTTGCCCTGATCACTAAGGGCTTACTTCAATCAGTTCCCTTCTCACCTAACAAACCAATTCTACTCAAAAGCAATGTGGCTATGGCCATCACATCAATCAATAATAGCCATTATTTCTTCTCTTTAAATACTACAGTTAAACATCACTTTCTCACATTGGAATGGTGACATAATTACTCAGAACACAGCCTGTTTGCCCAGGGAGGGACAGTGAGCTTGGATTCACCTAGTTATAATTCATTACTCTTTCCCCTCTCCGAAAAAGGGTATCACTTTGATGGAATCCTAATAAAGCTGCCCCCAGTGCCAAGATTCTAACTCTCTTATAGTCCCCACTGAACAGCAGGCCCACTGTCTCTGCCTAGCCACTGAGACCTCTCCCCACACATTTTCCTAACTTTTTCATAAATATGCCTCACTGCTCTCTAGAATAGCAGGTGTGTCCATGGAATCATATTTCTCACAGAAAGAGCAGGCATGTCCAGATAATGGGATCCTAGCCATCACCTCTAGCTAGCCATTGTTGCCAAAAACATTCCTCATATTTCCCACAGATACAGCAGGTGTGTCCATGCCCTCAACCACAACGCCATCCTTTTAATCTCAGACAGACCACAATGGTCAGCCAATCAGAAAGCAGCACCATGAGGATTCCCAAGCAGGATGTGGACCCCAAAACATTAAAAAGCACCTTCCCTGAGTACACACCTGCACAGTACTAGTAAAGAACTGACCTAGAGTGAACTTATGTTATAGAGAGGCTTGTTATAATACTATTATCATACATATATACTCCCCCAAATGGTTTTATTTGTATGCATTGCACAATGTTCATTTCAACTCTGACTAGGACCCCTCCCTTATTACCTAATCCTTTAACAAACCCCTCCTGCCTTTTTAATATTTATAATTTCTGTTATGTGATTTCATCTTTACCGTTTAAAAATCCATTTTGCTTTCTCTGAAGCTGTTGGTCCCTCTCGGAACTTGGCCTGCTTCAGGAGAGGCATCAATCTCAATAAATGTCTATACTTGGATTAGAGGTGGCCTAATTTTGAATTCTTTTAGACAGTTCCAGCACAAACACATCAGTTTTTGGCATCCCTGGAGGGACAGAGTTGAAACTCCACAACTTGACTTCCCTATAGATACATAAGAGAGGAAACTAAGGACTTAGTAGGTAAAGTAATAGGCCTGGAGTTAGGATGACCTGATGTCAAATTCTACTTCAGATACTTACTAGGTGTGTAACCCCTAGGCGAGTCACTTAAATCTTTTTCTCAGTCTCAGTTTCCTCAACTGGAAAATGAGGATAACAGTATCACCTAACTCAAAGGGTTTTTATGAGGATAAAATTAGATGTATATATATATATATATATATATATATATATGCACACTGTCTAATATATATATATATACGTATATACATATATATACGTATATATATACGTATATATATGGGGTATGGTACTTCGCAAACCTTAAAGTACTCATAATACTTAAAGTACTACATCAATTTTATATTATTATTAAATGAGTTAAACAGTGATAATATGAACAATCTCCCTCCATCTACCATCTACTTCTGTTGCTCAATCACCATCCTTAGGGTCTATGTAACTAACTGTGTATCTTAGTGAGTGCTCCTATGTCCACTACAGTATTCTTTCTATGCTTTTTTCTTCTAAATATTTCCATATAGGCCTATGTTGTGCTGATGACAACTTCAGTCATTCCCCTGCCTTCTTTGTACTTTTAGAGTTTTTCAGCAGGAGATACAGGGGAAATCCTGTACCTTCTTTCATTCCTGAAACCTTCCAACTCAGGGAAAGAACTAAAACATTTGATCTACTAGGAGTTTCTTCTCTCCCTTGTAAGTCAAACTCCTCAATTTCCATACTGATAGTAGGAAGGTTCAGGTTGACTCCTCTCCCTATATTCAGGACCCTGCTATAGCAGCTGTGTGTTTGAAGAGTCACCTCCTGTGGGCCAAATTCAGGGAAAGGACATGAGCTCCAGAGGAAGGAGGCTTGTGCTGTGTAAGCTTTAGAAAAAACAATTCTCTGAGGTTACAGAGTCAAGGGGGACTTGTGGCTGTCTAGCTCATCTTGTACACTAGATCTAGTTAAATACTCCTTGGAGTGTGTACTCAAGAGAAGCCCAGATTTGTCATATCCCCAAAATGGGTTTCTTGCCACTGATGGGTTACCACCCCTTCCTGTTTGGCTGTTGCTTGTACCACTAGGTTAGTTGTACTTCATCAAAAATTCTAGTTCACATAAGGCAAGTGTGGTCATATTCTGAGACATTGGGGTTTCCATCCAGCTTTCCTCTTCCAGTCTCAGTGACCCCAACACGCATCTTTTATAGGTTTACTTTGTTGGAACTCCTAAACCCAGTGCCTTGCCAGTGTAGATAATAGGAGCATCACAAAAGAAGAACATCACTATTTACCATTTTGGTACTAAAATATCCAGCTGACACCAAGGTGCATGGGGAAAGACTTTTCTACTCCCTCAGGGGCTCCAGACAGTTTTCCTGGTCTTGAACTTCACACATTTTCTTGTATTCTAGGTGGCTATTCAGCTGTTTGTCTATATCAATTAAGGTCGCCAAATCCTCTGTCATAGCATGCTATAATAAGTGGCCCATTAAATTCTCATTTAAGCCTTTTCAAAAAGATTTCCATTACCATCAGCTCCTGTAAAGTCAAGGAGAGTTCTCAATTAGTGGAATTCATTTATATTGGCTATTAGGAGATGTCTTCTTGGTAAGAGTCTTAATATGGCAGTAAGCATATGCCACATGAGATAAGGCTCTCCCACAGCTGCTCATAATTCCTCAGCAAGGGCTTTCCTTTTCCATTAAAGGAACTGCCCACTCTGTAGGGTCTAGTTTTCTTATCATAAAAGTCATTTGAACTTAACCTGCTAGAAAAGTATATGTATATTCAAATTTTAAATATTAATAAATAAGGACTAGTACCCCTGCCTGATACCCTATACAAACAGAAGGGGATACTAACAGACTCAGGCAGGAATCGCCCAAGCTGGGGAAACTGCTCTTATAATGTGAATCATCCTTACTGATGATGCTCTTTCAGCAACCATAGCTTGCAAATCACGTACCTGCTTCCTGAGCCTATGCACAACTGTCCCAACCCCTCCAGAGCAAGAAAGTAGGAGTGCTTTCCATTGTTCTGCTGAAAGTTTATCACTTAAACTTTTAAAATATACCCTAAAGATATGGGACAGAATTCACAGCCTGGATTGCTTCTGAGTTATCAAACTCACCCATCCAATAAGATAATTTGCTAAAATGAGCATCAAATAGTGAATCAGTATACAAGTAGTATAAAAACCTACTAAGTGCAAGTAACTATACAAGTAACTTAGGACACAAAGACAAAATAATGAAGTGATTCTTGCTCTCAAGGAGCTTACATTCTATTGGAGGAGTTATGCCCTTATGAGTATATACAGAATATTTACAGAGTAAACAAAGAACATTATGATGTTAAGCATAGAGTAGTTAGGGAGGGAGAGCTCTAGTAGTTGAGGGAGCCTGGGTAGGGCTTTTGTACTGAGTGTTGCTTGAACTGATTCTGGAATGAAAGCAGAGATTCTATTAAATGAAAGTGATGAGAGAGTACATGCCAGACACAAAGACAGGAGATGGAGGGATATGTGTGAGAAACAGAAAGAGGGCTCATTTGACTAGACAACAGTGCATAGAAAAGGCAGTAATGTCTAATGAAGCTGGAAAATAAGCTCATATCAGATTATAAAGGACTTTAAAAGTCAAGCAGAAAAGTTTATATATTTTATTCCAGAAACAACAGAGAGTCACTAGAATTTGTAAGGTTCATATGGTCAGTTCTGAACTTAAGAAAATTTATTTTGGCAGTTGTGTAGATTAGAGCAGAGAGAGACAAGGCAGGGAGACCAATTAGGGAGCCAAGAGTAGCCACAGTACATGATATGCCTTGGGGAGGGAAGAATAGCGACTGTAATTGCCACTGTCTTCACTTCCACCTTCACCCTCATTTCCTACACCACCCTCCCCATAGTTGCCTTCCCATTAGAGCGGTGTCTCAGCACAAGATCCCCCCCAAAAAGGGGAGAAAGATAACCCAGGCTGCCCACACAATGGCAAATGTGTCCTTTCACATGCATTGAAGGTTTATTTGGATCAACTCTGCTCTTCCCTAATAAGCTGATTTTCTACCCTTGTCACCAATTCTACCCCAAGGGCAATAGGATTGCAGGCACTGTTATATTCACTGGCAATAGAAACTATCCTTCCTGCTCCTTTAATTAGTTAGGAAAACAGGGCTTCCCCAGGGTAGAATGATGTCTTACACACTCATAATGAAATTCCATTTTCTGCCAAAACTCTATCAGGTTCCACTAGTTACCATGCTGTAAAAGCAAGCACCCTGACGTACACAGGATGGCCTGTCATCACAGGCTCTTTGATCTGCTTTTCTAAAAGGAAAAACAACTTTCAAGGGGTCAGTAATCACTTTAATCAAGCACATATATCTCACTTAGTTCAGGGGAAAAAATCAGCACCCTGAACTTCAGTGAAAATACACAGAAATCAAAATCAACACACAGGGTTTGCAACTTCCTGACAGTAAGCAATACATACATCATAAATCAACAGACAGGTAGCTGTCTTACTATACGTACGTATTTACCAGGAAGAGAAGTATCAACATCTGAGTTTTTAAATCTGGGAGGCTGCATAGTGACTTCTCAGAGTCTCATGTGACACACAAACCTTCTTATAAAAACTAAACCTCAAGGTAAAACCTTATCTCAAAGTACTTATACGTTTTTTCAGAGCCTGAGAACATCACAACCCTTGAGAATCAGTGCCTCACTAGAAATAACAAAAGATGTGGGCCTTCCTACAACTCCCCTTAATGGGTAGGCCCATTAATAGGGGAGGAAGATCTTCTTTAACAGCATTAAAATAATTAACAATACAAATTATATATATATATATATATATATATATATATACACACTGTTTCTAGTTAAAGAATCTTGATTAATTTAATCAAAGGCAAAATTCAATCAGAGGCACCTGATTATACTAAAACAAAAAAAGCAAAAGATCCTACTTTTCTTGCCAGATGATCCTATAGGCTCATGTTCTTTATCTGCATACACCTTATGTTTCAATCAAACTTGACTACCCATCATTCTCTGAATTTGTTCCATGCTCTTCCACCTCTGTGCCCCTGTCACATTATTCCCTATATTTACCTCCTTTCACTTGTTGAATTTCTACCTATGCTTTAAAGCTCTAATCAAATATCACTTCCTCCATGAAAACTTCCTTAATGGTAATGAAAAGAATAGTTAACATTTATATACTGCTTTACTATTTGCAAAGAAATTTACATAAATTATCTCATTCAATGTACAAAACAACCCTGTGTTACAGGTATTATCATTATACTTATTATACAGGTAAGGAAGTTGAGGTTAAGAGGTTAAGTGACTTGACCATGGTCACATAGCAGTAAGTACCTAAGGTGGGATTTGAATTCAGATCTTTCTGACTCCTAAGTCAACATTTTATCCATTGTTCCACCTAACCACCTCAAATCACAATCTCCACCCTCATCAGTAATTATTTTTTTTTCTCAGCAAACATTATTGCATATAATACATACATACATACATATATATATACATATGTATGTGTTATGTCTTGAAATTCAGACGTGGCATTTATTATATTTTCCTTTACGGAACATTAATGCAATATTTGACTGCCCTTCACCTCTAACATAAGACTGCTGTTTAACCCATTAAAGCAAATTCTAGTTATGGACATAGACAAATTAGAGTGGGTTTAGGGAAAGAAGATAGGTTTCATGAGAATTCTTGAGACCATGCCAGGTGAGAGGTAACTGAAGGAAATAGGAAGGTTAGGATTATCCTGAAGAGAGACTTATTAGAGGAGAAGGGTATGCTAGTTGTATTCAAGAATGTAAAAGACTCTAACATGACAGAGGGAGGACAGAACTAGGTTGGAAATTCCAGAGGCAGGTTATAATTTGGATACAGACACATAATAAGTAGGTCTATCCAAAAATCAAATAGCTTGCTCTTTTAATGAATTCTTCATTACTGGAAGTCTTTAGGGAGTAGGCAGATCACTTGTTAGGAATGAATAAAGAGGGGGCTTTTTTATAATTCTGAAATTCTGTGTTTACGTTACATATCCTAGCTGTGTTTGTGTTTTGTTTTTTTCCCCTTTAAGAGACAATTGTTAGGGCATCTAATGTATCATATTCAAACATATCCCCATCCCTTGATATTTAACATGGTTACTTATAGATAACAGGTACTTAGTAAGTGTCTTTTCACAGAATGAATATATATATATATATATATATATATATATATACATAGGTGTGTGTGTGTGTATATATATATATATATATATATATATATATATACATGCCATATATGTATGTTTAGTATATATGTATGTGTATACACACACACACAAATATATATATATATGTACACTACCTTCAAATACTTGAAGAAAACTCTGAAGTCCCTCTATTGGGACAGCTAGGTGGCAAAGTGGAAAGATTGCCAGGCTTAGAGTCAGGAAGATTCCTCTTTCTGAGTTCAAACCCAGCTTCAGGCTCTTAGCTGTATGATCCTGGACATGTTTCTTACCTATGTTTGTCTCAATTTCCTCATTTGTAAAATGCACTGGAGAAGGAAAAGATAAACCACTTCAGTATCTTTGCCAAGAAAACTCCCAAAAGGATCATGAAGAGTCAGATATGACAGTAAACAATGACTAGGCAAAATGATGTCCATCTAAAAATGTTTTCCTTCAGCATAAACAATATCGGTTATTTTTTTTCTTTCCAAATTGCACTGTTGACTCATCTACACAATACTATTCCCACCATGTTATAGAAACCTCTTCAACTTGAAAGCTCACTTCACCCCTGGACAACTTCTTACACTAGAAGTCCTGTCTTCCACTGAGACCTCACTTTGTTCTTGGTTAGTTTCTTGTAGAACTTCCCATTTAAGGAGGAGGCATAGGCCGAAAGTGTCATTTCTCTTCAGACTGCACCACTGATTCATCTCTGCAGGACTTTTACTACCATGTCTCTTTGTCTTGTACCTCCTCATATCCCCAGTTCCCTTTTATGTGTTATTGTCCTCCATTAGAATGTAAGGGCAAGGGCTGTCTGTCTTTCTGTTCATATTTGTATTCCCAGCAATTAGCACACTGACACAAAATAAAAACTAATTATATGCATGTTGACTGACTTACACCAATATGTGTGCAGTGTTCCATTTTTTCAGTTATCCTGAATATCTTCTATTATCTTTCTATGGCACCTAGAACTAAAATTTATTTCAAATGTGGCCTACATGAGGCAGAACACAACAGAAAGATGTCATTCTGGATGTTGTGTTTTGGTTAATTTCAGAAAACTCCTGCCCTCCTCATGGTTTAGGACAGAGGTTCCCAAACTTATTTGGCCCTTTTCAAAAAAAATTACTCAGTGCTCTCTGGAAATCTCTAACCCTTTTGTTTCTTTTTTATTAATTTGCATTATTTCAAACAATATATAAAAATATAAAATATTCATTTTTTGAAATGATGCATCTTAAATGTAATAATTTATTGTAAATTTTGGGACTTTTCTGCATTGAAATTTTTATGATGCAATATTGCATCATGTAACCATATAGTTATATTATATATATTATAAACAAGTCATTACACACACATCTTCCTGTTGACATATGCTGTACTTCCCAACAATGCACCCACCTGCCAACACTTGCTTGTTAAGACCTGTTGGCAGACTTGACCACTGATTGGTTCTAACATATTTTGTGTGCTTATTTGGAAAACAATGTAATCACTATGACTTTAGCTCTGTTATATATATATATATATCTATATATATATATATCTATATATATATATATCTATATATATCTATCTATCTATATATATATATATATATATATATATATATTATATATATATGAAACATGTACGGATAGTTTTTCAAAATTTCCTAATCTTCTTTATGTTTTATGTTTCCACTGCCCCTTATTTTTATTCAACATCCTCCACTTGCATACAAGATTAAACTACCCCTTGTATTTTTTCAGAGTCCCACCCCCATCTGGCAGTATTGCCCACTTTGAGAACCTCTGATAGGACAACTGTAGGCACCAGTAGTACTATAACTTCTCTGAAAGGTAAGTGGTTCAGCCTTCATTGATGCAAGAATAATCACTTTCATCTACTTTACAGGGTCATTTTAGGTAATGTTTAATCAAAGCCTGCCAGGGAACTAACAGAAAAGAAATATTCTTTAAATATGTCAGGAGCAGTAAGAAAGTAAATGAAAAAAGAATTGAGGAAAATTGATGGAGATGACAAAGAGAAATGAGATATTTGATTCCATAGAAATAAGATTAAAAAAAACCCCAAAACTTTCTAACTTTACAAAATAACTGAAGTCAGAACAGGGATTGAGACTGGTAGACTGAGACAGCAAATAAGTGCAGAGGGACTATATAAGAGATTATTTTAGAGGCAGTCTGGTACGGGAGAAAGAATGTTAAAACTTGCAAGCCGAAGGCCTGGATTGTAGTCACTGCTCCGACAGGCTAGATGTTTCCTGCATAAATAACTTAACCTTACTGGTCCTCGCTTTACTCATTCTTAAAATGAGAAAAATAGTTGGAGAGCCTGTACTCATGTGGCTACACAGTATAAATGTTTTGTGAATTTTTAAGCATGATGGAAATCGGTGATATCAACATCCTCATTATCACTATTGTGATTATAAGATTGTTATGAATTTATCAGCCTTTATACTCTTCCCAGCACACCCCTGTTCTTTGTCCTGACAATTAGGGTTCAAACACACTTGGGACAAGTGAGGGAAGGATAGATTGAAAGGAGAAAAAACAATAGATTTCAAAGAAAGTGAGTAGTCCCACCATGCTTAAACCAAAAAGGAGTGAACATGGACAATTGTTTGGACATTATATAGGGCACAGCCAGCATGGAATCTTTGGGAAGGGGCAAGAGACTTTCTGATAGAACTTTGGTGGGAAGACTGTGCCACTGAAAAGACACAGTTTCCTGAGACTAATGATGACATGTTCATTTTTTTTTCTATTTTAAAAATAGATTTTTCTTCATATGTTTTTATTATCTTTTGTATTTGTTGATCTCTTTGTATCATTCAGGCTCTCCCTATCTGAGGTCCATCTCATAATAGTAAAGGTAGGGTTCTAGTAAATACCTTCTATAGGTAAAAAACACATTGATTGAACCACTCCATCATAATTGTGAACAGAGATGGCACTTATCCTTGATTTAATTAAAACCATTGATTGAGAGACTTGGTCACACCCTAAGGAATTTCTGTAAATATGAGAACATAATTCAGGACGATTTACAGATTCAGTGTCAAGAAGAAAAAGGAAAATATGCCCTCCTACAAAGCTGATCCAAGATCCAGTAGCGCTAGGGTAACCAGTGAAAGGAGGAAGAGAAAATAGATCTAGACTGTGGGAGAAAAGGATGACACTGAAGAAGGTTATTGATAATATAGGAATCTTAGAGCAGAAAACCAATGTTGACACCAAGAGTGTACCTAGATACTTAAAGACTAAAAGAAGTCCCTGGAAAAAGGGCAGCTCTTTCTACAACTTCCTCTTACAATATCTCTCTAACCAAAGACAATTTTGGTATTCATATGTTTCCAATAACTTATATATTGTCTGAACCGCAAGGAGTCCAGAGGATCCCTAGAGATAGAGATAAATGTCAACTTAGACCAAGAATCTAATCTCTGCCTGTTAACAGAGTTCATGTGATGGTGATTGTACTCATAACTTTTCACCTAAAAATAAATTCGATAAGGTCATAGAAGAAGAAACCACATAGATACTGAGGTCATTCTATCCCTAATCTTAAAAACAAGATAATTATTGGAAAAGGGTATTACATAAGAAAGATTTTTAAAAGAAAAAGAAAATGGAGGAAGAAGAAACAAAAATGCTCAGTAAACTGATCAATACTTTGAATAAATCTGACATCAAATGTAATGTTTTCACACCTATGGACCCTGATCTTTTCAAAGCAGCAGAGAGAGAGAGACACTTCTATTTTTCAAAAAATGGGAGGAAAAAGTGGTTAGAGACATGAACTAGTAGCAGAAAGCAATGGTAAGTGTGAAAGACTATATTGTTTTTGAAAAGAGCTTAGGAAAAGACTGATGAAAGCAATATATGGCTAGAAATGGTCATTGAAGATTTCAACTGACAACTGACAGTGATAAAGTCTTTGTCAATTATATGGATCACATAATATCTCAGCAAGAATTATGAACAGATCCAGAGAAGATAAAACTATCTGCCAGCTGGCCCCATCCAAAGAATCTTTTTTTAACAAAGATTTTTGAGCATTTGATAAAAATTTGTGAAAAATTAGACTTCCATTGCCAAGCCACTCAAAGATTTCACTTCTATAGATGGGAAGAATCCTTAGCAGAAGGGCAAGATAAATCAATCTATCCAAACCCTTTCAACACCATTTAGAGATCTTTGGGAGATTTGAGAACAAGCTTATTAAAGATGTGTTAAATATTGTTGCTAACTTGCTACTTACTCAAACAAACAGTACATAACAGAAGCCCACAGTTTCACATTCAATTCTCTTTGGGGGTTCTTATTTGTGCATTTGAGTAATTGTTTCTTGATGATAAGGTTATATTTTAAAAAAATAAAATGTTAAAAATTAATGAAGACTTATCAGTGGTTTCATGTTTGCTCCTATTATAATGTAATCTCCTTGAAAGTAGGAACTCTTTCCTTCTTTGTATTTGTATCCCCAGCATGTAGTACTGTGTCTGATGCATAATAGACACATGAATACTTGTTGTGTTATTGATTGCATCAGCATTGATTTATATAAATCAAAGCAAATCCTTTGTGCAACATACTAATACCATCTTGCAAGTTACCTGAGATTGGTGTCACCTGACAACCTCCATCAGATTCAGTTTCTGTATTTTTGAAATTGTCATTAAAATAAGATCCCACTCATAGACTTGTTGTCAGGATCAAATTATATATCTATTATCTAATATACTTATAACTGCTTTTCTGATCATAAAATCCCATTTTAATATAATTGCTATTTTGTTGGTCACATTGTTTGAATTCACCAACATTAGTTATGTTCAAATGTAGTATAATCCTCATGAATATAAGCATTATATTATGTAGATGAGATGATTACCTTTGAATATATATTTGTATGTTTTTTATATGGTATATTCACTGATGTTCAAGTGTTGTGGTTCAGTTACTTTCAGTCATGTCTGACTCTTCATGACTCCATTAGGGATTTTCTTAGCAAAGGTATCGGAGTGGTTTGGCATTTCCTTCTTCAGCTCATTTTACAGTTGAGCAACTAAGGCAAATAGGGTTTACTGATTTGCTCTGGGTCACAAGCACTATGTGAATGAGGCCAGATTTGAATAGGAGTCTTCCTGACTGCAGGTCTGGCACTCTGTTCACTTTTCCACCTAGCTGCCCTAGTTCAAGTGTATTCTTATGAAATTTGGACAGGATGTACATTTGTATTGGGGGAAGAATGTAGTACCACCCCACCATCCCCACTATGTTCTTTGATCCATCCTCCTACCATGGGAAACTAATAGGTAGAGGGACATGTCCAAGAGAAGGATAAGGAGGAAGAGGAAAAGGAAGAAGCAGATGAGAAAAGAAAAGAGAAAAAAGAAGAGGAATAGGAGGAGGGGGAAAAAGGAAAAGCAAGAATTAAGCAGACTGAAATGGCATCAGTTTTATCAACAAAGTAGAAGAGATTCTCAGCTAGAGGAAAGAAGGAAGAGACTAGAGGAGGGAAGAATTGTGGAACAGCTTCTGTAGAAAGTGAGATAAAGAATCAGGAAGGAATAAAAGGACTGCCTTGTTGTAACTAGGGACCAGTTGACTTGTGATAACATGAGTCTGTAATATACTGCTGTCAATACTGTTGTGAGGCTTTGCCAACTGCAGTGGCTCCTGAGTAGGAGTGAAGGAGGAGGATGGTGAAAGAATTCATTTCTCTTTTCCCAATTCCACTTTGTTAATATTCTTTATGCTCTTGTTTATTCAAGTTAAAAAAAATCTTAATCAAACTTTTCCTGCTAAAATAATTTTGCTACTTTTCAGCAGTGCAGTATTTTGCATTATAGCAAAGTTATCTGGGGAAAAAGAACCATTATCCTATTATCCCTCCCACCTACATTCATCCAAGCACCCACAATTAGGCTGTCAGAGCACGTTCTTTCCAAAGGCACACTGCATTTTCCAATACTTGCTCTTTGAAAGTTGTTTGCAAGTAAATTCTTAGGATGATCTGTTTCCTAGCCTTAGCATTTTTCTGGGGTTACAAGACCATCCTATTTCCTTTAAAATAATAGCTGATATTTATGCACTTGGATGTTTCTGAAAACTTTTCCGTATGTCTCATTTAGGCTTCACATGAAACCTGAGAGAGCTTCCCTGGGGTGAAGCTCTTGTTATCTTTCCCAGTTAATGTTCTGGAAGTAATATTACCTAACACTTGGAAAAATGAAGTATGATGATATCACAGCAATAGCTTATATTTGTATAACAATGGATATTTAATAAAACACCATCATACCTATTTTATCATTTAATCCAATATGTCATTTAAATATATATCATTTTGTATATACATGGGTGTTTGTGTATGTGTGTGTATAATCTTGAATATTAGTTGCATATCCAGTATATGTCACTTAATCCAACAAGCAACAGATAGATTTGGCCGATACTATCATTCTCATTTTATAATAGCTAATTGCAACCATTATTATACAGTGTTTTGGGCAGTAAGGTGGCTCAGTGAGTGCTCAGGAAGACTCATCTTCCTGAGTTCAAATCTGGCCTTAGACTCTTAGTAGTTGTATAACCCTGGGCAAGACCCTTAACCCAGTTTGCCTCAGTGTCTTCATCTGTAAAATAAGCCAGAGAAGGAAATAGCAAACCACTCCAGTATCTTTGCCAAGAAAACCCCAAACAGGGCCATGAAGAATGAGACACAACTGAAAAATGAATAAAATAATATAGGGCGCTAAGATTTGAAAAGCACTTCACATGCTATCTTCTCATTTGATTCTCAAAACAACCCTATGAAGTAAGACCTTGTATTATTCCCATTTTACAAGTGATGCATCTGAGGCTGATCAAAGTGAAGTGATTTGCTCAAGCCACACAGCTGATTCCAAGTCCAACACACTATCTACTGCACCAATTAGTGGTCTAATACAGATGGCAAATCATAGATGCAGACCTAATAAGAGACATTTCCTCAGATCACATAATTAATACAGGTCAAAATTTAGTCAAACTCAGACCATCTGACTCTTATGTGCAGAATGGTGATTTTTCCACTATTGTACTCTGTTCCTCAAGGGGTAGACTTCTTCATTTTGCCACTGGTAACTTATGAAGATCAAACTTGAATCCTGGTCTTGTGAACATAAATCCAATATAGGCATCTTACTGCTACTACTACTACTACTACCACCTTCATCACCACCACCACTAGTAACAACATCAGTAACAAAAAAAGACAACATGATTTAACACTTACAATGTGTCAGGTCCTACGCTAAGTGCTTAAAATAAAAAAGAAACATACAATTCTAATAAGATGTTTCATTTGATTATGTATCTCTGAAAGGTAAGTACTATTATTTTTGCCATTTTAGTTGAGGAAACTGAGGCAGACAGAAGTTAAATGATTTTTAGTGACAAATACCCTCCTGATTACCAAGGCAGCCTGTTCCATTTTTGAATATTTATAGTTATTATAAAGTTTTTCTCAATCTTAATAGATTTATGCAGTTATTCTGTTCTGTTGAGAAGTTTTTCATATCCTGACTGAATCATCCAATGTTACAGTTGTCTCTCCAAGCTTTGTGCCATCTGCCAATTTGATATGCTTGCCATCTGTGACTTTATTCACATCATTGTTAAAAATGTTCCAGAGAACAAGACCATAAAAAGATCCATGGGGCACTACAATAGAGACTTCTCTGTGAACTGACATCAACCCATCAATGACTCCTTTTGGGGCTGGATCTGGCCATTCAACCAACTCAGACTGACTTCACTACCTTCTAATCGTTATCACTCACTCTCATTCATAAAAATAGCTTAAGAAATATTGCCAAATATGTAATGAGACATAAATTATTTCTTTTCATTCTAAATGTCCACAAACTGTCATTCTTTTTGGGGGGGAGGGGGGAATGAAAGAAATGTTTTTTGTATTTGACTCTAGTCAATGAACTTCATTGACCATACAAAAGGTAAAAGCTGAAAATCAGAATCAGAGTTCGTTCATGGACATGTAAGTAAACAAAATCTAGAGAAATGATACTTTTATGAGATCTGAGGGGAAAGCAAAGGGGGAGGCATTAAGCACAAGATTACAATCATAGATTGTATGAGAGAGACAACAAAAAGAGTGTCTTAAGGAATGGAGATTAAGAGAAGACTACCTTCACCTATGAAGTATACTGACCTCCCAGTAAACTGGTTCTTCAGGCTAATGTCCACAGAGATAAGTTTATAATCAAAAGAGCTATGAATTGCTGGAATGGTCAAGGCTCATATCTTCTAGAAGTGTGAACTAGATGGGTGACTCAAGGAAGGAATAGACAAACAATAAAATCTATCAGGAAGGCAAATATACACTCTTTTAAAAAATTAAATACTCTAAGGGCCTTCTGTAAAAAGCTTCATAGTAAAGATCATTTGACAATTCTTTCCATGGGATGACCCCTTTGGAAGATGAAACAAGAATAGCTGGAAGATCTTCCTGGGCTGCATAAAAGTCCTCAGAGATAAGTATTTTGGGAATCTCCTAGGGGGCAGCCATTGAAATTTATCACACACAGAGGTTTTCCTGTTTCATCTCACTGATGCAGAGCTTCCACACAGCTTGGGCTCTCCTTGATGGGTTCCAATATTGAAAGACCTAGATTTGTTAACTCCCAGGAGGATAAGGGTGACAGGGTTAAGTTCATGTTTGGTGGAATGTGAGCCTTGGGGTTTGGGAAAACTGTCTTATTCTTAAGACATTCAGTCATTGATTCTAGAGTCAAGAGGAAATAGTCATATGTACAGCATGATTTAATTTAGAAAAAAAGACAAAGAAAAGAGCACAGGACTAGAAGTCAGCAACATGGGGTCTAGATCTAGCTCTCCCATTTATTAGCATATGAGCTAAGGGAAGTCATCTTCCATTCCTAATCTTTATTGTCCTCTTCTGTCCAATGAGAAAATTAGATTAGATAACCTTTAAATGTTTCTTCCAGTCCCATGATTTTATAACCATAACTGTCCAAATATAGGCTGGTTCGTGCTCTCTCTCTCTCTCTCTCTCTCTCTCTCTCTCTCTCTCTCTCTCTCACACACACACACACACACACACACACACACACCACAATGCACAAATATGAGCAAAGAGTTAGATTAATCAGTCATCCATTCACAGTTCTGGAAACTTAAGTAAATGACAGGGTTGTTCTAGAGCTCAATCTCACCTAGCAGTTTTCTAGAAAGGCAGATATTTGTCTCCCTCTCACCTCAAAACAAAAACTACACCATCCGTGGGCAAGCTCATCTCTGTATAGATGACTGTCAGTTTTTGTAGGTCCCAGTACATTTCATGTAAGTAATAAAAGAATCAATAAGTGCTTTGAAGGGATTACTATATTCCAGGTACCATGTTGGGTGCTCAATATGCAAAGACACAAATAAATCAATGTTTCCCTTCTTAGAGCTTATATTCTATTGAAGAAACACACACAAATATAAGTATATGTAAAATAGTAAATGCCAACAATTTGGGGGAAGGTATAGAATTTAGTATTTAGAGTACAACAAAGAGATCAGTTAGAAGGTAACATTTATATGTACTGAGATTTGAAGGAAACTAGGGATTCTAGGGGAAAAAAAGAGAAAATAGAGTACATTCCAGGCATGAGAAACTTGTCCAAAATTATGGGAGGTAGAATATCATGGGTGAAAAAAAAGTTTGACTATATTATGTTGTGTATAAAGGGAAGTCTCATATAATAAACCTAAAAATGTAGTTTGGAACCAGGACTCTAAATGCTCAAAAGAGTAATTTGTATTTGATCTCATGAGGTAATAGGGAGCTATTGAAGTAGATTATGCAAGAGAGTGATAATAGTCAGACCAGGCAGCTTTGTGGAAAATGGATAGGAGAAGGCAGAAACTTCAGGCAGGAAGACCAATTAAATAGCTATGGCAACAGTCCAGTAAGGGTAGGAAGGGCCTGAATTATGGTGGCCACTCGAATGGGGAGAAAGGGACAAATGTTATGAAGGTACAGTTGACAAAACATAGCAATATGAGGCAAGGCGGAGATGGGGAAATCTGCTACCTCGAGGCCACATGTGGCCCTATAGGTCCTCAAGTGCAGCCATTTGCCTCACTGTAAATTCAGTGTTAAAAGACCACACTTGAGGACCTAGAGGGCCATAGGAATCCTTATGGTCATAGGTTCTCCACCCTTGGTGTAAGGAGTCAAATGCAAGTTTGAGAACTGGGTAATTGGAAGGGTGGTAGTATCCTTAATAGAAATGTGGAAGCTTGAATTCAGGGTGGGTTCAAGGGAAAAGAAAATAATCATATGGTTGCTATGGTTTGCATGGCCCACAAATCAGGAAGGCATTGCCAGAAAATTTAGTCATCTGCTTTTCTGGCTGGAAAGGAAGAATATTCTATGAGTATTTCTTCCCTAAACCTACCCCTAGTTCCCACCCTCAGTCTCACCCTTGTGTTAATCTGACTCAGAATTCATTTCCTTCCAAATTTAAAGCTTTAACATCTGGCTTTCAAAAGACTGATTCGTGCATTGAATCATCCCCTTCTTTCCATTAGATGCATACAATATATTTCTAGCACCGCTTCTTCTGATACTCAGAGAAGGAAGAGAAACTTCAATTGTGGAATGAGTGGCCACAGTAAGACCTCATTTAGAAAGGAAGAGAGTTATTAGAGTCTAGTACCCTGCCCATGCAGTAACAGAGAAGCAAATACTTATAAAGCAGCCCATTTGATAGATGGAGTTGTAAATGGGACTATTGTGAAATGGTCCAGGCTATATCTTTCAGCCTTACTAACTCCAGGATTTTGATATATTAACTTGTAGAAGGAGACTATTAGGAAGCTATTACAAAGGCTCATTGATGTTATAGGCATTAAGGGCAAGGAAGTTTGGGGATCCTAAATAAATGATTTCATTATGCAATAACACTCCAAACAAAGTAAGTAGATGATTCTCACCTTGCCATTGTTGACAACTGCCAGCACAAGACTCATTTTTGGTTCAAAAACAAAACATCACAAGAGAGATGTTTTTGAAATACACAGAATCACAACACAGATGAGCAACTAGGGCCTTGTCTCCACAGTACACAAATTTAAAGGACTCTATCAGTATTTGAACCCCTTCAGAAAGAGAATCAACTTTGCTTAGCGCCTGGTTAGCAAAAATAAAGTCAGAAGCTACCAAATGGTGTGTTTCTCCATTCCAAAGTCTGGCAATCACATCTTAGGTAAATTCCCTTCCTTCTCTAGGGCCAATTTCCCAGGGATTTAGTTTCTTTGCCTTGGGCTATTGTTTCCTGATCTCTCTCCACCTCAAGTTGCCTTGTATCCTGTACTATCTTTCTGCTGTCCCCATTCAATTAAATATCTCAAAATGTTATTTTGGGATGGATTTTGTGCTATTCTCCGTATTTGGCGAAATGTATAGTATAGCTTAGGAGATACCAATCTAGAAGCTTCAATCTATCTAAATATATGCAAAAAAAGTAAGAGAAATGCTGAATAAGATAGCCATAAAATATTCTAGTCATATGGATAAATTGATCTCTTTCCGTTTCTAGGATGTTATCATGATGCTAGCTGAGCTTTCCAATCTACATTGGATTTTAATGCAAGTAACTGAGAAGCTGCTTCTGCCAGTTCAGTCCAAGTTAATGATACCAAAACGATTCTTCAAATACATTCCACTCTAAAGACATCTGTAAAATGTAGGCTTAGCAATAGATTCATGACTACCACTATCTATTTTTTTTTAATATAGTTCATAATAACAATCCATCCCAATATATTTTGGTGGAGACTTTTAAAGTTTTTATTCAATATGTTTTCACATCTTGACTTTTTTTCAATTTCTGAATCATGATTTTTTTAATCTCCTAGTGGATATTTTATGATAGGCAGAGAAGAAAAAAATGTCAACCACATGAGAGGAAATGCTTTAGATTGGAGGGAAAAATTTCAAGTTCTTGGCATCATAGAAGATTGGAGAAAGTAAATAAATTGAGGAAAAGGGAAATATGACCTAGTATTAGTAATGATAGGAGCAAGTAATACTTTTTAGTGATGTATATACTTTCCAAAGCCTTTTCAGATATTCTCTTTTTGCATCAAGACAAGCACAGAAAAACATGTGCATATGTCTTGTGCGCTCACACACACACACACACACACATAGCCTCTCCAATCACCAGTTGTTGTTGTACTTATAACAAAGCTGTGTAGAGATGTGTTGAATTTGGAGAAAGCTACTAAATGAAAGAAGATCCTGTAAGATAATAAAATTAACCTACTGTTGGTTATTCTGGTTCCAGGGCCAGCCAAGCTACAGCATATGGAGTGTTATAGCAAGATAGCACATGTGTATTTTCTAAATCAGGCAGGAAAGGGGATGAGTTCTCAACAGTTCTGAATCCAGGAGAGCCATCCAGACTCTCGGAAGAATGACAGTCTAAGAATAGAGCTTATAAACAAAAGGCAGAATTCTCTGGGTTTATAACAAATAGTAAAATGGATAGGATTGGGGCTGGGAGAGGGGATAATTCTCTTCCTTTGTAATCTAATGCAACGACAGTATTTTAATTGAGTAAATGGAATTGGATTGGATATCCAGGGGTTTATTTCAAAATTCTTCATTTTAAAAGTTGCCTGTTTTTCAAATTATTCTAAAATTAGCCTGGTAGTGTGGGAAATAGGATCAGGAAAGGTACCATTTATGTTCTGTTTAATTGAATTCTTCATTTTCTTGGATTTTAGATAGGGCAGTTTGGGGAGTCAATAACTAAAATTGTGGAGGTGACTTAAGAAGAAAACACAAATAAAGGAAAATAATTGAAATCCTAGTTCAAACTACCAAAGTTTGGGAGTGAGAAAAGTTATTCTCTTAGGGTATTTAGGGCTATTAGCATAACAAAAAGTCTTACTATGTCTTAAACTTAGATTTTAATCCCCAACAATAGTTAGCACAAACCTGACCATATTAGATACATAATAGATACTGAGTAGATCTAGTCACTGATTAATGATTGCTATGCAGCTTAGCCAAATTATTTTACCTCTTTGTGTCTTAAGTTCCTCAATTCTCTGTATATGGAACATTTGAACAGTAGTAGAGAGACAATGTGGTGGGGTACAAAAGCACTGCACTTGACCTGGGGACATATTTGGGGTGCTTTTCTCCAAAGGAAGACAGGCTTTTGGTAAGTACCCTCTATGGCCCAAGTACTGCATTAAGCACTTAACAAATATTATCTCACTGTATGTTCAGAAAAACCCTATTATTCTTAGCCACATTTTACAGTTGAGGCAGAAAGCAGTTAAGTCACTTACCCAGGGCCACACAGCTAGTGTCTGAGGCTGACTTTGAACTCAGATGACATTACTCCAAGTCTAGAACTTTACCATTTATAGCACCTAGAATGTGAAGAACATAGCATATTAATGAGACAGTTGGAGGCTCCATCAAAGAAATATGTGATCAAAAATGACTGGCTATGGCGATGTGAGAATTCATGTGTTCCATCTCATGATGTTAAGTGAAAATAATAAGGTGCCAAGTATATTGGGGGGGGGTACTTTCTGTAACAAGTTAATAGACAAGAGTTGACAAGACTGGCAGGCAAAGATAGGTAATGGACTACATTATTGGAGAGAATATTCTCATCAGTGAAATTAGAAATGTATTTTTATTTGAACAGATTTCAAGGCACCACCAAGGCTGGGCACGATGACAATCACCTGAAGTTGGTGTCTTCCTTGAATTCTGGTGTTTGAGTTACAATGAGCTAAGCCAATTGGATGATTGCACCAAGTTCAGTACTGATGTATAGAGTGCCCAGGAGTCAGCAGGATAGGGGGCAGTAATAGTAGATTCCCTTAGGAAGAGAAGACCTGGCCTAGATCAGAGACTCAAGTGATGCTTAGAGTGGGGCTGTGAGTGTTCCTTGCACTTCCAGCCCGGACAAGAATAGAGAGATCAGTTCTTTAACTGAAGACAAGGGTAATAATCAAGAAGGAAGCAGTGTTGAGAACTCTGTATACTGTTTGTATTTTTTCCACATAATATCACTTGAGCATTTTACTTTTGTGAATCCCAAACCTTGCCAATTCCAGTAATCAAATATATTTACTTATGACCAACAACAGTGGAAAGAAATCTGTACTGGGAGCAAACCAATGGGGATTCCAGTATGGTTCTGTCACCAAATAACTCTAAATTACTGGGTAACCATTAACAAGTCATATCACTTTATTTCTGGACCTCAGTTTCCTCATCTATAAAATGTGGAACGTTGGAACAAATGTTCACTAAGTTCTCACTGCTACTGGCAGTCTGAGTATCTCACGAAATGTTTAAAGAGTGGAAAGAACAGAGGTGGTATGTCTCTGGGGAAGTCACTTTATCTTTCGAAGACTGTTTCTTCATCTGAAAACAGGGATCATCATACTTTCACTGACTATCTCACAGGATTATTCTGAAGAAAATACTTCAAAAGCTGTAGAGCACCGTGTTAGCTAGATGCACGCATGTTTTACTTCAAGCAACATACATGAGGGTAAATCAGTATTTGCACAAAAGATGAATGTAGAGATGCTCATGCACTTCACTAATTTATTGTTGTACAAAAGGAATTGTTGAATGATTTCTTTTAATAACAAATTCTCTTAATATTTAAATTATAGATTTTTTAAATATCTAATTTTTACCGACTTTCAGGAAAAGAATGTATATCCAAAGTAAGTTACATCCATCCCTTAACAAATTCTCTTCCTTTTAGGTTCCCTCTGTCTATGTTGTTTTATCCAAAGTCATATTTATAGTCATATTCTGGGCATTAGAAGAGTCCAGTTCTTTTCTCAAATCTAAAACCTGTCTCACTGTCTCAGGAAGAAAAAGAGTTAGATTTGTGTTTGAAACCTGCCTCACACACATATAAGTTATGTCACTCTGGGCAAGCCAGTTAACCTGTCTGAATCTCATTTTTCTTACCAGTAAAATGGACACAAGGGGCATCTAAGTGGCATAAAGGTGGGCAGAGCATCAGGCCTGGAGTTAGGAAGACTCATGTTCTGGAATTCAAATCTGTCCTACCTATGTGACCCTGAGCAAGTCACTTAACCCTGTTTGTCTCATCTGTAAAATGTATTAGAAAAGGAAATAGAAAGCCACTCCAATATCTTTGCCAAGACCCCAAATGGGGTTATGAAGAGTTGAACACAACTAGAAAAACAGGCACAAAAATTGCACCTACATCCCAGGTTAGTTGTAAGGATAAAAAGATTATACACATACATTTATATAGTCAGTCAGTCAATAAGCATTTATTAAGTTTCTACTATATGGCAGGCATTTAATTTCCACCTCCATACTTTTACATGGACTATTTCCTTAATCCTGGAATGAAATTTCTCTTTTCCTACCTCTACCTTTAAGGTTCCTTGTTTTTGCTCAAAGATCATTTCAGACAATTCCTCATGGGAAAAATTTTTTTCTTATTTCCATAGTTTTAGAGTCCTTTTCCACCTTCAAATTACTTTGCCTTAACTTACCTGCTTAAATCTTGTATCTTTCAGTAATGTATAAACTCTTTGATGTCAGAAGCAGTTTCCTTTTTTTGACTTTGTAGCCCCAGTCTGCAGAATAGTACCTGACACAAAGCAGATGCTTGAAGTGAATCAAACTTCTATCACCAAATGCCCTTGTATGCAGCTCCAAGACTCTTCTAGGATCTGCTTTCCTAATTTCTTGTTCTAATCATTTTGTAACTTTTTACTTCAAAAGCTTGATTTTTAAAGTACATTACTCCCTGCCTTGGGAATGAAGTTATTTTATGTTTTGTTTTGTATCTGTTATAATTGAATCTATGACAGGAACACACTTCCTAATCAATGACTAATTTTAAATATCCTTAAAACATTATTTAATAAATCAATGAAAGGAAAAAAGGAAGGCTATGATGGTGAATGATTCAAAGTTTAGCACAGGAGCAGCAAAAGAAGGAGAACTCCATCCAACATCAAGACCTGGGGGACTAACAGCACAAGCTGCTCCAAGCCTACAGCATGCGTGCCACCACCTGCTAGTATTTTCCCTGTCATGTTTTTAGGCTAATAAAAATGAAGAAAATATTTCCTTGCTCCATCTTTCCCAACACTGTGCAAAGATTATGATCAATATATTTGTCAAATTACAGCAGAGTTGCCTTACTCAAAAAGCTTATTTTTTAAAATTATTGCTCCAGATAAAATTGACACTGAAATGTGATAATAAACTGATGCAGTATTGGATTTGGACTTGTCATAACAGAGTCAGGGTCTAGGTAGCACCACTATTGACTGTGGTAAAAAAGCACAATGCAATTCACCCATTGTGAAATTTACCACCACAGAAGGGAGATGCCTTCCAGACCAGCTTGCATATTAAAAAACAAACAGATGTCACAATAAAGATACAGAATTTGAATCACTTTTAACACTTTCTTTGGGTCCTATTAAAAATCCACTGAAACAGAATGAGGGACTGGTTATTAAATATAACATAATAAATAAGTCCAAAATAAACTTTCTTGATTCTTCCTCATTTGGGTTATTCTGATAAGAATGTAAAAATGGAATTTGAATATTTTTTATGTTCTACTTGTATTCCTCCCACAAAGATTTTTAGCTCCATGGCAAGCATTATTTGATGCATATTTGCAGCTGACTCCCTTCCTTTACTGAATAACAGTTTGAACTGGGGGGAACATAATGTCCCCAATTCAGATTTTTAAAATGATGGCTTAATTGTCTCTTGGGATATACCTGGACCGGCTTATGCCCCCCCACCCCGGCTTGTAACCATATTGTAGAAGAAAGGAGGGAGGCAAAGGGAAACAGAACAGTTGTCTTTTCTTATTTGAAGGATTATTTGAAGCAGGACACTGATAAGTTCTTCTTTAATGCCACGATAATATGGAAATGGGCAGCTAAGTGACTCAGTGAATACAGCACAGACCAGGTCAGGAAGACTTGAGTTCAAATTTGGTCTCAAACATTTAATAACTGTATGACCCTGGGGAAACCTGTTTTGACTCAGTTTCTTCATCTGTAAGATGAGTTGGAAAAGGAAATGGCAAGCCACTCCAGTATCTTTGCCAAGAAAGCCCCAAATAAAGTCACAAAATGTTGGATACAACTGAAATGAATGAACAACAATATGGGTGTTGGGTGTCATATGAAGCATTTAGACACACCTAGTATCAATTTTAGATATGGATGAATGGGGCATCGGCACAGGCTGTCTCAGAAGGCCCTGTGCTTTGAAGGATCCCACTCATAGGAACAAAACAATTATTAACAGCTGCCAGAGTTCAAGGAAATGGTGGGAGGAAGTGTTGGAAAGAGAAAACTGTAATCTTCAGGCCAGTAGGCTTAACCCTGGAAGTGGGCACCAACTTACTAGGAGCAGAAAAAAAATGCCAAGCCTGCAGGAACAATGAACTGGTGACTGAGTCGAAGGCAGTTGCTTTCACAAGACTTTTTTTTTTCAGCCATCCTCAGAGCCCTCCAGGCTGCCCCTGTCCCATGATTCTATGGAGAAGCTCTTGTGTGGGATTCTCAAAGTTGCCTGCATGGAGAAGAAAAATAAAGCAGCCAAAGGCATCAAGAAACTTCTTTCCCACAGCAGGATGAAGCAATAAGTATAGGAGTAGCTTATCGATGGCCTGTTCCTGTTCTGAATGCCTTTTTCCCTCTTATTCCCAAATGTCATGAGAAGAACCTAGGTATATAGTCAATATTTTTTATTATTAAAAAATAAAAACAGTTGGCATTTACATGTTGGTTTAAGGTTTACATATATACACATATATACATGTCATACATACATATATATGCCATGGGTGCCATACATAGTCATATATACATGTGTATGTTATACATGCATGTATATACACATATGCATATATATGTATATATTCTCAATCAAAACTCATAATACTCCTGAGGGATAGATACTATTGCTATCCCAATTTTACAGGTGAGAAACCTGAGGATAAGAAGAATAAATGATTTACCCATTTTTATATAGTAAGTAAGCAGAATTCTAAGACAGGTCTTCCAGACCAATTCCAATACTTTCTCCACTGAGCCACAGAGACCAAGTATCTCAAGTACTGTCTTTAAAAAAAAGTACATTTGAATTTAGAAACTCTTTTTATCACTCTGCCACTTCAGAAAGGACTGGAAGCAGTGAATATAAGTTGCAAGGAGACAGAACTCAGCTCAACATAAGGAGCTGATGAGCGGTGTCTTGGTTTATAGCAGGCTGGCCCCTGACACCTGAGAGCTGTATGGCTATGAGCAAATCCTTTAAACTCTCAGTGCCTTAGACCAATGTTCTTGATGAAGTTAAACAATAAAACAATAAAAATAAACAATAGTACAAATCCTTTTTTTCTATCTGCTATTTTTCTTTTTTTTTAGTGAGAATAGTATGATTAAGTATGCTGTATTATTTTTTTAAACCCTCCTGTGAATATCAGTCAGACAACTAGGTGACTTAAAAGGGCTGTACCTTAAACATATAAAGAAAGAACCAGAGAAACCGAGATTAAATTGCAGATATTCTTTAAAAAGTGATATTAAAGGAAACTTAAAAAAGTTCTCATGTATCAAGTGATAAAAGCAGGAGGGCTACTATTAAAGATATTTTGTGATCTCTTCCTATGGGAAGTTTCATTTTTCTAGGAGCCTAGCCTCTCCACTGCCATGGAAACCTTACATACTCGGGAACTCTGCTAACAGAATGCAAGCATAAGCAATTTCTCCCAAGTTGAAATTGTTTCAAGTCCAGATCTGGTAATGGAATATACATCAGTCATCTTAGCCCCAGTATTGAGAGATGATAATATGAGAGAAGTGCGATCAATCCTGAAGTTGGCCATTATATGATGAAACTTCTTGTGGCACAGCAACTCATCAAAGCATTCACTAAGGTAAAGAGAAGTGTCAATCTGTTTCAATGGAGGGAATAGCCATACTGAGAGAGTCATGGTCCTTTAAGTATTGGAATAAGAATAAGTCTTGCTATAAGGCCTTCATACTATGAGTCCCCTTCTTCTTGATATGGAAGGTCACTTAAAGAATCCAGAGGACAAAAGCTCAAAATATGCCTCTGTTAAATTCAGCTCTTTTTTCCAAATATCTATCCTATTCTTTCACACACATGGAAGAAATTGCAAGTCACAGTTGGAAGTCAAAGTTAAATTACTATGGTAACCTGAGTGTGCAGTATAGTTTTTTCTGCCAATTAAAAAATGTCTACAGGACTCTACAGGAGTCACGTATTCAGCCAAATACAAGCATTATGGGAAGAACCCAATTTTCCCAAGAAAATCAACTAAATCCAGCATACTTTAGTAACTGACTGCCATAGTAAACCTCTGGAAAAAATAATAATAAAAATATCCTAAATTAATGACAGTAAATATATTCTGATAAGAATAATCCTGAATAGGATACTACTATTATTACAGCTACTTCCACTATTATCACAACTACTACTATCAATAAGAACAACAGCAGCAGCAGCTCTCTCAAATATTAACCCTGCATCTGTGTTGATATGGAGAGGACAAGGAAGACATAAAGGCAAAAACAAGGCCAAGTAAAGGAATGGCAGTCTGGATCAGCAAGTCAATAAACATTTATTAAGCACCCACTATGGGTCATGTTACATAGAAGAATTGTAATGCAGGAGAGAAACCATGAGAAAGAAAAACAAAATAAAAAGGAAAAGAAAATAGTCTGTTTTGTTCTATATTCTAACACCATACTTCTTTCTCTGGATATGAATGGCATTTTCCATCATTAGTCCTTTGGAATTGTTTTAGATCCTTGGCATTGCTGAGAAGGGCTAAGTCTTTCAATCAAAATTAGTCCTCTACACTGTGGCTGTTACTGTGTACGAGTTCTCCCGATTCTGCTCACTTCACTTAGCATCAGTTCATATAAGTCTTTTCCTTTCTGATGTCCATTTGTTCATCTTTTCTTATATATCATAATAGTATTCCATTACATTCATATACTACAACTTGTTCAGTCATTTCCCAGTGGATGGGCAATGCCTTGATTTCCAGTTCTTGGCCACCATAAAAAGAGATGCTATAAATATTTTTGTACGTATGGGTCTTTTTTCTATTTTTATCATTTCTTTGGGGTACAGCCCTAGAGGTGTGGCATTATGTGTGTACATGTATTCATCTTTTGTTTTTGAGGAAGACTATGACATCAGAGAAATGATGACATGACTTGCACTTGACTTTGTTTTGAGTGAGGGAGGGTTGTGCAAGGTTACCAGCCTCACTTTCTCCTCCTGAGCCACCTAGATCCAGTGACCAGATATTCATCAGGATGACCAGAGATGGCCCAGGATGCAATGGGGGACCTTGGCTTTTTCAGGTATTCACATAGAGGGAGGTAACGCAAATTGAGTGAAAGCGTCTCTTTAAGAAGTAGTCAGGGAATGACCCTTTTGATGAGTAAAATGAAAAAATAACTAAATCATCCTGGGAGGGAAAGAGAAATTGTTATGATTGATAATCACTCTAAGTCAACCATCAAGTGGAGCTTGGGCGTTGAAAGTGAAAAGCATTTTCACTAGCGGCCTCTCCATGGACTCTGCCTGAAACTGAGACTTTTATTCAATGATGAAAAATATGATTTTATCATCCTTGGTAATAATCTACAGGTCACTATATTTTAAAGAATATCAGAAGAGTTATTCTATGACATTTTCTCTCTGAAATCTCTTTGAAAGAAGAGAAAAAGATGCTAAAAATAGCAATGAGGAAGAGGAGGAGGAGGAAGAGAAGAAAAGGAAGAAACAGTAATATCAATATGTGACAACTACAATGACAATTGCATTAACGCTTTACATTGACATAGTTCTTTGAAGTTTGCATATCACTTTACATATATTTCCTCATTTGAGCCTCACAATACTCCTGTGATAGAGACTACAGCTATTTCCCTGTTTCTTCAAAAATGAGGAAACTAAGGCTGGATAAAATACAATTATTTGCTCAACTATCTTGTTTCATGGGAAGAATTTGAACCAAGGCCTTCTTGATATCAAATCTAGCACCACCCTAGCTTAGCCCAGTGTGACATTGTTCTTAGAGGTAGAAATTTTTAGATTCTGTTTAGTTCCTAAAGAACGAGTTACAAATATATACAGAACTGAGTCAAATTTAGAAGAATACACATCATTCCCCAATTAATAAATGGTCAAAAGATAGGAACATAATTTTCAGACAAAGAAATCAAAGCTACCAATGATCCTTAAAAAAAATGCTTTAAATCACCATTGATTAGAGAAACACAAAACAACTCTGAGGATATCACCTCATACATATTGAAGTGGTTAATATGACAGAAGAGGAAATTGAGAAAGGGTGGAGATGTGGGGAAAATTTGGAAACTAATGCATTATAGATGGAGTTGTGAGCTGATCCAGTTATTCTGGAGAGCAATTTGGAATTATGCCCAAAAAGCAATCAAGCTGTGCGTAACCTTTGACCCAGCAATACCACTACTAGGTCTGTATCCCAGAGAGATCATAAAAATGGGGAAAGGACCTACATGTGCAAAAATGTTTACAGTAGTTCTTTTTTATGGTGGCAAAAAAATTGGAAATTAAGGGAATGCCTATCAGTTGGGGAATGGCTGAACAAGTTGTGGTGTATAAAATGTAATGGCATACTATTGGTCCATAAGAAACAATGAGCAGACAGATTTCAGGGGGAAAAAACTGGAATGACTTATATGAACTGTTACTGAATGAAGTGAGCAGAACTAGGAGAACATTGTACACCACAATAATAACACTGCGATGACCAGCTGTGATTGACTTATCTCTTCTCAGTAATACAATGATCCAAGACAATTCCAAAAAACTCATCATAGAAAATGCTATCCATCCGCATCCAGAGAAAGAACTGATGGAGGCTGAATGCAGATCAAAGCATATTATTTTCACTTTTTTTGTTTTGTGACTTTCCCCCCCTTTTGCTGTGTTTCTTTTTTCACACCATGGCTAATATAGAAATATGTTGTATATGACTGCACATGTATAACCTATACCAGATTGCTTGATGTGTTGAGCAGAGATGGAGAAAAATATGGAACTCAAAATCTTTCAAAAAATGAATGTGGAAAATTATTTTGCATACAATTGGAAAAAATAAAATGCTATTAAATAAAAATAATTTTAAAATAATTATGGTCATCTTGCACATCAAAACAAATTTTGAATAACCACAGGAATTTCCTTATAGAAAATACTTAGCATAGTTTTTTTTTCTCCTTAATTTGATCAATAGAGTTTTGTTGACATGCATTATTCATCATAGAACTTGACCAGCCTAACAAATTCTGTCATGCTTTTGAATGTCAGCTGAGCCCTGACAACTATTTGGTATCCCCTTTATTTATATCTTTTTGATATCTTCATGCCCACAATACCTATTTCAACTTTCTCCACTCTCAGCTTCCCAGCCTGTTCTTCCTCTCTTGCCTAAGCTAATGATTTTGCATTCTATTATTTTGAGAAGATGGATCATTTCTTCAAATCCCATCTTCATTTCAAAATTTGTATCTTTATATTCTTCTAAACAGAGTGATCCAATGGAAAGATTAATGAATGTCATCATCAAAATTCTGGTTCTCTTACTGTTGGTCTCCATTTCTTCATCTATAAAATAAAGAAGTTAGATTAAAGAGATTCTAAAGACTTTCTAGCACCCAAGTGGCAATCCATTTTTAGTTTGTAGCTCAGGGAAAAAAGATGTACATCCTTCTGCCAAGGCTAACCCCTCTACTTGTCTTTCTTTTCCATACCTTCCTACTTCCTTTAGAAATCCATTCTCTCAATTAGCTACCCCATGCCTATTTGGGGAGAGGAGGAAGATAACACATGGCCCATCCCCACTCATGCAGAGTAACAAAGAACTGAAGCTAAGGACATTTGTTCCTCATTCTTATTCACTTTTACCCTTATTAAAAGGATTTGTCTGTCCAGTAGCCCAAAGTTTGTTTTCCTTTTGGGGCTGGAGTGGGGGAGAGGCAAAGTCCAAACTACACAGTAGAAAAACTATTCTAGATACTATGTATAATCATATAAGAAATCGTTATCTATCAAAGAGGGAAACTTGTATTATTTACATGGTGGTGTGAGTCTTTTGTTTTATACAATTTTATATAGGCTCTTTCCCATCTTTTGTGCTTTCATTTTCTATAAAGTGGAATAAAAGCTATCCTGTCCCTGAAAAAAAAACAGCTTTTTTTTTTTTAGCATCTTTAATTTCTTTCCATTCACTCTCTCCTTCCCCTCTACCTTCAAACAGGTTTCCTTTACTATCTTGAAAAAAAAAAAACTCCCACACTGCTCCACCTTACTATTTTGCTATTCATCATCTACTTTTCATAGATAAACTTCACAGCTGAGTGATCTATACTCAAAATAATTGCTATCTCAATTTTTCTTTTCCCTTCTGTAATCTGACTTCCATCCTCATCATACCACTGAAACTCTTCCCTAGAAGGTTGCCAATGACTTATTTATCACTAAATCGAATGGCTCTTCCTCTCTTCTAATTCTTCCAGGAATTTCATAGGATTTAGAGATGAAGAAGATCTTAAAGATAATCTAGTTGAAACACATATCTCATAGATAAGAAAACTGGGGCCGAGATAAGTGAATTGTCCAAAGTAACACAGGTGTTAGATAGCAGAAGTAGTAGTAGAACCTGGGTCTACTTACACAAAATTATTTAGTCTTACTTCTTTGTTCTTGAATTCACTTCATCTTTCAATAAGTCCCTTTTTTCTTCATCCCATGACTTGGTCCTATGGTGATTCTCTCCTTACTTGTCTGTCCCTTTGGTGTCCTTTTTTTTCCCCCCACCTCTTAATTGTGGTAGTTCCCTAAGCTTTAGATCTCAGTTCTATTCTTGCTTTTTCTTCCCTTTCCACCAGGAAGATCTTATTCATTCATTGTGACAATGCCACTGTCAATACTATTTGGATATCTCTCATATATTCATATCCAACCTTAGTTTGTCCTCCAGTTTTTATTCCTATATTTTGAACTGACTACTGAACATTTATTTTTTTATGTTCCATTGTCACCTCAAAGTACATATCTTAGATGAATCTCATCATATTCCTCTCCAAAACAACTTCCACTTTCTGACTTTCTTATTTCTCCAAATGTACCATTCTTCTCTCAATAATCCAGGTTCAAAATCTCCTAGTCACTTTTTGTTATTGGGCGTTTTTTGACCCTTGATTCAGACACAATTCAATTCATAAACATTTACTGAATGCCTATGTAATAAACAGAGAGAATAGGTTGTGAGGGGACTAGTATGGCAAGACAGGCTGGTCTCTGCTTGTAGCATGAAAATATCTGTGTTTTGCTCAAAGGGAGACAGAAAAGATACCTCAAGTCGCTTATTCCTTCACTCTTTTCTCAGGGAGACTTTCACTGCTGCCAAGAAGGGAAGAAGGGAGTTGGGGTTGAAAGTCACTCTTCTCTCCTCAAAGATAAGGGCTAGAATTATATCTATTTGAACAATTAAATATTGTTAATGAGGAGATATGATCGGTTTCAATCTAACTTTTGATTGCTATTTCTTTTTATTGGGGGATAGGGAGAGCCTAAGCTCAATATACAAGGCTTAACCCTTTAACTTTTAACACCAAAGTCCAGTTCAACAGTGAACAACAAAGAAACTCATTCATCCAAATGACAGCAAAATAGAAATCAGAGATGGTATACACAGGAGAATATACACCAGACAATACAGAATGAAGGAATTCTCCCTCTGGGAGTGAGGTAACTTGGCTAAATCAAGACAGATAAGAGTCGCTAAGTCTTACTAACTTACTAAGGGGAAACTCCTTAAATCTCTAATGTAGCAAGCTGGTGAGGGGCACATGATGGAGGCTGAGAGCTCTTCTCCCATCTTCCCAGAGTCTTTCCCTTGAGCAGATCCAAGGGGAGTTGGCCTCTCATCTTCTTTCTCAAACCTGTAAGCCAGAAGTTTCTGAAGTTACTTGAAGCTTATAGGACCCAAAATAAAATGGAGGCTGGGGTTCTGCTGTCTCACCAATTGTACTGCTCACTTGGGGCAGGACTTTCATTTCTACCAAGGAGGAGAGACTCCTATACCAATGGACTTTAGGACAGGGGTTACACTATTATTTGCAAAGCATGAGGGTTGCTACTTTACATGGGCTCAGCATCATTAACTTCTATTGTACTTTCATCCTGGTCAAGACAGGGAACTTCAATGCAAAAATGGGGGGAAAGGAGGCTTGAAAAGAAAGCGTAATAGCAAGTGAAAGGGGCCTTAGTCTTAGGATAAGAAGACCTATCTTCCAACTTTGACATTTAACTAGCAGAATGATTTTGGGGCAAATCATCTAATATCTCTGAGTCCCAGTTTCCTCATATCTAAAATCCACATAATAATACCTGTCAGACCTATTTCACAGTGTGAAAAGAATATAAGCTAAAACTTTATATTCCAAAGAATATAAAGCTCAAAGAATATAAGCTCCTTGAACTCAGGATCTGTTATACTTTTGTTTTTTATATGCCCAGAAACTATCACAGTGTCTAGCACATAGTGTGTATTTAACAAATTCTTGAATATGCTTGCTTGATTGAATAAACTTTTCTGTGTTTTCCTAATTCCATATTATTTTGCACCATGATCCTTCAGCCCCTGGTTTTAGTATCCATCCTTTCCTCCTAACCAAGTCTTATCTATCCCTTAAGGTGGATCAGCTCAAATATATTTTTCCTTCCCAATATATGAAATGGTAGAAAGAGAGTTAGGTTTGTAGTCAGAAGAGTCACTTTCAGATCTTGCCACTGCTACTTGCTACCTGTGAGACCTTAGATAAATCACTTTACTATGCCTCAGTTTCTTCATAAAATGTGGATGGGGTAGGAGTAGAACTTGACTAGATGTCTGGTAGCATCTTGTCCAGTTTAAAATTAAATCTATGATCCTATCAACTAATAGGCTTCATTTTCTCTATCAATCATCTCAAAATCAAGAACTACTGTATGTATTGCTTATATTTTTGTATTTTATTATGCAACTGTATCATTTGACTCATTTTGTATTGTCACCTCAACTGGATTCCATTAGATAGGGCTCAATTGAATACTTCTTATAGTATACAACATAAAAGAAGGAATTGAAATATAAAAATGAGAAAAACATAGACCCATCTCTCAAAAGACTCACAGTCAAGTAGAAAAAATAATATTACTGACAAATAATATTATAGAAGGTGAAATATGATAATTTTACAAAAAAAAGAATTCTATGAGAGTTCAGGAAAGGGAGAGGAAATTTTTGGCTAAGGGGATTAGGGAAAGCTAGTATATTGTATTATTTTGCATCCTTCAAAGAGTCTGGTACTGAGCCTTATCCAGAACAATCAATGAATATTGGTCACTTGACATATTTAGCTCACTTCTCCCACATTGTAACAATGACTCAGTTCCCGACTTGGAAAGCACTCTGCTTCCTAAAAATGAAATGACTTCTCCAATAGCAGCAGCTAAGAACCTAAAAATAAGAGACATTTTCTTCCATTTCATTGTGTTATTTGTCTATAGTACCATAAGGCTTTCTAATAGACAACCAGAGCTAGAATGAGCATATGACCTGAAAAAGCTAGTTTTTACCTCAGTCTCCTATCCTGCTACAGCCACATCTGCAAGAAAGAATTTAGTGCACAACACCAATATCCAAGGTCACAATGGGAATCCTCCTGTTATAGTCCACACTGTCATTCTCTGTACTCATGCTCAGTCTATCTACATTATTCTCTGTCTTCATGATGTTGCTGTGGATCCTCAATTTGGCATTTAAAATCTTTCACAATTAGCCCAGATGAGATTTTCAGTGTATACTCTCCTTCATGTTATAGCCAGATTAGGTTATTTTCTGTTTCTTTAATTAAGCACTATCTCCTTCCTGCCTTAGTACCATTGCATTGGCCTTCCCTTATGTTTGGATTGTACTTTCTCCATATTTCTGAGTCTTATAAACCCTAGCTTCCATCAAGGCTTGGTCCTTGTTTCATTTCCTCTTAGATGATTTTCTTTATTCTCTTGTCAGCATTTCTCTCTTTCCTTAAATTATCACACGTATGCTTCTTGTTCCATATATTACATCCCTCAAGCAGAACTTAAGGTCTTTGAAGATAGACACCATTGTTTTATTCTAGCTATAAAGTGGTTGAATTACCCTATAAATGTCATCTGATGAAGCATTCAAAGCAAAGTTTTTATAAGCTTTGGTTGACAGTGGGGAAATTTGGGGGACTCCCTGCCATTTGTGGCTTAGTTTTAAAGGTCTTATACTACAAGATGACATGGAGCTAGAAGAGCTAATGACTCAGTAGATTTATTAAAGCAAGAGACTGAACTTTTCACATCCAAAGTCTCCCTAAAGATGGGACATTAAATGATACTCATTGTATATTGTGGATTAGGTATGGGAAGGATCATCTGTTCCTTCTCAATGCTTCAACTTCTCTTTCATTCCAGGGCTATCTTAAGTTACTTCCTAAAAAATGGTTGAGAGAAGATCATTGACCCAATTTGTTTTACTGACCTCCATGTAACTATGAGCCCATGGGATTTAAAGAAAACTTCCTGCTTCAATTTGAGTTACATCCTTGTGCTTGTTTTTTTCCCTGATATTTGGCAACTACATATGTATCTTGAAATAGACATGTCCAGGCGTGGAGGCAATCTTGTGAATTCAAGAACTCTGGAAGTTCCATGGTTCTGAAGTCCAATAACAACAAGCAGAGGAGTCTACAAAAATGATTTTAGGAAATTTGGAAATGATAGACAGTCAGCAAGAAGAAGATGGGCCCCAGATTGGTCATTTCACCAGCAGCCAATTGTTTGGATATTATAAGTCTAAGATGAAGGGCAAAATGCATAATTAGCAGTCTGCAAAAGTGCTTCATATTCTGATCAGTATGAAGTATCATCCTCATAGCAGATTGTAAGAGTTAATATAAAGTAAGTCATTAAATCCTGGTTTGAGTGTCCTTTTGACAAATGTGCCCTTATAATCACCTGTGCTTAGTACTCCTTTTGTATATATTAATAGATCCTTTTTCTTATATCTGATTCATAAGGATTACCTTTTTATTTACCTATTTTGTGAGGGTGGGTGTGGGTCTGGAGGCAAAAAAAAATTAAAATTGTTCCAAGAATATCAGGATGGGAATTTAAGAAGCCATAAAATGTGAGAATAAGGAGTCCAACACCACCCATCTTAAAGGCTAGGGCCCTCAGGACAAACCCCAGTTTAAACCATTGGTCATGTCCATCATGTCTTAACCTTTGAGACCCTATTTGGGATTTTCTTGGCAACAATATTAGACTGGTTTGCCATTTCATTCTCCACATGCCTGCGTACAGAACAAGGAGTACCTTAGTAATTGTGGACCCAGTAGAAGGTCTTCAAGATTATATATTTATGTGTCTCTGGTAGCTAATACATTACAGTTCATTAATAAGTACTAGCTGCTTAGATCACATTGGATTGGATTACAAGACCTCTAGTTTTTGTCTTGATGATAAGGAAGGTACCAATCAGAGGTAAGTTGACTGAACATTGCTACTCACTGGGGATATTCTTTCATTGACTAGTTTTGACCCCCCTCAGACTCTTTTTCCTTCTTAATACCAAGGTGGAGGCCTCAAGTATAGTCTATGGGCCAAGATTCATCACTGACCATCTAACAGTATTCATTGGCCCTGATAAAGAAGTTCTTTAATCCAGTTTCTCACTCTTAGAAGTATATGCCAATTAGTCTAGTTCCACAAAAAATCCAGAACTCCAGAAAACACTGATGAGGTGATCTTGTTTGGCATCAAACCAAGGACCCTAACCCTGAGCACAGTATAAAAATTTGAAAGAAGAGAATTTAGAGAGCAGAAGATCAAATAGCTAACCCAGATGGCCTATAATAAATACCATCCTAGTTAAGTAGTAACTAGGTAAGAAGTAACTTGATATGCCTTTATTTGAAAGACAATGGAATTAACGAAGCTAGAATTGCAGGAACAATAACCAGCAAGGATGCAATCTTGAGAGGCTGTTACTTGAGTGGATTCAGTGCTCAGTACTCACAGTCACAAATTATGGACATATGCAGATTGCTTGCAGATTTACAACCTGTCCTCACTGCTTCTGGACCTAATTTATGTATCTATTACAGAATATTCAGGGTATTGCCTTGTTGTTGAGGCTGCTGGAATTTCATGCAGAGGATAAAAATTAGAGACATATACTACTTAAAAATAAGTGTATTAATACCATTGGACCTGAATTTTTTAGAGAGGATGTGGGACAGAAGAGAACAGTGTATAAATGTTCAATCAGCAAACATTTTGCTAAGAGCTACAGGTATAAAGAAAGACATAGTCCTCTCCCTCCAGGAGTTAATATTCTACTAGAAAAAAAATAGCACAATATATACATATATACACACACACATATATATGTATATATACACATACATATACACACATGTATACATATATATGTGTATGTTTGTATAAATTATAACTATAACTACATATACCATGAAGAATCAAGACTGGGCACTAATATCTTTAAGGTTCATACTCTCTGACTGAAATACTCATGCACATTTTAAAGTGATACACCTTACTAGCCAGAGTCATTATAACACTGGTGTTGATGACAACAAGGTTTATAATTTTATGGACTTCACCTTCTCACTACCAGTGAATCAAGACAGCAGCATAGCCCATACTGTGACTGTGGAATTCTATCCCAACCTACACTACAACTATCAAGTCTGATCCCCAGAGCAAAGGTAGCTACATTTCCCCTGAGAGGTCTAAAGGGATTCATGTCTTTTTTAATGCTATTGCTCACGAGCCCCGACTGTTTTGCTCCCCCAATAATTTTGTCTTGAAAGCAATTAATCAGCCCAAATCAAATAGTTCAAAAAAAAAAAGGGAGGAATAGGGAGTTACTAAGTTAGCACAGGAAAAATAGTTGGAAATTCTATGATGAACTCTTCTACCAGAACAAATAAAGCACAGGAGAAAATGACTCAAAATTAGAGAGAGTTTGTAGTGAAGTGATAACTCACAGTTGCTTCCTGGACATTCTTTTCTCTATTTCAAAGGCCCTATATGATTCTTCACTTGGATATGCAAGAGCTTTCAGCTAGACTCCTTATAAAGTTATGAAGTACCTTTTCTTCAGTGTAGAGTTTGTCCTTGTATCCTAATGAAAACTGCCACCAACATTGCTATTCCTAGGATGCTGCTAAGACAATAACTAGAAGTTGAAACCCTCTTATATTCCAAAGTTAAAAATGCCATCTTCGACCCAGGGAGGAGAGAAGAAAGAGAGACTTTTCTCCCCAGCCTTTGCAATTCTCTCTCAAAGACTTCACTCTAATTTTTCTCTCCTCTAAGCTTCTAGACACTCAAAAAGTGATTTTCAAGTTGATTTGTTATTTTACAGGTGACCTGTAGGGTATATCAGTACATACATTAGTTCAATGTCTTTGATTCATTGTTTGACTGAGCACAGATATCTAGACCTTGTCCTCACTTATTCCATATCCCTGATCAATTGATTCAATCAATGTATTCTCACCTGGTAAAAGTACCACTATATAGTATCTTAATTGTTATGTCAATTGTGATGGAGTGATTAAGCTATTCAATTGACCAGTCATCCTTATAGCAGAACCCTGAGTTTATAAAATACTAGCAGTTGAAATGATCTTCAAAATCATTTAGCCTAACTCCATTATCTGATATCTGAAGAACCTGAGGCCCATGGAGGAGCTGTGTAATTTGGTGAAAAGATGTTGGGATTTACAACCTGAAATCTGGATTTAATTCCAATGTGTAAATTTGGGAAAGTAATATTAAGTATCTTAAACTTATAAGGATGTAACAAGGTCTTGAATACCCAGAACACTTTCTATATGGGCAATGCCACAAGGGTGAGAATAGTCTCTTTCCGTTGGCTGTGTAATCAGAATGGGCTGTCTTAAAAACTACCAGACTAGGAGAGAACCTCTGTGTACCCCTCTCCTTCCCTCTCTCCCTTCCTAACACACACACACACACACACACACACACACACACACACACAGACACAGATGCGCGGCACACACACACACACACACACACACACACACCATCCTCCAAGAGTAAAGTATTCATCCAGAGCATGAGCACTATGAACCAAGGGTCACTTACAACTTCCTCTCAGCTCCCAAGAAACTGGCTTGGCCTTTTATTCTTTTCTCTTGTCTTTTTCAGTTCTAGGTGCAGGAAGTTGAATGCCTGGACTCTGGAGCTTGAACAATGGGTAACTTGGAGCAAGTATTTTTTCCAGCCTAATATTTCTGCCAAGAAGCCCTGAGAAGTCAGGGGGGCTTTAGATTTGGAACTTGGTGAGACTATACCTCATAAAAACTGAGTTAAACTGGAATTTAATCCTTCTTCCTTCTCCAAACATTTAGGCAACACAGAGAAGATTATGCTTTTCAGGTACCGGGGAAGAATATTGGTACGTTGGTTCTTGTTATAGCTTTTGAACCTAATATTCATTTGAAGGAATATTAGTGTTTAGGGGGAAAATAGAAATGGGGCTCTGTGGACTCCCTAAAATTGGATGAATACCACTTATGGGTGCTTGAGTTTGTGACAGAATCTAGATACCAACAATTCCTCTTAAGAGTACCAGAGAACCCTAGGGGAGAGGTGAAATGTAATATATTTGACCTTCAGGTGGTATGGGACCATAGGGGTCACTGTTGCATGAGCTTCAATTACCTAATCTGGAGAATAAGTGGGGTGGACTAGACAACCTCAGAGTTGCCTTCCATCCCTGGACCTTTTGGCTTGATTATGCTTTGACCCGCAGCATAAATAAATCCACAAAAAATTGAGATGTTATCATGAGTTATTGTACCTCGGAAGTTGTTTCTTCACTCTGATTTGTCAAAGGAATTACTTCGTAATTTTCTCTTTGCTTAAGAGTTTTCTTTCAATTTGTTTCTTTTGTTTGTTTAACAATGAATAATACAAAAAGAACAGGGAAAGAGCATGGAGAATAAAAAAGTATAGAGGAATCTTGAGGAAACAATTTAGTATTTAAGAAGATTCTTTCCCCTCCCTTAAGATTGAAATGAAACTGGTAAGCACCCATTTTATCATCAGGGGAATTCTTCTCTCTCAAGGACATTTAAGTGCCCAAATCAAAATTGTATCATTCCTAAAGCACCGCCATGAGGCTGATAGAGGAATTGCTTTCCCTAATTTCACTACCACTCCCCAAATAATAGGAATACTCAAACAAAGAGATGGGAAATATTACTGAGTTAAGCAAAACTATGATGGTCCTAGGAATGACAATTTTTTATCACCAGAATAAAGCCAGACGGCTTGAAACTTAAAAAGACTACAAGTCCTCAACTATTATTTTACCCATGGGAAATATATAGCAGCAACCTTGTCACCAGCCTGCCTACCTTCTCTCCACATCCTGATGACAGGAGCCATTGAAACCTCCTTCAGAGTCACAAGTCTAGCTTGTCTTTTTCTAAGTAGTTCTGGGCTTAAGTACAACCCAAAACATGTCTTTACCCCTCACCTATATGATGGACTTTATGGCTAATAGCACTGATCCTAGACAAACATGGGAACTAGGTTAAGTTTGACTAGGAGTCCCACACTTCTTATTAACATCTTGGTATTTTATTCTCAGGTATCTTGGCAGTTTAACCCCAACACTTTCAAAACTGTCAGTTCCTAGAAATATTTTTACTATGTGCATTTGGTCTACTTTAATGGTTCTTCTTTCCATGATACAATATGGTCTAAGTGTCTCTCCCTTCTTTAGATTCCTTGAATGTTGATCTCTCAAAACCCTTTTATTGGTGTCATCTAATCTTCTCTCTCTCTCTCTCTCTCTCTCTCTCTCTCTCTCTCTCTCTCTCTCTATATATATATATATATATATATATATATATATATGTATACATACACACACACATATATATAGTATATATATAACATACTATATATATAAAGTATATACATATATATATAAAGTATATATATATACTTAATCCAATTTAGATACTTTTCCTCTCTCTTTCAGGTGGTGATTGCTGGATTCCTTGAATACTTATTTTGCCCTGGTTACTTTCTTGGGGAACAGATGTTAGCCCTTTTCTTTTCTGAGGAGGAGGAACAATGCTTACCATCAGATAAAGACATAGGAGTCAAGGCCTCTGTATCCCAAACATCTGAAATAGACATCTAATGGGCTCAGGCCATGGAAGAGCTCAAAAAGGATTTTGAAAATCAAGTTAGACAGGGGTTACCTGAAAGCCATGATCAAAAAAAGAGCCTAGACATCATCCTTGATTGACTGTTGCTCAATCATGTCCAACTCTTTGTGACCCCATTTGGGGTTTTCTTGGCAGAGATCCTGGAATGGTCTGCCATATTCTTCTCTATCTAGATCATTTTACAGATGACACAACTAAGGCAAACAGGATTAAGTCACCTGCCCAGAATTTCACAGCTAGTGACTGTCTAAGACTGGACATGAACTCAGAAACATGAGTTTTCCTGACTTCAGTCCCAGCACTCTATCCACTGTGCCACCAAGTTTGATAGGAGAATTTTTAAATTTGATCAAGAACTAAGTATGTGTTCATCCTTCATTGCCAAAGAAGACCATGCCATCAGAGAAATGATGACATGACTTGCACTTGACTTTGTTTTGAGTGAGGGAGGGCTGTACAGGTCACCAACCTCACTTCTTCTCCAGAAGTAACTGAATCCAGTGACCAGATATTCATCAGGATGACTGGAGATGACCCAGGATGAGGCAGTTGGGGTTGAGTGACTTGCCCAAGGTCACACAGCTAGTGAGTCTCAAGTGTCTGAGATGAGATTTGAACTCAGGTCCTCCTGACTCCTGCACTGCTGCTCTATCCACCACACTACCTAGCTGCCCCTGATCAAGGACTAACAATGGCTTGAATGGCATCATTTCCTCAAGTTTCTTGGGAAACTTCAATTTTATCCAGAATTCCCTTGAAACATCTTTACACAAGAGAAATAAACTGTTTTTAAAAGTTTTCAGTCTCATTACCTCATAGGCACATAGTATGTTTACCTGGACACCTGTTTATTAATGGATCTCTGGGAGTTAAAGGACATTTCTGCCCCCTTGGGATCAGTCACTTAAATACTTTGCATCTGTAAGGGACAGGCTTGGAGTCAGTAAGATCTGAATTTTTAAACCCTGCCTCAGTCATTATTGTCATTAGACTCTGAATTCTATGTGAGTATGAGCTATCTACTTTATGAGCAAAGCAGAATCACATTAGCACAAAGGAAGAATGAGACATGCAAATCTAGAGACATCTGTAACCCAAATGTTCAGTCTACTTGTGCCTGACTTGTGATAGTCTCCCAAGTTCATGTAGGTCTGATCAACCACAATGAATACACTGTAACTTGACCCCAGCATCTGATGCAGTTGATCCTCTCTGAGTACAAATGACGAACAGCATTTGTGTCCGCAGTCCCCAGTGCTTAGCATAGTTATTGGCACATGATAAACACCTAACAAAGTTATTTTTATTATGGTGGTGGTGTTGCTTTTGGATGGGCCCAGAAGGCATTTTTACAAACATAACCTTGGGTGTCAAACGATACCAGAATCATACATCTACTACTAAAATGACCCTTAGAATCGTCTCATCCAACACCTTTGAGATGTAATAAGTGAGAAATTCGAGGTACAGGGAAATTCAGTGACTTGCCCAAAGTTATACTGCTAGAAAACAGAACAGCTAGGATTCTAACCTAAATCTTTTGGGTCCTAATCCTGTGCTCTTTCTAGCACAGCCGAAACCCAGTGCTAAAAATATGCCTTTGGGCTACTGATTTCCAGGAAAATTGATCCATGTGAATGGCTGGTCTTCTTTATATATTGTTATTATTTTTCAGTAGTTTCAGTTGGCTTCATTTTACAGATAAGGAAACTGAGTTAAATGACTTGCCCCTGGTCACATAGCTAGTAAGGGCCTGAGGTTATATTTGAACTCATGAAGATGAGTCTTCCTGATTCTAGGCCCAGCACTGCATAAACTCAGGAGAGTTTATATATAATATATAATCTAGTTATCCTAAGTGAGAGATGATCCAGGTAGGAATTGGGAGGTAAGCGAGAGCAAGTTAAAATGTCTACCAATAGTCTATCAGATTCAATGCTATTAATCTACAGAAGAACTCTGAAAGCTACCTGAAACCTTTCACTATACCTTTCAAATATCCTGATGCTAAACTCCTCACACATCTGCCTACAATTATCTTAATCAGCAGGCCATGAAATAAAGACTCTTTGGTTTATCATCCCACCTGTTTCAGTTACAGGCAGTATGTCACCAACAAAATATTAAGTGCTGACCAGCTGGAACTGATAAAAAGGACAAACATGAATTGTAAGCTCTTGAGCAAACTAGTTTTAGTCAACTGTGCTTCACCCGTCACAGAACCATCTCATTCCACCTGGCTTTGTTTCTGCTTTGTTTTTAGTTTTTTCAAAGCCCAGATTTGAGAGAATAAAGAAGCAGATCATTTGGAAACCCAGGGCAAATGTCAGATTTGCAGAAAATAAAGGGAAGAGACAGTGTCTACACAAGAATGATTATATCTGAATTCTAAAAATGAATATATGATCCTACTGGGACATTTTTTTTAACAGTCTACAAGGTTGAAAGTGGGCCATCCCAGAGACTACTAAATTATTAAATCATTTGGGTCAAAGGTCTTAGAATAAGAGTTCTTAATCTGGGATCTATGAACTTTTTAAAAAAATACATATTTTAACAACTATTTCAATATTCTTGGTTTCCCTTGTAATCCTATGTCTCTTACTTTAACATTAGAAATTATTCCAAGAAGAGATCCATAGGCTTCATTAGACTGTCAAAGTGGTCCATGACAAAAAAAAAAGTTTCAGAATACCTTAAAATTAAATGAGGATCTAACTTGTCCCCTCAAGTACCAAAAGGAACCCAAATGGAAAGTGTTTAGAAAGACTTTTAAAGATATTTGGCATAGAATGTCTTTGTATTTAAAGAATTTCAACATTGTGTCATGATAAGATGTCATTAGAGTGATCTAGGGAAGGAGAAGGAGGAGAAAAAGCATAATACTGAGCTCATATTTATGTATTTTACAGTTTGCAAAGCATTTTTATACACAACTCCTGGAAAGAAGACTGAAGTCAGTTTGAATTCAAGCTCTGCTCACTTTGGGACCTAGGGCAAATAATCTCTCGGACCTCAATTTCCTCTTTTGTAATCATAGTAATTTACATTTATAACAGAGGTGGCTGGTAAATGTTCAATAACTGGCTATCTGAAAAAATTTTTATGTGACAAACTTTTAAATTTAACATACATTATTAATATTTTCTCCATCATTTGTCTGAATCAATGAAATAGCAAATCAAGTCCAGAATATTTAAACTATTTGCCAGTTTCTAAGGTGTAAGTGCTCTCACAGAAAATTTAACGATTAGCTCTTGGAAGTCAGTTAAAGCTGGCTCCAGCACATCTCTGGTATATAAAACCTTGAAATTTTCAAAGACCTTTACGTATATTATTCATTAGAGCTTTAAAGCAAGCCTGTCAAATGGGTACTATAAGTACTATTGTCCCTATTTTCCAGATGAGGAAACTGAGGACTAGAAGACTCTTTATCCACCATAGATACTCTTTGCACTAAAACATTCTCTCTCCTCTCTTTCCCACTGTGGAAACCTTGATGCAAAAGAGAGTAACTAATTTGCCTGTGTTCACACAAACCTACTAAAAGGCAAAAGAAAGACCTGAAGCTTGCTCTTCAGATTCCAGTTCTAAGTTCTTTCTTCCACACCAAAGCAGCAATGTTGCCCAAAGTGCACCAGATCCAGTCAGAGGATCTGGGTTGGAAACCTAGATCTACTATTCAATACTACATGACCCATGAGTCCTTCCCGCTCCATGGTCCTCAGTCAATCTGTAAAATAAGGTACCATGTGACATGGGCCCTTCCTCTAAATCTATGATCATATGATCCCATAGCAGATTATAACATCCTGGGCAATGGCACCATTCCCTGGAGAATAGAATCAATGAAGAAATACTTGATCAAGGCCAAAAAACAAGGAAAAAAGAAAATGTTTTAAGATAAAAGTCATCGTATTTAAAAGATTAACTACAGACTATAAATTATTAGCAATGGAAGGGACCCTTTCAGTCCCTATTTGTCCATGTCTATGCACCCTGTATAAGTTGTGCCCATGTCTTCTCATAAGTTAAGATTTTGTGTTCCTGATATTTGCATTGGATTTTGAAACAATCTCTTTCCTTGTTCCCTCAGTTCTGGTCTTGGAAAAAAATTTTTTAAAAACCAGGTAGAGGTGGGGAGGAGCCAAGATGGCAGAGTAGAAAGATTCACATATGCTAGCTCCGAACCCATAGCCTATGGATTTCCTCCTCTAAAAAAGAACTCCCAACAAATTCTGGAGCAGTGGAAGCCAGGCAGCAACACAGTGAAGGAGATTTCCATTCCAGAGAGCCCTGAAAAATCAATCCCAAAGGTCCGTCACACACCAGTTGGGAGCGGAGTCCAGCCCTTTCCTGGCCCCGTGGCACAGAGAGGAGCAGTTCCAGCAGATCTGAGCAGGATTCAGGGACGGAATCTCTGGCAGCCACAAATGTCCCTCCACCCACAGGTGCACAGGTCCGTGGAGACAATTCTGGCTGGCTGAGAGGGGAATGGGGTGTCTCCATAACTCAGGCCCCCTCAGGATGCAGCAGCAGAGGCAGCAGGCAGCCAGAGGCTCCTGGAGCAGGCAGGACCTCTGGTCCATTACTGAAGATCTCTGCCTAAACCCCCTGAGGGAACTGAGCCTGGGAGGTGGCCCTGCCCCTACCTGAGCACCAGAACTTAAACTCACATTGAATAGCAGCCAGGCCCCCCTGCTGAAAGCCCTGAAGCTGGGGAGCAGCATTTGAATCTCAGACCCCAAGCACTAGCTGGGTGGAGAAGAATCTCAGAAGTCAAGTAACTGGCTGGGAAAATGCCCAGAAAAGGGAAAAAAAATAAGACCATAGAAGGTTACATTCTTGGGGAACAGATGTTCCCTACCTTCCTTTCTAATGAGGAAGAAGAATGCTTACCATCAGGTAAAGACATAGGAGTCAAGGCCTCTGTATCCCAAACATCTGAAATAAACATTCAATGGGCTCAGACCATGGAAGAGCTCAAAAAGGATTTTGAAAATCAAGTTAGACAGGTGGAGGAAAAACTGGGAAGAGAAATGAGAGAGATGCAAGAAAAGCA
>CM053769.1:214554927-214580691 GCA_028658325.1 Potorous gilbertii
CAATTTGAAGTCAACGCTCTTGGGGAGGGACAGGATCAAAAGAGAGAATAGAAACAAAGGGGGGCAGGATAGGATGGAGGGGAAAAATATAGTTAGTCTTACACAACATGACTATTATGGAAGTCATTTGCAAAACTACACAGATATGGCCTATATTGAATTGCCTGCCTTCCCAAAGGGAATGGGTGGGGAGGGAGGGATGGGGAGAAGTTGGAACTCAAAGTTTTAGGAACAACTGTTGAGTATTGTTCTTGCTACTAGGAAATAAGAAATACAGGTAATGAGGAATAGAAAGTTATCTGGCCCTACAGGCCAAAGAGAAGATGGGGACAAGAGAAGGGAGGGATTGTAGAAGAGAGGGCAGATTGGTGATAGGGGAAATTAGAATAGTCATTGCACTGGGGTAGGGGGATGGGACAAATGGGGAGAAAATTTGGAACCCAAAATTTTGTGAAAATGAATGTAAAAAGTTAAATAAATAAATTAATATTTAAAAAAAATAAGGGCAAAATATAAAAAAATTAAAGAAAAATAATAACCAGGTTGAATGATAGCGTTCTGTGATGGGTTAAATCTATTTAACTAATATCGGTTCTTAAGCTCAAGTGCTTAATATTCATGTTTGTCCTTTTAATTACACCACACTGACATTCCTCGTTATCTTTTCTTAAAAATGCACAAATACCAATGGAATTCTCAGAGTGTGTGATATTTAAAGCTCTCACCATATGGCCTAAAAAATCATCTTTTTCAATCAATTAATCTCCAAACATTAATGAGGTATCTATTATGTGTGAGGTGCTATGCTACATGTTGGGATTTCAAGACCAGAAATGAAACAGTTCCTAGTCTTAAGGAGCTTGGATTCCACTAGTTGACACATGTGACACATCTGTAAGTATATAAAAAAAAATGAGTCTTTTTTTCAATTGGGTCTGCCTTTTCTTGACCCTGTTTGAGATTTTCTTGTCAAAGATACTGGAGTGGTTTCTCATTTCCTTCTCTAGCTTATTTTAAGGATGAGGAAACTAAGGCTAACAGGGTCAAGTAACTTGCCCAGGGTCACACAGCTAGTAAGTGTCTGAGGCCATAAAAGAACTCAGAAAGGAGGATCTTCCTGACTCCAAGCCCAGGACTCTATCCACTACATCTTCTAGCTGTATTTAAGTTTTATGAAAATATAACTTTTTAATTTTATTTTATTTGTTAGCAAAAGTCCCTAACTGTATATGTATAGGAGAATCAGTAAAACCTTCATTTAGATGGCGGCAGATGACCTGAGTTTCTTTCATTCATATGTATTTTATACATAAGGATATACATATATGTATAAAATTCATACAGACTATTTGTGCCTAGCCTGTTGTAGAGCATTCTGAGCTCATATTGGTCTGATCAGCCACAGTCAGATACACTGAAACTTCACTTTATCATGGTGATGTCATTTTGGTTCTCTTTGAAATTGAAGGACAACAACCAAACTATGTATAAGTGTGTGTGTGTGTATATATACATATATATGTGTGTGTGTATGTATATGTGCATACATATATGCATATATATGTATATTATGCATATGCATATCCCAGCTGTGGACTAGGAAACTTGCAGGTTAGACAAGCTACCAAAAATCAGACGTTATCAACATCTCTTTCCTATTAAAGTCCACTTCACTGGATCTCTTGATCCAAAGCAAATACCTCAAGGACATAGTTATCTCTCCTTTTTTTTTCTGAAATCTGAGGGTCTTGCAGTGGATAGAGTGCTAAGCCTATAGTCAGAAAGACTCCTTTTCATGAGTTCAAATCTGACCTGAGACACTTAGATCTGTGACTCTGGGAAAGTCACTTAACCCTATTCACATCAGTTGCTTCATCTGTAAAATGAGGTGAAAAAGGAAGTCTGTCCTTGGATCTTTGCTGTTTAATACATTCCATTGGAATCAAATCAGCATCACTTACCTTCGTTAGGTTCGATGAAATCTACGTCGTCAGCACTTATGTTTGTTCTGCTTGTTCAGGAAGTATTTTTCCCCTTTTTAACCTGTTCGTCATGTAGTCTGAAAACATCTAATAGCTCCTTTCCTCATTTTTTGAAGGAGATATGCTAATCTTTCTGCAGCTGCCTTGAAATGTAGAACCTTATATCTTGTTAGCATTCTATAATTTTTATTTGGGAACTTCTGAAAAATTCATTGGCATCCACTTTACTATTCTAAGTTGTACATTAACACTGGTATTACAACAACGTTGATGGTGCTAATTATATTTTCTCTTATTAAACTTCAGGACACCAATAAATCTCTTCATATACATAACTGGCAGTTTTCATCTCTCTGGATAACTGTTTCTTTCTTAACCATAACTTCTGCTGTTAAAACGCTAAAACTGCTCCAGTAGCTAAGATTCCCACTGCTTAAGTGACCAGTAAGAAGAGAAAATACCAAGCTGCCTTATAAAAACTCACAAAGAAAACCACCACCTGTCCACCACCCCAGCCCCCTGGCCCAGCTTCCCTGGGTACATATTACAAAGTTCTAACTCAGTAGGCAATTAAAGTTAAAATATGACTGACAGAAAGCAGCCATCACAAGGGTAGCTGATGATGCAATGAATATAGTGCTAGGTCAGGAGTCCAGAAAACTTGAGTTCAAATCCTGCCTCACATACTCACTATCTGTGTGACCTGGAACAAGTCATTTAACCAGTTTGCCTCAGTTTAAGCTGCTGTAAAATAGGGACCATAAAAAACTTCCATTTTGCTGTTATAATGGTTATAATTATTGAGCTTTCTTTAATCTTTTTTTCAGGTTCAGACAGAAATAGTCCTAAGTCAAGCTGTTGTCATTCTTTTATACTGAATGTTCTGCGGAATCCATATGGATGGATAAAATGCAATTGAATACAAAATATGGCCATGTAGAGAAACTAGGTGGCACAGGGGATTGAGTAAAGGGCCTGGAGTCAAGAAGACTCATCTTCTTGAGTTCAAATCTGGCCTCATACACTTCCTAACTGTGTGACCCTGGGCAAGTCACTTAACCCTGTTTGCCTTGGTTTCCTCATCTGTAAAATAAGGTGGAGAAGGAAATAGCAAACCACTCCAGTATCTTTGCCAAAAAAAACCCAAATGGGGTAACATAGTCAGACATTAAACTACTGGACACATAAAGCCAGCCATTGAAAACATCTTTAAGACAACTCCAGGAACATATACAATGATATATACTAAATCAATTCCTGGACAGTTTGGATTTCATCTACTAGTAGTAGTATAGTACTACTACTACTACATTTTGATCACTTTTCCTCCACATAGATAGGAGGTAAAGATCTATTAGAACCATTGTTCTTAAATGTGAATACATCAATGTTATATCAGGCAACAGCTTTGTTAGTGATATTGCTTTGGTTCTAGTGTAATTCATTTGTTGATTTCAAGGACGTTTTGAGATCTGTATTTATGGTACAAGGATTTCTCTTCTCCCCAGTAAAGAAAGATTCCTAACTTCTGATGCATAATTCTGGAGAGCCCTGTTAATTATTTGATAAGTGCTAAATTTTTGTAACCAGCAGTAATGTGTTGGCAGTTTCTGTCATTACTTAACATAATCTGCATTAGATCAGTAAGTCTGACCTCCTTAGGGATAATCCTTCTGTAATTTTTGATGGCAATGACTCAATCATAATTTGCCACCATAAACACTCCAGTTTTTATAAACAAATAAACATTTTCTGTTATTGTCAGTGGTGTTCTGTGACTTGTCATCACTGTCCTTATTTTACAGATGAAAAAAACAAGATTCACAGAGGGGAGTTTAATTTGTTCACCAACATCATTCTTCAGTGGGGTGCTATTTTGTTTTTTTTAGAAAAATGAATGTTTAAGGTCACTTTTCAGTCTCATTTTGTTGTTTTCAAATTGATACCTCCATTTACTAAGATAACAACATTCAGTACCTACAAATAGCCTACAGATGTACAATTAATCCCAGACAATAAAAATGTTAATGAATGTTATTAATCAGTTCTCACTAAAATAAAGTTAACCATTCCACTACATACTGATATCATTGGGAGAATTAAATTCAGTTGGCTCAGATATTAGCAAAACTCAGGTTTTGTTATCAGATAGAGGCTTGTTAAATTCTAAATCCAGTCATACAGCTACCACTGCAGTGAGAAAGAAATAACTAAAAATGGAACCTTGGTTAAAAGGAGCACAATGAGATTTTTTTTTTCTCTCTCCTATTAACAAAGAAGTTTGAAGGAAACTTGGTGGTTCCAAAAAACTGAGTGAATAGGGGTTTTCTTTCCTTTTCACCTTCTTCCTCTTTCCTCTGCAGATAGTGAGCATACATAGTTTGTGGTACCCAGGGGGGAAAAGCAGAAGCTCCTGCGGTCCTTCCCTGGAATTGTATGAGCCCCCCAGGACTTTAAAAAGAAACTATTTCATTTGATTCAGTCTCTCCCCTCTCTTATTCAATTTCCACTCAGCTTTCAAACTGATAATCCAAAAATAGAGACCTAACTCTCTAAGAATCCTACTCAAAGTTTTCCAAATGGCTCCCTATTGTTTCTAGGATGAAATAAAAAATTTCTAGTTCGGCATTTAATGTTATCTGCACCATGGTGACCACCTCCTTTTCTAGACCTATTTTGTATTATGGTTCCTGATGTACTCTGTTCCAATCAACCTGGCTATTCCCAAGAAAGCTACATTTAATCTCTGCCCCTATGTCCAGAACACATATCTTCTTCCCTCTTTGCATCTCTAGCTTCCTTCAAAGCATAGTTCAGTCTCCCACATTCCACTGGAGATCTTTCTTGATTTTTTCTTTTCATTCTCTCCACATCAGAATTACTGTATGTATATGTACCATAGATTCACTAAAACCCATGAATGCTGTATCTGTCATTTCTCAAAGGCAGAAACTGTTTTACTTTATTTTTTTGCTCTGTCTCCCCGGATTTAGCATAATTCCTTGTATATGGTAAGCATTTAATAAATATTTGCTGAAAATTGATTGAAATAAAGATTAAATCCTGAGCTATTAAAGACATGCATAACTCTCTAACTGTATGCAAGATCTCAGTGCCTCTGAGGAATACTTCTGAGAGTTGTAAATGTCTTAGACAGAGGTTCTTACTCTGGGGTTTGTAAACTTTTCAAAAACATTACTCAGAGAAGGCATCCATAGATATTATCAGACTAAGGGAGGCATGATGCATGCATGTGCACATGCGCACACGTGCACACACACACACACACACACTAAGAAGCCCTGGTTTAGAAAGTATTATCAAGAACACAGCTATCATTGACTTCATGATATGTGTACATTACTAATCAGGTTTTTTATATTATCTGTGCACAAGACCTTGGGTATTGAATATTATGGCCTGGCACCCAAAGCTCCCTAGAAGCACATAGAGAAAGCCACCTAAACTATCTAATACTCTTAACAATTGCAATGGGAATTGACCAATGGGAGCCCCTTCCTTAGAGCACACACATGTGTTTTCTAATGACAAATCACATGGGAGGCCTGGTAAGTCTGCTTCTGGAAAGACATGATGGTATATAATGAGGACTCTGCTTTCCATTTCTATAAGTTTCTGGTCATTTCATCATGTGCTAAAGAAATGAAACTTTGATTGGATCATGAACCAAAACTGGATGTGCATTCAAAAGGCACTCATCAGCTAAAGCAAGTGTGTCTGTCTCTATCTCCATCTCTCTGCTTCTCCGTCTTCATCTGAGTGAGTGAGGTGCCAAGAACTGCTATATGCCTCAAGGTATGAAGAGAGAACTGGAACCAGTGATCTGGCTTGATAACAGAGAGAAGGTTGCTAGTGCTGGCTGTTTCTTCCCATCTGGAGGTGTACAGAAGCCTTTGTGTTCTCAGTCATAGGAGAGAGGCTCACTTTGGCTTTTTGATTGCTCACTCAATTCTGGCCCAGCAACGAATCAAAAGTTTGTTCTTTTGCCACGTGTTTAATGGTCTAGAAACAATTCTAGAAAAGCTACACATGCTCTCAAGTGGAGAGTAAGGCCTTCCAGTAAATGTTGTCATATACTTTCCAAAGCAGGGTCATCAAGTTTCCAAATGTGGTTTGGCAGCAGACATGGAATATTGTGCATACACTGAGAATGTGGCCCCCACTGACTAGTCTCCATTTACACAAGATAGAAAAGAAGTCTCAGAGGCCATCTGATGTAAGAGATGACTGAATGTGAATCCCCTCTACAATATACCCATAGCAAATGCTTATCCAGCTGTTACCTGAGGATCTTTACTATGTAGGTACATACTACCTTCCCAGGCAGTCTTTCACTTTTGGAAAACAATGTTAGGGCACTTTTATTTATATCAGGCCTAAATCTAGAATATATATGTATGTACCTAGATAAGAGGAAGAGGGAGGGAAGGAGGGGGAAGAGAGAGGAAAAGAGAGAAAGGGAGAGAAAGAGAGAGAGAAAGAGAAAAAAAAAGAAAAAGAGAGAGAGAGAGAAAGAGAGAGAGATGAATGTATGTATAAAAAATTTATAGGATCATAAATTTAGAGCTGAAAGAACCTTCAAATTCATCTAGTCATGCTCCTTTTTACAAATAACCAAACTGAGGGTCTCCAGTTTAAGTGGTTTAATCTTTTTATGAAAAATTTGTAATGAAAATCTAATGATATCAACACTATAACCATAAATCTTTCCTATTTTAGCCCCTCTAAGTGACTTAAAACATTAAATGAAAAAGACTCAGACTTCTGGGTCACATGACCAACAAGAAAAAGGACTAAACATTTTCTCCAATCTTCATAATTTCTCTAAAATAAGAATTATGTCCAAGAGGTAACCTCATTCCAGCTGTCTCCAAAAGCTAAAATACCAAGAACCCTAATGAGATATCAACTTAATGAAATAATAGCAGAGGATAGTTTATAATTGCTAATATGACCACTCAGTACCACCACCAGTCCCTACCCTCAGGCGAGGCTGAAAGATGAATGGGTCCCTCCCACTTAAACTCTGGAATTCATTTAACAATTAGCTTGTTGCTTCTGTAGTCCTTGCCAGCACAAATCACCGCCTCTTCCCTCACCCTTTCATTCTTTGGAACCAAGCAAAAAAACTTTATTCAGCACCCCTTATACACACCTTGTACAGAAGAAGCAATGGTAAAAGAAAGCTGGAAGTTTGTGACAGAGAAGTAAGGAACTGAGGCAAAGCAGGCCTGAAGGAAAGGGGATTGACATCCACCTAGGGTCAGTTTCATGTAGGAATCTACTGAAGTCAGCTCATACTTGTTCTCTGAGTCAATTGCTAAATTTCCAGTGCCAGCATTTACACCTCTGAAATTGACAAACATTAGAAATCAGGACTGAAATTACCAAAGATCTCAGGAGGAAGAAAACTCAATTTAAAAAAATCAAGTAGAAGCTAATAAGCCAATGGGAAAGATATTAATGACAGAAAAGAAGATAGGCATCAGAGTATCTAAATTATTCCAAACATCTCCGAATAGCTATTGCAAGACTAAGGAAAATTGAATCACTATCCAGTGAAGGAAAGAACCCTAAGGCTTCCTAAGAGTATGGACCCACAGGATGATGTTCTTGAATCTTTCAAGGCAGAAATAAGATGAAAGCAGAATTAATGGTCTACACAGAAGAAATAATTGACAGAATAGAAAAACAAAATAAAACATGAATTCAATATAAAAAGTCACACCAAGAAAATTAGAGAACTGACTGAGAATGAAACAATATCTTCAGTAAAGTTGCAGGCTGCAAAACAAACCCACAAAAATTCAAGAAGCAATAATAAAAAGGAAAAATCCATTCCAAGTAACTACAAAATACATAAAATATTTAGGGATCAATCTACCAAAGCACACAAAATACTTGTATAAATTCAATTACAAAGTGCTCCTTAAAGAAATAAAGAACAATTTAAATACCTAGAGGAACAACATGCCAACATAGTAGAAATGACAATACTACCAAAGTTAATTCACAATTTAATGCTTTGTCAATCAAAATCTCAAAGGTATCCTTTACAGAACTCAATAAAATAAAATTCATTTAGAAGAGAAAAATATCTAAAATATCAAGGGAAATAATGAAAAAAAAATTAGGGATGAAGGAAGGATTTTACTTCCCAGTCTTCAAACTGTATTATAAAACACTAAAAGCATTTTGTTATCAGTTGAAAGAGAGAGAAGGAGATCAATGAAACAGGGTAAATGAGGGCAAAACAGAAGCAATGGAACTCAATGACACAGTGCTCAATATTAACTAAAAATATAAATTATTTAGGAAGGAAGTCCCTGCTGGGAAAACAAAGTGACCTGGAAGGAATAAGGTTGAGACCAACATCTTATTTCATATTCCACAATAATTTCAAAATGGATATGTGACCTTAATATTAAAAATCATACCATTAAAAAATTAGAAGAGAAACAGATCATGTACCTTTCACAGTGGTGAACAGTTGGAGATTTCTTCCAGTGACAGAACATTGAATGGAAACAAAAGCCATGAGATATTTTAATGACAGCCATTTCTGAAGTTCATCCCTTGTGAGAGCAGGAAGAGTGAAGTTCTGGATCTCATATTCCTTCCTCAGTCTTCATCTAAATAATGATCCTACTGGAACTGAATCAAATATCACCTAAAGTCTGTGTTGACCTTCTTTTTCTCCTTAGTCTGCTCACAAAAGAAATTTTCTAGCCTTGGGGCTAGAGGCACCTATATATGGACCAAAGATTACTCAGATCTAGGAAAGAGTGAATGAATGCAAAAGAATATATTAAACACTTACCACACATTTGATGTTGTGCTAAGAGTAAGGAATACAAATCTAATCCCATCCAATAAACATTTATTAAGTGCCTACTATGTGCTAGGTACTGTGCAAAGTAATGGGGATATAATTAATAAAAATAAGGATAGTCTCTTCCCTCAAGAAGTTTACAATCTAATGGAGGAGGTGGGCAGAGAGTGAGAGAATACACAACAGAAAGCAGGAAAGGGCAGGGAGGGCAAGAAACCAGGTTGTTCCCAAGGGGCCTCTTACTGTGTGGAGTTGAAATCAGGCAGAGCAGCACATGTAGAGTAGGGTGAGCCCAAAGTCCAGTTTCTATCCTCTCTAAAGGAAGACATTAGGAGAAGATTGGTACCTCCCACTCCAGCCATACAAAAAGAAGAGAAGAGAAGAAGAGAAGAGAAGGAGGTGTTATCCTTCAAGAATTTAACTAGCAACAGAGTGGTGAGATTAGAAGTGATGAGTTGAACCTGGGAGAGGCTTCTACGGAGGGCACACCAGGCAGAGAAGTACTTGCAGTGGAGTGAGCAAGATAAGTACAAGAAAGTCAGATATTGTCTGCCCTCAAGGAGTTTAAGTCCATAATAGAGGATTGATCAAAAAGTTCAGTCTCATAGTCTGTGCAAAGTGCATTCATGTGTCCAGCTGAGGCACTTCCTCAAGTAGAAGAGACTGGAGAGCCTAATTCCAGAAAATTGATGCTGGTAATGGAAGATTTTGAAGCATCTGTTGACACTCTCGAGATGATTCTGGTTTGCAAGCCATGTAGTCAATGGGGCAAGTCCTTTGACGGCTACAGAGGCATTCAAAAGAGCACTAATTAGCCTCTTCCCCTTTATTCTTGGTGGAGCACCTCTCTTGGTTTGACTTCAGTTCTGTGGCTAAGTTCTTCATGCTAGATGATATCTGGTGATCAACAATGCTATAATACAATCTCTCCATCAAGGCCAACATGTTGCAACCTCTTGAATTGGAGGTTACAACACTGTGAGTTTCAAAAGATCAGGAGAGTGAGGCACCTGAGACATGAGAGTTGATTCCATACTGAATTTTGTAGTCACCCAGAACCAATTGCATGAAGATCTAGGAGTGACCTTCCAAACTTGGCCCAGAGGTAGACAAGAAGAGGCTCATCCAGGAGTAATGCCTCATTTGAATGTGAACTTGGGGCAGGGAGAATCATGCTATGTAGAAAGTCTATTAAGAGTAAGCCCACTCTCCCTAAAGACAGAAATAGTATAAGGGAGAATATTCCTGCCAAGGTACTAGAGGGAATTGTTTGCATTCATGTTTTTATCATATCATTTAAGTACAATCTAAGAGATGTTAAGTTAAATAGAACTTGGGCACTAGTCATTCATGATTTACAGTGAGAGGATCACATTATAATGAAAACTTAAAAGTAAGACTTACCTTCAGTCTCCCTGGAGAACTTGAGGAGATAGATGTAGCCAGCGTAACTCAAGGACAAAGAGGAAGGATTGGTCTTTCAGGTGTCCCAGACAAGTCTTAAAACTTTAGACCTTTCCTTACCTTTTACCTCCAACATTACAAACAAAATTAAACTGATACTCTGCCCTTATATTGTGATGGACTGTTACATAAATTAATCCTTGTTAATAATAACTAGGTAAATAATATCAGTCCAATTAAAAGGACAAGTCTTCAGAAGAGTGTTAATTACGGGCATAGGTACAGACCAATGGGGTTAACTAATGATATTTATATGTATTCTATAAGGCTGACAAAGCACTTGCCTCACAATAATCCTGAGAAAGTAGGTAATGTAAATGTTATTCTCCCATTTTACAGATAGGGAAACTAAAAGAAAGTTTAAATCCATGGTCACATAGCTAGTAAGTGGTAGAGACAGGTTTAAAACCTAGTTTTCTCCATATTCCTTGCTCTTTTCACTACACCAAGACACTCTAACTTCCTGCTGTGTTGACTGTCCACAGATGAATAAAGCCAAGGGTAATTTGGGCTAGAAAAAAGCCTTGTGTATATCTCACAAAGACAGCTAGATGGCACAGGGGATACAGCACTGGGCCTGTAGTCAGGAAGATCTGAGTTCAAATATGGCCTCAGATATTTACTAGTTGTGTGAACTTGAGCAAGTCATGTAGCTTCTCTCTATCTCAGTTTCCTCAGCTGTATCATGGAGGTTGTAGTAACACCTAGCTTACAGGGATTCTGTGAGGATCAAATGAAATAATATTTGTAAAGAGCTTAGCATATAGTAGGCACTTAATAAATGTTTGCTCCCTCTTTCCCTATTTCCTTCAGTGTTTTTCATTTTATTTTTATGACTAGAACAAATCTCAAATACACTTGGACTCACACCACCAAGATTTATGTTTTCCTTTTGACACAACTTAATATTCAAAGAAAGACTCTTTGATATCACCTGAAAAGAAAATAATTAGCTCATTGCCAAAAAATGGATGCACTTTGAGATGTTTTGATGAAACTCTTGGGTTGTAAAAATATGTAACAAATTCCAATTTAGGTAAAATGATCCTTAGATCCTTGGTCCATGCTTTCCAAATGCTACACTGAAAAGAGCAGTCCCCTAAAAAGAATCATCTAAGTATGCAAATATATGTAAAGCAGCTACATCCAGATGTTTCTCTTTTATTATGACATGCCCCATCCCACATAGAAACCAGCTGGTCACCTAAATAGCCTCCTTTATCTCTATCTATTCCTTTGAGTCATTGAAATAGAAGCCAGATCCACTTGTTTATGTTTATAGACAATAGTCACAAAATTTGCTAGAAACTACATTTATTTTCTAAGTCACACAATAGGCAACACACTGTTAATGTAAAATGACACAGCTGAAATTTCTGATGGCTTTGATGTAAATGGCTAGATCAATGTCCAGTTTACTTGACTTGCTGTATTGTTGTACAGTCTAAGAGTTTCCAATAATTCATTACCTATATGTTTTAGCGAGTTTTGTTTTTTTTCCATCCTCACCTAGAGATCTTGTCTCATGTTAATGACACTGTTGATGTGAAAGCAGCTTGTTCATTCCTTAAGTATCCCCAGGGTGGACTACCCTTCCTCCTTTTCCATGGAGTCCACGAGTTTTCAGAACTTGACTGATCCAAGAAATCAGTCTGAGCTGGACCTGTCAGACAGTCACCAGCAATTATTTCCACAGTCTTTCAGTGTCATTGACACACACATAATAGGCCTATTAGCGTGATTAGAAGGCAATGAAGCATCTTTGAAGTTGAACATTCAGAAAAGATTGCAGGCACGCTCTTGTACCCAGAGTCCTAGACTGAAAGTCATTCTGGGCTTCAGGAAATTAATACTTAGCAGATAGGGCATGGGGTTGAGGAGAGGGACCTTAACAGTGAATGACGCTAATGAAACTGAGAACAAGGCCAAAAGGCTAGAGAGGGATAAGGACAATGCACAGAAATAGAGGGAATTTACTCAGAGCCGGTCTTCAAGGTCCTTAGTTTCCTTTTTTCCTCCCTGGTAATACCACCTCTTTATGTTTTGTTGTTTTTTTTTTTCTTTCATATGATCATAAATTTTTACTTCGAAGGGACTTTTGACACCATTTAGGCTGGCCTCATTCTTTATACTTGAGACCCAGATAGAGTAAATGACCTAAAGGTAAATAGATAGCACACTGGATAGAGCACCAGGCCTGGAGTCCAGAAGACCTGAGTTCAAATCTATCCTCAGACCTGTGTTATCTGTATGACCTTGGGCAACTCACTTACTTTTAGTTTCCTCATTGTAAAATGTGGATAAAGAATAGTACCTGCCTCCTAGAGTTCAAGTGAAGATCATGGGACATAGTAATTGTGAAGTGCCTAGCTCAGAGCCTGGTACATGGGAAGTGTTGTATAAATGGTGGCTGTGTTATTTCATTCTCCAAGATCACAAGGTAGCAAATGAAAGAGGCAGAACTTGAATAAAGCACTTCCAAAATCATGCTCTTTCTACCATACCAAACTTGAAAAACCAATGGAATGATTTAGTCATCTTGTGATGCTGACGATTAATTGATTGTAGTTGAGTTCATCTGATCTTGGAGGGAGAAAGGCTTTTAGAGCTTACTTAATCCAACTCTTCAATTTAAAGATAAGGGAACAAAAATCCAATGAAGCTGTTTGGGGGAATGATTTGGCAATTTGGGAAACTTTTTTTTTTCTATTGGGGGCTGATGGTTTATTTGAGATGGGGAAAAGTAAAAGAAGCTCAAGTAAATATGCCTGAGAACAGATAAAAGTGTTTAACTACAGATTACTTTCCATTGTTAACCATAGCAAATGACTCAAATATACTGGAACCAGAGAGGGGTGTGGGTGGGGGTGTGGGTGGGGGTGTGTGTGTGCGCGCGTGCGCGTGTGTTGGGTTGCATATGTTTTTCCTGTTGTTTTTTGTTTGTTTTTGTTTTCTTGTTTTGTTTTGCATAGAATTATTTATTGTAGAATACTTGCTGTAAGTACATAAATCAAAGATCAAGATTCCTCTGGGGGTTCTATCTACTAGTAAAATGAAATATAATGTAACAAAGTCTGGATATTTGTAGACTTATTCAGAGTGCAGCAAATCAGTCAATGAGGGCAGATTTGTCTTCATATAAAGAAAAGCGTGCCCAGTTATAGCAAACTACCTTGGGAGGTAGTGAGATACCCCTCATTTAAGTATTTATGCAAGGCATCCTGGTATGAGGGCAATTCAGAAGTTGAGGATAGGAATCCAAAGACAGAAAGGAGTTTATAATCTATTAATTCTCTCCCCTTGCTTACATTCTTGAACTCTCCTCCTTCCCTTTATCAAAACTTTGTATCAGGACAGATTCTGATTTTAAAAAAGAAATACAACTTGCGCATGTTCAATTTATGGTGTAAATAAATGTTAACGAAGACTCAAATATTCATTTTTCCAAGAATAATGGAATTTTAAATGACACAAAAATCTGAGATTGAAGGAATTCATCTGTAATTGTAGAATTACTACTGGACTACAACTAAATTGAATTGGTTTTGAGTCAGCAAGTTCATTACTGAGAGAGACATAGGAGACTTGAAATCATAGAATGTGTGTGGCCATTCTGAATAAGGAGTAATCTTCTCTGAATGTTGATGGAGAAGGTCAGTGGGGAGCAGAACAAGAGAAAGAAAAATACATTCTCTGGTAAAATCCAATGGAAAGGAACTTTAAAATGTAAAAATGATTCAATGAGCATTCCCAAAAGTTTAGATTACCTTGAAGAGTGTCCTGATTTGGTATGTATGGGGGTGGGGAATTGAGTTAGGTAGCTGCTGAACTTTATATTGCATTTCCACTCTCACCTAATCTTTACCCCAAAGTGGCATTGTATAACTAATCTCTGAACTCTTCTATGCTGCCAATTTGCTTCAAAAATTCCTAATTTTAATATTATTAGCAATTATAATTACTTATATATATATATATATTTTTAAATAGGTCCATCTCCATTTTCCATGATGTTGTACTGATTGTCTTGTCCCTGAAATCTAGAATACACTCTTTTTTTTACAACTTTGCCTCTTCAAATCCCTGGTTTCCCTCAAGAGTACTCAACCTTTACCTACTGCTTGAGGTCTTTCTTGGTCCCCCCTACTCCCTGTTGCTCCCCTACCAGCTCTCAATATATGAAGGCATGTTCGGGAGTCCTCATTATTTTACAAATATGAGAATCTATATACAAAATACTTCATTATAACTAATTAGCTAAAGTCTAGGCAGAAGGGAAAGTCAAGGAAAGAAGTTAAGGAAAGAAGAATGATTAAGCACTAAAGAGCTAGATAAAACAGTCTTACGAATATTTTTTTAAGATTTAGTAAAATTCATATTTGGTCACAGACAATTTTTGTCCTTGAGGCTCACTATACTAAATTTCATTGTTTTAAAGTGATTGAGCACCTATGGTATGTTCTGTAATATAATAAGGAGCTGTGCCTTGTATCTGAAAATATACAAACATACCATTAGAAAAGCAAATATTGAGTCATTATTGAAAATAATGGATTTTTGCATATCCATGCACAGTCCCTCCACCATTCCCCTTTGTGATAAACTATGTCTATTTCAATATGAAGTATTAGGCTTAGGGTATAGTATAGTGGTCAGGGTAAGCAGTCTAGCTATGTCCATGGATCAGTGTGGAGCCAAGTTTTGTAGAGCAGATTGTTTTGGGGGTCTGTGATTCATCTGTGTTACATTGTTTTATAACTAACCTGAGTTATGGGTCTATGCCACACCTAAGGGTAAAGCACATTTATAGAATTATAGGATTTGTAGTTGGAAAAGACATCCAAAGACCATCATTCCAGACCAATCAACTCATTTGACAGAAGAAGAAAAACCTAAAACCAAGGGAGAGCGATTGATGCTCATGTTTACACAGGTGGTAGAATTTTAAACCAGGTCCTTTGACTCTAAACCCAGTAATCATTCCTCTACATCATTGTCTGAGCTATAGGGTATACAGGAACTGATTCATTAGCCTTGGGCTTGTAATCACCAAGCTTAAACAACTAGGCTATTCAGTATGCATGATGAATACTTGCTTTCCTTACTTACAAAAACCTTCTGCTTCAAAGGAGATAATAAGTACCATAGTATCCAGTGACAGAAGTAAAGGAATAAGCCCGAAGTTCACTAAAGAGAAATCTCTAATTACATATCAGAGATTCACATTCAACTATATTTGCCATGAGACTATGTAGTTCAATGACAAGTCTGACTGAAATTCGCACGACTTCAATTCCCATGAGATTTTTACCTGGTCAAAGGATGATCCTATTGAGAACATGACAGGACTCAGGGAAGAAGAGGAGAAGTCAGTTATATGTACTTCAAGATGAATTCATCAAAGAGTGGGATTACAATGGCAGCATTCAAAGACCCCAGAGCACTGGCATGTTCTTGAGACTCTATAGATAAAAAAGAAACAACCAGACTAACAAAACCAGAGGATGCTTTAAGTGGAAATCCATATATTTTGTGGGTGCCATGGATTCATATTTCTCTTATCTGGCCTCTGCCAGCAATATTCAGCATTCCTAGTTAATATCTTGACTAGGTACACAAATCCTCATGCTCCTAGACAAAGAGTTGGGACCACTGCAGAGAGATGGAATGATGGTCATTGACTTTCTGATATCCATTTAGAACACAGTAATTATTCAACATTTTCACCTAGAGAGTCATACTCAGTAGGCTCAGGTAAGCAAAGGGTACCTTAATGAATGACTCAATGTCACGTGGTGACTAATCTGGCTTCCCAGACTACTTTGATGAAAAATGGGCATGAAGCTTCATTCATATGGGAATGAATGTGATTTTTTTCTATTGTTTTGCAATTCAATTTTGTCCCAATTAAATACATCATTATACCATTTTATCATTCTTTTCTCGTTTCCTGGGCAGTTAGGTGGTGCAGTGGATAGAGTGTTGAGCCTGGAAGACCTGAGCTCAAATCCATTCTTGAACAAATGATTTAATCTCAGTTTCCTCCTCTGTAAAATAGAGATTACAATAGCATCTACTTCTCAGGGTTGTTGCAAGGATCATATGAGATAATAACTGTAAAATGCTTAGCACAGTGCCTGGAGCATAGCACATGCTAAGTATATAGTTTGCCAAACTTTGCCTTCTGAGCTTCTATCGCTCTGATGAGCCCAGTTGGACATGCCATACCTTCACCCTAACATAGAGATGTCATTTTGGTCCCCTTTGAGAACAAAGGACAACTGTTATTGTTTTTTTTATTATTGTTGTTTTTGTTATGATGATATTAATAATATGTAATCCGATTTTTGATGACCTTGAAAAGTTCTGAGAAAAGTAGTGGCTCAAGCCATGGAAGATAAATTATAATGTGACATAGTGAACATGATACTGGACTCATCACAAAGACTTTAGTTGGAATCCCACCAGAATCTGTTAGCCTACAATTGCAAGTCAGTTGATCTTTCTGAGTTTCATATTCTTCATAAAATGGGGGGTAAGAACATCTGTAGCACCAGGCTATACAATCAAGGTGATCGTGAGATTCAAATGAAATAATACAAGGTGTTCCAAACCTTAAATCACTATATAAATTTTACCTGTTTTTATTATTGCAATTACCCATCATGTTGAGCCCTTAATCTAGATAAATGTAGAGGGCAATGGCATGGGAGCTACATGTAAGGAAGATAGATGAATGCTTTTAGAAAGGACTGGCAGGAGGGGGACTTGACAAATGGACTGAATACATGGGATACTCTAGATCAGTTCAATGATTTGAAAAACATTTATTAGTCATCTACTATGTGCCAGGAATTGTTTGAAGTACTGGGGATAAAAATACGAGTGGTGCCATATTGCCCTTAAGTGATGCACATTCTATGTCAGTTGTGTGTGTGGGGGTGGGTTAGGGATGAGGTGGCATTGAGGAGATGCCAGTAAGAGAAAAATGCAGTATCTCTTTCTCCATCCCCCATCCCTTTATCTAGTTGAATTTCAGTGGGGGTTAGAGGAGAGTGAATGGAATGAAGAAACACATACATTCTAAGCAAAGGCTTTCATGTCTTATTGATCAAAAATACTCAAAAGTAATACCTATCAGTGCAAATCAATTTCCACACCTGGCAACTGACATCACAGAACACTTACCATTGGAATAAAAAGCACAAAAATCTATCATCAGCTTTGAAAGTTTCACTGAGATTTTAGTCCAGCCTTGTTTATCTTTAAAAATGAACAATCTTTTTACAAAGCATATTTGGTAGGCAGATTAAATCTCTAATCCAGGGAATTTGCTTTCCCTGTTGTATTTGTTCCAAAATGTACCGGTCTCAGACAAGATTAATAAGACACTATTTGAAGCCTGATATGACATTGTTAAGAGGACTGGAGGAAGTATCTTCTGCTTAAGGGCAGTGAAGAATATAAAACTCTCTCTAAAAAACTGGCTTTATACATTTTTGATGTACTTTTCATCATATATGGAAGGGCATCCATTTAAATTCAAAAATCTCACCTCTTACCCTTTATCAGAGAGTGTTTTAAGAAGGGTTGTTGTTGTTGTTGTTGTTTAACTTGTACTTAATTTAGTTGGCTTTGGTAAAGTCTATTGAGTTGGTCTATTCAAATTTGTGAAATGCTTGCTTTCTAAAATCATCCCTGCATTACTAACTATAGAGAAATAATGAAAAACAGAGAAATGATGATGGCTCACATTTGTATAGTACTTTGAGATTTACAAAATGATTTCTTCCCAGCAAATCTGTGAAATAATTGGAAATAAATGATACAGACAGTATCTTTCCTACTAAAGATTTTCAGAGGTTTTTCCCCAACCCCCAGTTTCATGTAGACAAATAAATTGTATTCCTATGTGCAGTATTTTCTCACCTTTGTGAAAACCTGTCCCTATTTCTAGTTTAAGTAGAAAAAAAGAAATACTAATGCTATTTTCCTGACATGAAAAGGGGTCCAGAGGGGACAGAGCTGTGAAGAACTTAGCAATAATCAATATTTCATCTCACCATGAAGCTGAGTTTGATTTAATCTTGAGGGAATTAGTTGATCACTGCTGGCATCTAATACAGTAGCTCTAATTCCATTAACAAAAGTGCTTTCTACCCTCTGAGGAAGGAACAAGAGGCAAAGATAAGTGAAAAATAACTAGGACTAAACTAAAAATTACTCTCTAGTAAGCAACAATGGAGACAAAGGAGCTTCAAAAGTAATTCTGCTCTTACAACTACAGCAAAGAGAAAATGAATGAAGCACTTCACCATCCAGGTCAGTGTAGAATGCCTTTTACCAGTTGTAATCTAGAGGGCATTTATAAACCAGGTTGTCTTAACAATCAAGGATCTGAGTTTTTCCTACTTAATGTACTGAATAACTCCCCTGTTATTAAGGGTGGAAAAAAGGGAATAAATTTTACAAATATTATCTCCCTTGATCCCCACAACTCAGGCAGGTTTGTGCTATTATCATTCCCATTTTACAGATTAGGCAACTGAGGCAGAAGTTAAGAAACTTGCCCAGAGTCACACAACTAGTGATCTGAAGATGGATTAGAACTCAGGTCTTGTGAATCCAGGCACAGCACTATCCATAACAACCACCTAGCTGCATCTCTATTACAATACAATAGAGAAACAGCATGGGTAGTTGGATATGGAATCCAAAAGTCATGAGTGAAAACCTCACCTCAGATACTAGCTGTGTGACCATGGATAAACTCTTAACTTCTCTGATCTTCTAGCAACTCTCTAAGACTATAAATTACAATCAAGTTGTAATCTAAGTCATAGGGGAAAAATTGTCCACACAATGAAGTTACAGGTAACTGGCATATTGATGAATCATGTAAGTTGTGACATTAATTATGTAGGATATAAATATTACTTTCACATGTGATAGGAATATTTTTTTCTTAAATACTTCATGCATACATAATTTCACTGACATAGCTACTCACACTAACAACATAAATTACAATTGCCTCCATTTTTCAGTCAACAGTGTTCATGAGTTGTTATGGATAAAAATAAATGATCACTTATTGGTTAAGTCTCCAGTAATGACCCTATTCCAATATAACTTTAAGATCCCATATTTATATATACTAAATATGTATTAGCTAAATACCAGTGTGTAGTATCAAGGCAAATCAAAAGGCATTTATTACGCGTGTAATATGTTCCAGGCACAGTACTAAGCAGTGGGGATACAAAGAAAGGTTAAAAACAAAAAAACCCTGGATTCAAGGATCTCACATTCTTAATGGCATGTCCTATGTTATGACCAAAGTCCAAACTGCTAATGTTTGCGTTAGAATCATACAAGATCCAAGACTCGTATTCAAAATGGTCTGGAAAATCTGGAAAATCCATTATTAGCCTGTTAATGTAAACATCAACCAATGTTCAGAATAGTTGCCTTCCCCCAACCCCACCCTATTATGGCCCTAGTTATTTTGACATCAGTTTGATGATAGTAATTACCAACTACTTCTAGACTTGAGTCGTAGTCTGGCCATGAAGATCAATATTTTCAATTTGAAAACAATGGTGAGGTACATATATGTAAAGATTGAGATTCTGGTTGGGCCAGTTGTCTACTCAAAGATGCTGAAATGGTCTTGTGATAATCATACGTAAGCTTCTAAAGATGATGGATAGCAATGGTGGTGGAAAAACTTTCCAGCTGGCTAATGTTTTCTCATTCCTCGGGAACTATAACCACTGTGATCTATACTGTGAAGGTCTCCATCTTTGTTTCAGGCTCAAGTTGCTGTTATCACCAATCAATGTAATAGCTACCATGGGGTTTTCAATCAGTTCATTAAAATGCTTTACTGATTCTCTGAGAAAGAAGACTTGTCATTGAGAAGGACCTTCAGTCTTGGCGTCATTTTAGCAGGGAAATTTAGGATATTCCACAGATGGAAGCAATCACAAGAAGACACTGGCTAAATTTGTCCAACCACATCACTTATGACCAAAGAAAACCTAAACCCAAACTTCCTAAGTTTACTCCAAAACAAGAATTATAATGTTAGAACTCTCTTAGAATTTCTAGGAAGAGGCGAGTTAACTGTCACCACACGAAAGAGGCAAGAATGAAACTTTTCTTAGCTGGGTTAGGGACTAAAAAACAAACAAAAAGCATGTGTCAATTTGGGACAAGAAATCAGTACTACAAAGAAAAACAAATAAATTAAGATAGACACTTAATGTGGCTAAAATGTAGAGTGAGTTGGAAACAAATTGTGATAGACTTTTTTTTCTTATTTTTGGAGACAATTGAGGTTAAGTGACTTGCCTAGAGTCATATAACTAACATGTGTCTGAGGGGCTAGGTTTGATCAGATCCTCCTGCCTCCAGGACCAGTGCTCTATCCTCTACACTACCTACCTGCCCCTATGGTAAACTTTAAATTGTGAACACCGTCATTTGTCTTTTATCCTAAAGGCAAATGGAAGTCAATGGAACTTCTTGATCAATGAAACTATGCAGTTCAAGCCTTTGTTTGCTTTAGTGATTTGGGTGTGATTTGGAGGATGGAGTACAGAAGTGAGAGTCTGAAGGTAAGGAGATCCAGTTGGACATTATTGTAATAGTGAACATAAGATGTGATGAGTTCCTAAATAAGGGAGGTGAAGAGAAGTGGAGAGGTATAAAAGATATTGTGAAAGAATCAGTAAGATTTAGAAACTTAGATATGGGTGATGAAGGCAACAGAAAAATAAAGAGTGATTCTAAAATTATAAATCAGGGTGACTGGAGAGTGATATCTTCAAAAGAAAAAATAATAAATTTAGGAAAAAGAGAGTACTTTGGGGGAAAGAAAAGTTCTATTTTGGACATACTGCATTTGAGACGCCTATGCAATATACAAGTGAAAATGTCCGATAGGCAATGATATAGTGATGAAACTAGAAACTAGGAATGAATCTATAGATCTGGGAGTCATCTGTGTGTATGCACACATACATGCATACATACATACATACATATATATGTTAATAAATATTATTACCAAGAGAAAAGGTGTAGAGAGAAAAAACACAGGACAGAACTTTAGGTTTGCTCACCAATAGGAATGGGACGCAGATTATCATCTGGCAAAGCAGACTGAGATGTATGGAAAGAAACAAGAGAAGACAGTGTCAAAAAAACCAATCAAGTTCAGACTGTTTTGGAAGAAGAGTTATTGCCTTCACCAGTGTAAAATATAACAAAGTTCAAGTAGCATCACAACTGAGAAGAATTCATTAGATTTGGCAATAACAAGATCCTTGCTAATAGTCTAGAAAACCATTTCAATTGAAGGAAGCATTCAGAAACCAGATGGAAAAGTTTTGAAAAGTGAGTGAAAGGTGTGTGAGTAGCAGCAATATATTAGGCAACTTTTTTCTAGGAATTTAGCAGTGAAGTGATGAAGAGATTCCAGATGATAACTTGAGAGAAAGATAGAGTCAAGTGTTTTGTTTTTTAAAGAATGGGGTACTCTTGGACTTGCAAGCAGGAAGCAAAAAGAGCCAGTAAATGGAGAGTAATTAAAAATTAAACATAAGGAATAATTGTGGGGTTAAGTTGCCAGAGGGAGAATGAAGTAATCAGATCAACAGTCCAAATAGTTTCTGTCCTTGGTAAAAAAAAAAGGGATGTTTCTTTAATCAGGGACTAGACAGAAGACAGAATGGGGAAGATATCAAGGAACTTTAGAGGTTGATTGGGAAGACAAAAGAATTCAAAGTAAATAACCTAGAAAATGACATTTGAGTTAGAAGGGGGCAGTTGAAGTGATTTTTGAAGGAAATTAAGGATAGTAAGGAGAAGAAATGAAGGCAGTTTCATTCCAGTCATGAGGGATAATCTACAAAAAATGGGTGGGAGATGAAGTGTTACGTGTGTGAGAAATAACATGAAGATCAGTTTAACTGGCTCATGGGATATGTGAAGGAGAGTATATAAAAACGCTAGAATACAGGTTGGAAGCCAATTATGAAGAACATTAAATGCCAAACAGGAATTGGTATTTGATCGTAGAGATAATAAGAAGCCCTGAGGTTTATTGACGGTGGATTAATATGGTCAGCCTTGTGCTTTAAGAACATCACCAGTGGCTATGGAGGGGATAAATCATGGTACAGAAAGGCAGGCAGAATAATGAGGATACTAATGCAACAGTCCAGGTTAGCGATGATGGAAGCCTGAATTAGGTGGTGGTTTTGTGACTATGAGAGTAGAGCAAAGAGGACAGATATGAGTGATGTCAAGGTAGAAGACATAAGATGTACTCTTTATATTCTCCTATTTTCATATTCCTTTAAAAGATTCAAAGTACTTTCTTATAGCTGTCATGGAAAGTAGGCAATATAAATATCATTTCTTCCATTTTACAAATAAAGTACCTTGGACTCTGTGAGGTAAGTGGTATGCCCATCATAATGCAGATAGGAAATGTGTCATGCAGGACCGGTCTTCTTTGTTCAGGTCTAATGTTCATTCTACTGTGCTATACTACCTTTCTCTTATCACCTAATTCTTTCTTCTCCATTATCTCTCACAAGGGTCCTCTCTTCTTCTACATGTCCCTTATGACCATCTAACTGAACAAATGCAATACTGTCCTGGCAGGTTTTCTGACATGTTTTCCCTCTTCATACTTAAGATATACAAAACTTTCTCATACAAAAGTTAAGCATGTCACTCTTCTTCTCAAACCGCTGTTATTACTCCATATTGTTTAACAAAGTTAAAACTTTGTCGTTGATGACCCTCTACATTCCAGCTCCACTTTGTGTTGAGTCTTGTTTCATACTACTTTAAGTGCTCCTAAATAAAATATGAGCTAAAATATTACAACAATAACTAACAAATAGTGTACATTATAATCAAGTGGGATTTATATCAGAAATTCAGGGATGGTTTAGAAAAACTACTAATGTAATTGATTACATCAGTAATAAAAGTTTTTAAAATCATGATTATATCGATAATTGCAAAACAAAGCTTTTGATTTTCAATGCTCATTTCTTTTAAAAAAATTTGAAAGTATTGATATAAATGGATTTTTTATTTAAATGATAAAAAATTATCTAAACGGATCAGCAACACTATATGTGATATAGATAAACTATAAGCCTTCCCAGTAAGGTCAAGTGTGAAACAAGGATGCCCACTGTCACCAATACTATTCAATATTATATTGAAAATCCTAGCAATAGTAACAAGAGAAGAAAAAATAGAAGAAATCAGAATAATGAATGAGGTAATAAGACTATCTCTTTTTGCAGATGACACGACAATAGACTTGGAAAATCACAAAGACAACTAAAAAGTGAGCTGAAAAAATTAATAATTTTAGCAAAGTAGCAGGATATAAAGTAAATTGACATAAGTAATCAGCATTCCTATATATCACAGAACAAAAATACCTCATTTAAAAAAACTCTAGACAGTATAAAACATCTGAAAGTACACCTGCTAAAACAAACCCAGGAACTATATAAACAAACTTATTGAAAAAAACCTTTTATACAAATACAATCAGATTTAAATTTACTCAGGATCAACATAATAAAAATTACTATTTTACCCAAACTATATATTATTGGCCATCCTAGTTTAATGATCAAAAAATTTTTGATGAATTAGGAAAAAAAATAAAATTAATTTGCAAAAGTACTCCCCAACGGTGTTACTCTATGATCCCCCAAGTTTGTAATGGACTTGCCTGCCTTGGATGCTACATAGCACCTTGGTTTTATCTCTTGTGTATTTATCAGGTTGCATGGTTATTTTTGCATCTAGCCTTAATCTAAGCTTGAAACATGCATCAACAACTGTCTTTTGGACATCTTGAAATGGATGCCTGTGGGCATCTCAAACTCAACATATCCAAAATAGAATTCGTTATTTTTCTCCCTTCTTCCTAACTTTCCTATTACTGTCAAGGGCATCACCATCGTCCCAGGCACCCAGGCTCACAACCTCATTTTCTTCCTTAACTATCATATTTTATTCACATCATATTTATCTAATCTGTTGTCAAGACTTGTCATTCTGTCTTCACATCAGCTCTTAAGTATTTGTTTCTGTACCCACGCAGTGGATAACATGGTTCAGGCTTCACATCCAGACCACTGCACTAACCTGCTGCCCCTGCCTCAAGTCTCTCCCCACCACAATCTATTTAACCTATTTTTGGTTATTGCAGTTTAGATTTAAGATCCAATTATCAATCAGTTCTTCTTGCATGAGAGGCTTTAGATATTGGCTCTGTTTATTTTGGAGCACAAGGAGAACTAAACAAAAACTATCTCCCCAGTATACTGTCTGCAGACTTCAGAGAGAAGTGAAGAAAGGGGAAGGGATATCTTCCCAAACCAAATCTTTAGAGATCTTCATTTTTCAGTCTGATGAAAATTCCTAGCTCATAATATTCATTCATGACAATATTATTTATTTTTGCAGAACTTGACATTTTGGGTTTTCCTGCTTTCCCATTAGAAGGGATAATAGAGATAATTATTTTCTCCTTAGATAAGAGTGAAGAGATTTTTTTTGCAGGTGAGGACAAATGTATTATATATATACTTCTGATAAGGTTAATAAAACCCTAAAAATAAACACATCTTAGATTTTTTTATTTAATCTTAGAAAAATAATTCAATTCAACAAGGATTTATTAAGCTCCTAGTATTTTATAAGCACTACACAAGACTCTGGGGATATAAAGACAGAAAAAAATGAAAATAACCCCTGCCTTCAAGGAGCTTACAACAAGAATCTAGTAATCATTCATTGATTCATTCTATAGTAAATAAATAATTGTTAGGCACCCACTGTTCAATGTACACTACACCAAGAATTAAGGAAAATGCAGCATATTTCCTGCCCTCAGAAAGTCTATAGTTCAATAGGAATGAAAATAATAAACAGGAATATGGAATAAATTAGAATATATAAATAAATAATAGAAAAATATAGTTATGTGACATCCGATACAAATGATAGAGGCTGGGGAAAATATCTGGGAGGGGTTTCATGGAGGAGTGGTATTTCAGTGGGGCCTTGAAAAATGGAGTATGATGCCAATAGGCTAAGAATCAGCTCAAAGGAGTGGTGAAGAAGATTGTTCCAGATAAAAGAAACACTGCAGTTAAAATCTCAGAAGCAGGAAGCACAAGGCATATTCAGCTCATCTAAAGCAAAGATCCGCAAATTATGGCAGGATGGTCAAATGTGACCTTCCACCTCTTTATGTATGTATGGTTCATTAGCTAAGAAAAGTTCTGATATTTTAAAATATGATAGTTTATTTAAGTATTTCAAATATAATGCAAAAGCATTTTATGTTTTAAAATGGAAAAAATTCTTTGCAAAGTATCTACATGAGCATTATATTTTACTTTGATTTCT
>CM053769.1:214581191-214699377 GCA_028658325.1 Potorous gilbertii
AATGAGGATAAGGGAAGGATGGGGTATGATAGAAGGGAGTGTACATTGAGGGAAAGGGTAATCAGAATGCAAGGTATTAGGGGGTGGGGGGAGGGGGAGATATGGGGAGAAAAATTGGACATGTTACAAAGTGATGCAAAAGCAATTAGTATTAAAATAATTCACTGATTTAATTACTGAAACTAAATCAGAGACATCTTTAGTTTGGGGAAACACTAGTTTAGTCTAAGCTTCCTAGAGCCAGGTAACCTCAGGTAAAATTTCGCAATTAAGGAAAATTTGACTTTATGATTTTTATTTAATCAGGAAACAGAACATGTATAGAAAGGCATATAAGCCACTTAATACTTGCCTCAAAAGATGTTCCTTAGCCAATGTGAAATTATAGTTATATCTGTAACCCAGTTATTGGAACTTGCTGTTTTAAGATTCTATGGGACTATTAAACGATTGTTCTCCTGAGTGTAACTCCAGGTGTGGATAGCAAAAAAGGCAGTCTGATCTTCCAATCCATGATGCCAGTAAGCCTGTGAGATGCTGGTATGAACCACAAAAGGTGATCTCATGGGAAGGGTGGGAGAGCAGCTTCTCAGCCTGGGCTGAGGTAGGATTCTCCTGATTCAATTTCCCCACTGACACCTGGCAGACTTTAAGTCTGACTGAATGCAACTTGACAATCTACTCCTGCCTGGATTTGACATGAAGTTGGGGAGATATTGTTTCCCTGCAATGTCCCTACTCTTAGTGGCAATTTCCTATATCCAAAAGGTTTGTAAGCTTAATACCAGATCTATTAAATTATAGGTTGCTGGTAGGGGAATATCCAAGGTTAAGTCTAAAATTAAGCTATTAGGATTAGGACTTTCGACCAACAGCAATAAGTTAGGGTCCTTGAATTCTTAGTAATAGTGTGGAGAAATTAAGTCAAGGACTTGTGAAGTTATCTTACATAGTTATTATTTGTGTCTCAGTTGATGTTAAAAAAAAATTCATTTTTGGTCTATATTGTAAATGCTTAAAAGAAGCATCATCTGATCAAAAGTTGGAATTGTTTTATATGATATGAACTGTGTTAAAAATGGAAAAAAAATTCAAAAAAGTAGGACAAGTGTTTTAGATTGTTTTCATACTGATTAAGATAAACATGAAAATTTACAACTAGGCTTTCTAGTAACCTTGCCTTGCATATAGTAGGTGCTCAATCAAAGTTCACTGAATTTAATAGAGTAAGATCACACAGACACATAGTAAGAAAAAAGGGACAAAGAAAGTGGTCATGAAATCAATCAAAACTAAAGCTTTACCCAAGTAAAGAGAAAATCTATGCCATTTGGCTTCATTAGCAATGAACCATCTTTGGTTTTTTTATGTGAAAGAGTTAACTGTGGAGATAGTTCCCAAGACCAGCCTTACCTTTGGTTTCCCAGGACATAAAGACCTAGTAAAATTTTTGGATATGCTCCTCAGGCATCTTCCTACAGTACTTTTTGCTATTCTGATGAGACTTTTGTTCTGGTGGAGATACTATCTCCTTTTCTGACATTGACCCCTCCATGGGCCCTCCATTGACATCAATGGAATTCCATTTGATATTCAGTCTCTCTCATCTTATTTATCTTTCCATCAATGTTGGTATCACCTACTGCCACAGGACCAAGGAGCTGATCTACAGGCATGATACTTTTCTCAGGTAAAATAAGAAACAGATATTTAAAAAGCAGCTGCATCACCCAGTCATTAAGTATTCATTAGCATTTTGAGAGTTTCTTAAACAGAATCTACCTCAAAGGAAAGAGGAATACAATGGAATTATATATAAAGATAACCCCAGCCAGAGAACTCCCACTCTCCTCTTCAGGGGTATATGTCTGCTGAAATGATTGTATTTGCAAGCCATATAATTCATAAAGGTGTTGTGTTACACAAGAGTAGGCCTTCCTGTCTCTAGGGAAAGTCTCCTTTACAAATCAATCAACAGCCTTATCTGCAGATACAAATTTTAATTTAATTTGTTATCATTTGAGAACCTGACCCATCACATTGGCATTGTATCCTTTGGGGACCCTACTTCTCAGACAGCAGTTAATGGGATTCCAATTCCCATTGTTCTCTCTGAGATTTTGCGAAACTAAATATGATGCTATCATTCCTTAGCCATCCCTTGGTGTGTTTAGCAGGAAACATTCACAACTTTCACAAGTTAATGGTACAGATCATTTGACCTGTTCTCCATTTTCCATTCGAAAGATGCCATGGAGCTTAGATCCTCAGGTGAAATCTCAGCAGACATCAGATCAGATGGATAAAAAATATGGAAATATATCCATAATCAGCAATAGGGTAATGTTCCTCTAGCTGTCTAGTTTTTTAAACAGCATAATGACCTTGGTTTTCTAATTTGGGCCTTCCATTTAACCCTTGTTAAAGCACATCTGCTCCATAACAGAGCTATAATTAGTAATTTTGGTGCTCAGGGAAACTTACTTGGGGAAAGGAGGGAATTCAAGGGAAAATATCACCTGGCATTAGGGAAGACACAGTCTGGTAGTTTTTTTTTTATTTAAGTCAATTATTCTTGGTAGCTAGGAGCTAAAATCACTTGTTTTCTACTGTATGAAAGTATCCCAATTGTTGTCCGCATGCTCTAAATTTCAAGGTCCTGCAAGGAAGTGCTGATGACCCATCCCTAGTTACAGTTCTGCTATATAATGGGTAAAGTATAGAAACGTTTGAAGAAAGTGCACAATGTTCTTTGTGGGTCTGGAATAAGCTGTTCAGAAAGCTTCAAAATGTTCTGTAAAAATTACATTCAAGCAGTGGTGTTGTATAATGAAAAGAATGGCAAGCTAGGAGTTAGAAGACCTAATTTCCAGTCAGAGTGCCATCATTAACTCACCATGACTAACTCTTGGTGCCTTGGTTTTCTTGTCTGCAAAACAAGGAATGTGATACCTGCCTACACTAGTGTGGAAAGAACTCCTACACTTACCCAAAAGTATTTCCCCAGAATCTCATCTTCTCTCCTGAATTGAAACACTAATTACCATTTGCTTGAAATCAGAGGCTGATTCTGCCACCCTAAACCTTATTTGTTTGTTTTTGGCAAGTAGTCCAATAGATTCTTTGGGGGAATTTATTTTTCTATAAAGATTTTTCACTCCAGAAGGAAAAAATAATGAAGGAAAGATAGAATAGATACATTCTTCCGAAGGAAATGTGGCATTTTTGTGTTTCCCTAGTTTAGACAGTCGTGACTACAGAAACATAATCAACAAGCTCTATCTTGATCTAAGGCCAATTTCCAGCCCACTTTACAGTGCTGGTCTATTGCAGAATCTGAAGAACTCTCTCCCAGAGGGAAGGTAGGGTTACCCGGCAGAAAGATGAGGGTTCTGACCTGAATCTGTCACTTAAACAAATGCCCAAGGGAAGTTCAAGCAAGGCCCTGACTTTAATTTTCCACCAGTGGAGGATGTTCAGTCTGATTTCTACAGCACAGATTTTTATTGTAATTCAGTCATTTCAGTCATGTTCAACTCTTTATGACCATATTTTGGATTTTCTTGGCAAACGTATTTGAATGGTTTACCATTTCTTTCTCCAGATCATTTTACAGATTAGGAAACCAAGGCATGCAGAGTCAAGTGCCTTGCCCAGGATCACACAGTTAGTAAGTGTCAGAGGCCAGATTTGAATTCATTAAGATGACTCTTCCTGACTTCTCAGGCATGGTACTTTATTCCTTGCCCTACAAAGCAGATTACAGCACCCAATTACAGGGTCACAAGGCTAGTAAGTGTCAGAGGCTAGATTTGAACTCAGGAAGTTGAGTCTGTTTCCAAGTCTGGCATTCTATCCACAACTATACCACCTAATTGACCAAAAACTTATTCCTACTATCTTATTAAGGTAATCACTACAGAGACACTATGTTTTTATCATTTTAGACATCATAGAACTTCAAGGCAGAAAATCTGGTGTTGAGAACCAACCCTAAAATGACTAGATGTGTGACCTTGGAGAGAGTGTTTAAGCCCTCTAAACCTGTCTTTAAAATATCATTTACTATCTACCTGCGTGACCACAGACCACTCACTTAATCTTTTTCTGCTTTAGTTCCCTCATCTAGAATAAGGAAAGTTGGATGATGTATCCTCTAATAGCCCTTCCAGCCACAACTCTCTGACCCTTGATCTAGTGATTCTAAGTATGTATTACCCTTAGAGTAATGTCAGATTAAGACCTGCTAACAGCAAAAGCCCTTTTCACTTTTACATTTGACAAGGGGAACTTAATCAACTGAATCCAACTAATAAGGAAACATTCAACCAGGTATTGGTTAAAGCAGCTAGGTATTATGGCTAGAGATCTGACCAAGAACCAGAATGCCTGGTTTCAAGTACTGCCTCTGAAACATATGATCCATCTGACACTGGGAAGGTTACAACATCTCTCAAGGTAATTCTCTATGCTACAGAGAGGGCAGCTAGATGATAGAGCACTGAGTTCAAATTTGACCTTGGATACTTACTACTATCTGTGTGACCCTGGGCAAGCCACTTAACCCTGTTTGACTCATTTTCTCATCCATAAAATGGATTGGAGAAGGAAATGGAAAACCATACCAGTATCTTTGCTAAGAAAACCCCAAATGGGGTCACAGAGAGTTAGAAAGGACTGAAAAATAACTGAAGAATGAAGTTATAGATAACATGGGGACCAGCAGTGATAAAGGAATTTTGTCTGGGAACTCCCTCTACCAGTGACATCCCTTGGTTAAGAAAAGTGGGAGAGGGAAAATGGCAATGGACCAAGAGTCAGTAAACTTCAACTGGAGTCCTTGTGTTTAGGCCAAGTCCTTTAAAAAACTCTTGGAGGCTCAATTGAAAGTAGAGCCTATCTACAGACCATGAAGTGGTCATCCAGGTGCAGTTGTAAGAATTCAGCTGACAAACTAAGGATGTCCTGAGACAGTCTATTCCACTCTTGGATAGTTTTAATTGCTGAGAGTTTTTCCTTATATTTAATCTAAATGTGCCTTTTGCAATGTCCTTCCATTGCTCCTAGTTCCACTTGGTTCTGCCTTTGGGTCAAACAAATCTCTCCCTGTTTCAGTCAATAAACAAGCATTTATTAAGCACTTAATTGGGAAAGCATGAGACATTATCCATTTTCTAGAATTCAGGCAAGCATGACATCATTAACATAATGCTGATGAACTTCTTCAGGAGTTTTGACATTTTGGCATAAAAATTTAAGTAGCTCAAAAGAAATGCAAGATGCACAGATTTAGAGAATCTACCCCAATTGTTCACATCGACTATTTGTGCCCAACCTGTTGTAGAAAATTCTGAGCTCATATTGGTCTGATGAGTCATAGTCAGACATACTTTAACTTGACTCTAGGATTCTAATGTCATGTCCATTTCAAGAACAAAAGATAACCATCAACCAACCAACCATTAAGCACCTATTAAACTGAAAATGCCAAGACAAAAAGCCAATGGTTTCTTGCCCTCAAAGAGCTTATGATGGAGCCAGGAAGACAATATGCATGTATGTAAGTATATGAAACTAGATACCTAGCAATTTTAGGGAGAAGGTACTAGCATCTGGGGGAGGGGATCGGATCATTAAAGGTTTCATATAGAAGGTAGTATTTGAGCTGAGCCTTGAAGGAAATTAAGGATACTAACAGGTGGAGGTAGGGAAGAGTTGTATTCCAGGCATAGGGGAAAGCTACTATAGAAAGATTCAAAGAAAGAAAGTGGAGGTTTATGTACATATAAGGAACAGTAAGAAAGTTAGTGTCTGAATCATAGTATAAACTAGAGATAGTAATATGTGTTAGTGTTGTTCAGTTATTGCAGTTATGGCTGCCTTTTCATAACTGCATTTGCAGTTTTCTTGACAAAGATACTAACAAAAATGGTTCACCATTTCCTTCTCCAGCTCATTTTGCAGATGAGGAAAATGAGCTAACCAGGGTTAAGTGACTTGCCCAAAGACACAGCTAGTAAGTGTCTGAAGCCGGATTTAAACTCAGGTCTTTCTGACTATAGGAACAGCACTCTCTCTACTGTGCCATCTAATTACCCCAGTGATATGTAATAAGGGGTGTGTGTGTGTGTGTGTGTGTGTGTGTGTATACACACACATATATGTGAGTGTATGTACATATATATGTGTCTATAGGTATGCATGTATGTATGTATACACACATATACTAAATAAAGGAGACTGGACTCAGTTTGTAAATGGTTTTATACACCAAACAAATGAGTTTGTATTTGATTCTTGGAAGCTTCCATGTCATGTGGGCAACAAGATGGAGAACTAGACATATTTTTTCTGATGTCCAGGACCTCTCAGACCTTTCCAAACAGAAATTACATGTCAAAGATAAAGTATCTTTAATTGTCTCCATGGCCAGGAACATCCAGAATCCAAAAGAAGGTTTAAAAACAAACCAACCGTTAACTGCTGTTCACTGACCTTGAGCTCATTCAATACCTTTCCCCCACCTCCCATGATATTGACCTTGCTCAGCCCTCAAAGAAACTACCATCAGAGTGGACAAACCCAGAAAATGAATAATTGGGGAAATTGCCGGGGGGGAGGGAACTGAAATTATTAAGTATCACAGGAACAAGAAAACTCAAAGACCTTGAACATAAGCAGGTAAATCAATAGAGAAAGCATATTTGGAATAAGAAGGAGAAAATGGAATTCATTGAGTAGGAAAAAAGATTTGGTCACACTAGCAAATCAATCTGTCAGCTTTCTGGAGGATGTATTGGAGTGGAGAGACTTAAAGTAGGAAGACAATAAAGCCTTTAAATGTGATACGGGCTTGAACAAGGGCAGTGCCTAGGGAAAGGGATAAATAGGAGAGAGATTGTGGTAGAAATGGCAAGATTTGGCAACTGATTTGCAGATATGGCATGAATGAGAACGAAATATCTGTGATATGCCAAGATTCAAAAGAAAGTAGAAAATTGAGGGAAATTTTATAGCCAGTTTCTTAGATAAAGTCCTAATATCTCAAATATATAGAGAGAATCAAATAAAATTTGTAAGAATATGAGTCATTCCCCAAATGATAAATGGTCAAAGGATATAAATAGGCAGGCTTTGGAAGAAGAAATCAAAGCTATATACAGTCGTGAAAAAATGCTTTAAATCATCACTAATTAGAGAAATGCAAATTAAAATAATTTTGAAGTTCCACTTCCAATTTACCGATTTAGCTAAAATGACAGAAGAGAAAAATGACAAATGGGGAGGGAATGTGGAAAAATTGGGATACTGCACACAGCTGGTGGAATTGTAAACTGATCCTATCATTTTGGAAAGTAATTTGGAATTAGTCCCAAAGAATTATAAAATTGTTTATGTCTTTTAACCCAGCAATACTACTATTAGGTCTATTTCCTAAGGTGATCAAGGAAAAGAAGAAAGCTAACATATGTTCTAAAATTTTAATAGCGTCTTTCTTTGTGGTGGCAAAGAATTAGAAACTAAAGGGACGTCCATCAAGTGGGGAAAGGCTGTATAAGTTGTGGTATATGGAATACTGCTGTACTGTGAGAAATGATGAACAGGATCATTTTAGAAAAACATGAGAGGACTTACAAGAAATAAAGCAAAGCAAAATGAGCAGAACCATGAGAACATTATATACAGTAACAGCAATATTTTTCAAGGAGGAACTGAGAATTACTAAGCTATTTTGAATAAGATCATTCACATCAATAACAGAGAACTTGTAAGGGAAAATGCTATCCAACCCAGAGAAAGAACTGATATGTGGAAGTATATATTGTATACACACACATACACACACACATACACATACACACACAAGCATATATACATATATGTATATATATACATATATGAATGTATGCATGATGTTGGCCTTCTCTAATGCAAAATTGAGAGGGAAAGCAGGAGACAACTCAAAATTCAAAATGCAATGAAAAAAATTTTAAAAAGAAATGTCTGTGATAAAAATTGAAGTTGATAACCAAGTAGCTAGAAGGTCATGCCCTCCACAAAAATTTAGGAAGGGGTGAATTTTAGGGAAAAGATGATGAGTTCTGTCTTTGATACATTAAGTCTGAGATGTATACAGGAGATCCAGATGGAAATGTACAAAATACAGTGGTTGACAAAAGCAACTTAGTCCCTTTCTATTTCTCCAGCTCAAAGGACCATACACTCAATTCTCTACTTTCAAAGAGAGGAGTGCTATCCAGGAACTCTCCCTTCTCTCTTTAGAAGACTGAGTCCTGGAACCCTTAAATCTGGGGTCAGCAGAGAGGTAACTTTTCCTGCACATCACAATTGTGTCATCTGAATAACTCACAATTATGGGAGAAGGAAAGTCCAGATTTTTTTTTCTCATCAATGTTTTGGCTCCCTCCCTTGCAGCTCTTTTAGATCTAGAGCCATAGGTTAGATTCTTGACGCTTCTCCAGAGAGTTTTAGCATTAGAAATCTTACCCCTTTGGTCACATAATTTTCCTCTCAAATTATGGCATCTCTCAAGTTGAAAGGTTGAACCATGTGGGTGAGATCAATGAAATGGCTATGTGCCTCTACACAGCACTGCCATTAGTGGCTCCCAGGGGGTCAGTTGTATGGCTGTACCTTGGGCATCTACTCCTAGGTCTCTGCACTGCAATGCTATCTGCCATCTTTCATAGGCTAAGAAGAAAGGGGTGACTCCAATAATTAGTCACTACTCATCTTCACCATGGCCTTTAGATCTCTAGTACCTAAGATAATATCTGCTGCACCTAGCAGAATTGTTATGAGACCCAAATGAGATATTGTACATGAAATGTTTTGTAAGTCTTAAAATGCTATATATATGTCAGTAGTTATTATATGTGTGTGTGTGTGTGTGTATGCGAGTTTAGGATTAACCTTATTATTAGTATTCTGGATGTTGCTTTAATATACTCCTTTCCCTAGCATTACAACCTGACTCTTCAAGTCTAAAAAGAACCCCTGAATTCCACACAGTTTTTAATTTCATGAGCACTGGGTCAGCCCTTAGAAGTGCTAACAACTACTGATGTGGGCACACTCAGAGCATTCTGTCCCTCTGCTCTTCTCTCTGCTGTGCCAGGTTTGGATAGGGTACAAGAACCAAGGGGAAGTAAAATCATGAAAACATGGAGAAAACAGAACACCCAGGAAAGAAACGATATTGACATTGTCTAAGACTGCAGAGTGGTCAGGGATAAGTCCTGAGCAGTCAGAGCTAAATAAAAATTATTTTAAATTAAATTAAAATTCTAGTTTCATCAAACTAGTTTACTCACTGACTCCAAAACATATTTGGACATACCCATCCCTTTAACTATTCCTTATTTCTTCTTCCCCCGACCCCTGCCTCTCCACTGCTGCTCCTCCCCCTCCCCCTTTCTTCCTTTTCCTCCCTTCCTTATTTCCTTCCGTTCTTCCAAGAATGAATCTCACTATCTCACACAGAATGGAAGTACAGGGACTACTCACAGACCTCGTCCTACTACTCATTGTCATAGGATCTTTGACCCATTCATTTCTGATCTGAATCAGTTCACCTCTCCTTAGGCAACCTGGTGGCTCCCTGCATATTTCCAGGGGCTCACTGTTAATCCCAACTGCAATACAAATGCCCAATCCAGACCGCAGCTCAGAATTCCTCGGTTCAAGAGATTCACCAGCCTCAGCTTCCCAAGTAGCAGGGATTACAAGCAAACAACAATACCACCATCACCACTCCCTTTGATTTTGCAATTTTTCCCCCACCTAGAATACCCAACTTTCCTGTACCTATCTGAATTATATACCAGTAGTCAAAGCCTAACTCAAGTTCAGCATGTTTTGGTCAGACCTTTCCTGATCAGCCCAGCCTACAAAGATTTTCTTATGCTCTGAGTTCCTTTAACATCTATTATCTATAATCACTCATTGAAATGAACCATATGCTGCTTTCTATTGCTCCATGTGTTTTCACATACTAGCAGTATAAAACTTTCCACATAAGAGGTGCTTAATCAGTATTTCTTGATCAATTGGCTGATTGAGATTTGATGAATGAATAATAAACTTTGCAAAGAACTCCACAGAAAGAATATGCCACTCCTAATATTCTTGAAAAAAGGGTCAATATTGTACCATAGAAGGTAAAAGTTATTTTTCAGTAATTGAAATGTAGAGAAAAATCCATTCTGTGCAAAAATTTATCACAGTAAAAGTCAAAATTTAATTAATTTTTAGTTGCAGTACAAAATAATCTGTAAATTCAGGCAAATTCAATGCTACATATGAAGTGACAGTTCACAACCCTCACTTAGCATCTCTTAAAAGTCTACCTGCAAAATCTGTGTTCTTTTTTCATATGCTTTTCATCCCCATGCTCATTTCCCCTACTCTCTGACTCTGCAATTTTTTCCTTTAATTTTTTGTAATTATGGAAAAATTAATGCAACTGACAGCAATCATGTACTGCAAAGATAAGCTGACAAGAGTAAAAAATGAGAAAAGAATTGGGAAAGGGCAAAAAATAAAGCAAAACCCAAGCAAGGATTTCTGTTTTAAGCTTTAAAGGATTTTTTGGATGCTCATACTTCCCCCACCCCCACCCATGCCCCTTGCCAAACTCCCTAGTATATTCAGGAATGAATTAGATCATAGTTCTCATTGATCACGTGAGCCAGAGGAAACTGAAGCATTGGTTTCCAAGAATGAAAGGATTCATGCTTTATGAGTGATGACTTGGATGCTTATTTCCCAGAAGCTGGACTTTCTTTAAGTCACAAGGATTCTGTTCTATTCTTGATTCTTTGAAAAATTCATTGGGTGACCTTCAAGTCCCTTCAATTTCTCTAATAGGGAAGATAACTAGGCTTTCCTCCTCTTATGGGAAGGAGGAAAAATTAAGAAACTGGCAAGATGAGCCAAATATCAATTTGTAAGTTCCAGAAGTCACGAAGCCTGATCCTGTGAAGTCCTCTGAAGATATGGACTTGTCCCTACTCTCTCCAAAAAATACTAACCCAATGTTAGCACCAAGACCAAAGCTCCAGATCTGAGATTCCCAGCATCCTATTTGCCCTCACCACCTCCAACGTAGCTTCTGCTATTTAAGGACCCTGATCTCCTCACTCTCTCCTTCACCTATTGAAATCCCATGCACCCTTCCAAGAACCAATTCCCCTCTCCTTCATGAAGCTGCAGCAATCTTCTACAGAAGATAATGTTGGATTTTAAATCTGGATTTACTGGGTTCAAATCTTAATTAAGTCATTACTTAGCTATGACCCTGACCATGGCCCTTAACCTTTCTCAGACCCAGTTTCCTCATCTGTAAATGGGGATGAGAATAGAAGCACCTACCTCACAGGGTTGTGTGAGGACCAAATGAGATACTATATAGAAAGCTCTTTGCAAAGCCTAAAGCCCTCTATAAATGTGATATAATTTTATTATTATTATTAGAAGCTACTCTGCTTCTTGCTGACCTTTTCCCTCACAAGCCTATAAAACTTGTGATCAAAACCATAAAATTTAATTCATATTATGTTCAATCTCCTATTATGGAAATGGAATGGAAAAACTTTTATTAAGCTCTTACTATCCACCAGACACTAATGGTTTTACATCAGTTAGTCTTCTTTGCCCAACTTGAGAAGAAGGACCATATCCTGCAACCCTTCTGTATCTTCCACAGTAAACCGCACAGTGTTAGGCACCGAACTGTGTGATAAATTTGTATTTATTAATTGATTACAGCTCAATGCAAATGAATGCAACTGATAAAACTTCAAGGTCTAAATCCTGGAGGGAAGTCTTTACTGTATTTCCAGTAACTAGAGTAGTGTCTTATGTTTTCCCCACATATACTTTTATTCCAGACCAGACCAATGATTTCATTGGTATAAAAAAAGCACCTTCATTGCAGATTATAGTTATAGAGAGTTAACTGAAGCATTACATGGTTAAGTGATTTGCCCAGGGTCACACAGTCAGTATATGTCATATGTATGATTGAGCACAGGTCTGCGTGACTCTGAGGGCAGCTCAAGGTCATAGCACATTGCACATTATAGACACTTAATAAATGTTTGATTGAAAGGAGATAGTGCCATGCTAACTTGTGTTCAACCTTCATTTTCAAAGAAGACCATGACACAAGAGAAATGATGGCATGACTTACACTTGACTTTGTTTTGAGTGAAGAGGGGCTATGCAAGGTTACCGACCTCACTTTCTCTTCCTGAGTCATCTAGGTTCAGTGACCAGATATTCATTAGGATGACTGGACATGGCCCAGGATGCAACAGGAGACCTTGGCCTTCTTAGGCTGGCCTTTTCAGGTATTCACTTAGAGAGAGGTAGCACCCATAGAGTGAATAGGCCTCTTTAAGAAATAGTCAGGAAATGGCCCTTCTCATGAACAAAATTAAAAAATTAATCAAGCTGAGATGGAATCAGAAATTGTTAGTATTGATAATCACTCTAAGTCAGTCATTAAGAGGAGCTTGGGCAGGGAACCACTCCTGTCCAGTCTATGAGCTTCAGAGTGCACTGGGTTTCTGGGTTTAAGGTTTTGGGAAAGACAATGAAAGAAGCAAGGAAGGAAGGAAGGATATCTAGCCAGTAAACCTCAAAGGAAGGGGGAGACAGAAGAAAGAGTATGAGCTGGCTTACCCAGCTAGCTGGGTCCCCACTCAGGCAGCTTGGTCGGCTCACAAGTTGTGTTCATCCTTCATTTTTGAAGAAGACCATGACATCAGAGAAATGATGACATGACTTGAACTTAACTTTGTTTTGAGTGAAGGAGGGCTGTGTAAGCCCTCACTTTCTCCTTCTGAGTCATCTGAGTCCAGTGACCAGATATTCATTAGGATGCCTGGAGATGGCCCAGGATGAAATGGGAGACTTTGACCTTCTTAGGCTGGCCTTTTCAGGTACTCACTTAGAGGTAGGTAGCACCCATTGAGTGAATAGTCCTCTTTAAGAAGTAGTCAGGGAATGCACCTTTTAATGAACAAAAGAAAAAAAATAACTAAATCAAGCTTGGAGGGAAACAGAAACTGTTACTATTGATCATCTCTCTAAACCAGCCATTAAGTGGAGCTTGGGCAGGGAACCTACTGTTGTCCATTCTATGGGCTTCAGAGTGCACTGGGTTTAAGGTATGATGATAGCTAGGGGAACAGTCTTGAAACCAGGAAGACCTGAGTAAGTGACTTACCCAAAGCCAAAGCCAAATAAATGTCAAAGCTAAGATTTGAATTTAGATAGCATGATGCCAAGATCAGAATTCCAATATCATCACTCTTTCTGTTGCATCAAGGGAAAATTGAGTGAGACCCAACTACAGAGACTCACAGAATGTTGAAGCTAGAAGGGTCCTTGGAATAATACAACATATTTATTTTACACAAGTGGAAACTGAGGCTCAGAGAGAGAAAGCACTTTCTCCAAAATCACAGAACAAGTCAGTGGCAAAATCCACATCTTCTGAATCCAAGTTCAGTGTGTCTATGGGGTAAATATAAGAGGTAAGAATGCTGCTTCTCTGGCTCTGTTTCACTTTCCTGAACTCCAAGTCCAGTGATCTTTATCCAATAGGTTAAAAAAAAACCTCCTGGTAAAATTTCAACATAGGTATAGAAGATGACCTCCTTCGACAGTAATATTTACTAATCTTGTGCTATCTCTCAGAAATCTTTTTTATCAACAAAATGATGACCTGAGATAGTGGCCATAGAATATGCAGGCAAAACAAAATAATAATTTCCAAAGCACTGTCTAGGTTTTAAAAAATAATAGAAACTTTGAAAAACTAATGTCTGTGACTGAAGAGACAAGAGTCCAATTCTCAGTTCTTACTCTGAATTGCTGCTAGATTTTTCATCTACTTTCACCTAGCCAAAGAATGGAAGGGGGGCAGAAGCAGGGAAGCTTGTCACCTCAGTCTAAAAGGTGTAAAGGAACTGTAAGTGCATTTTGAAAAGCTCATTATCACCATGCAAACGTTTTCCTCAAGATTGTTAGACAGGATATATTTAACTTGTTAGCTTAGAATCTGTTTGGAATATGACAATGTGCTCTCTCTTTCTTTCTCTCTCTCTCTCTGTCTTCCTTTGCACCTGTCTTCCTTCTCTTTTTTCTTTATTTCCTCTCTGTCTCTCTATCTCTGTCTCTGTTTCTGTCTCTGTCTCTGTGTCTCTGTCTCTGTGTCTCTGTCTCTGTGTCTCTGTCTCTCTCTCTCTCCCCCTCCCTCCTTGTCCCTACATCTCACTATTTTCTCTTTTCTCTTCATTGTGAAGACTCAAGCTCTAAGATAAGGAAAGGGGAAAGAGAGGAGAAGCAGGCATTGTCTTCATTTTACAAATGGGAAAGGTGAAGAACAAAGCTTAAGAAGTGACATATGTTGCTAGATGTACAATATGACGACTAGAATTATATACACATGTCAATTGCCATTTTTGTTGCTTAGTTTTCAATCCATATTGCTTTGCTGAGCAAAACAAATTCCAGTGTACATGCTGTTTTGATTGTCTCAGAAGGTGAAATTTGACTTTTGGTTCTGAATTACTTAAATCTATGGTATGTGGTGGAAGTTAAAAAGAGAAAGGAATCTTAAATGCTGTAAACAACTGTCCTTCTTGCCCACAGCAGTCATCGTGAAATCCAATTTATGGTTTTCCTGTCCAGGGTGATAGATAATGCAGCCAGTCAGTAAATCTTAACCATGGCACCTTGGGCAGCCTTCCTAATAGAGTTCACCCTTCTGCCCTGGAGTGATGAAAAAGAAGGTTGACATCTTAAGACATTCTACTATCGAACTGCAAAGAAGCTGGTCACATAATTTCCAGGACATGCTATAGAAAGAGGAAAGCAAGACAGGGGTGAGTGGGGGAAGTGCTGAGTCCAAAGGACATCCAAACCCATCCTTAAGCACATTCAATAGTTGTATCTATCACAAGTACTCCTTGCCTTTGCCATTTTGTAAAATAATGGGATTGAATTAGTTGAAACCTGAGGTTATAGGATTTAGAGATGCAAGGAAATAGCACAATATATTGGAAAGGATATTCAATTTGGTATTAGAAAATCTGGGTCAGAAGTCCCAGCTCTGCCACAAATCAGTTATGTGACCTTAGACAAGTCATTTTGTTTCTCTAGGTCCCTGCCTCCTCATTGATAAAACGAAGGAATTAGACTAGATGAGTCTAGTCCTAAGGTCCATCCAGCTATACATCTGTGACCCTATAGTAACGATTATCTAGTTCAGTGCTCCTTATATTATGAGTTGACACTCCATATGGGGTTGTATAACTGAATATGGGGGTCATGAAAAATTTGGCATCAGTAAAAGGTTTCTGAAAGCACAACAACCAAAAATTAATTCAAAATCAAACATGTAATGAATCCAAGATGTTTCTGGCAGCACTTACCCATGTTGCATTGTGCAACTTCACAGCAGCCTTGGTTCAAACACACAACATGTGTACTTTGTACTGCACATGCCATCATGCCATGCAATGCCAACAAAAGATGCCAGAAACACCTTGGCTCAGATTCGAGACTATTATATGCTATGAATTGCAGTGTTTTTACTGTACATATAAAATTGTTAAATGAATTTTGGCTTGGGATTAGGACAGAATTTCCAACAATTTCTAAAATAGCCATAAACATGCTTTTACCATTTTGTATTACGTATTTATGTGAAGTGACATTCTCAGCATTGATGATTATAAAATCAAAATATCAATCAACTCTGAAAAAAAACATTGAAGATGCAATATCAAATACTCCAGGAAGATTTAATTCTTTATGTAAAAAATAAACAAGCATATCCATCTGTAAGGGCAAGCAAAGTAGGATCTTTTGCTGTTTTTTGTTTTAATATGATCAAGAAATATAATACCCCTGACTGAATCTTGCCTTTATCAATCAAGTCTTTACTAGGAGTAAAGTACAGAAACAAGAGTTTCTTTAACTAGAAACAGTATATGTATATTTGTATTGTTAATGTGATTAAAGATCTTCCCCACCCATTAATGGACCTGCCTATTAAGGGGAGTCTGATTGTGTGTTCGTCCATTGTTGCCAAAAAAGACCATGCCATCAGAGAAATAATGACATGGCTTGCACTTGACTTTGTTTTGAGTGAGGGAGGATTGTGCAGGTCACCAGCCTCATTTCTCGTCCAGAGTCATCTGAATCCAGTGACCAGATATTCATCAGGATGACTGAAGATGACCCAGGATTAGGGAAGATTCCTAGGAAGGCCCACATCTTTTGTTAATGAGGCACTGGTTCTCAAGTGTTGGAATGCCCTCTGGCTCTAAAAAAAAGATATAAATACTCTGAAGGAGAGATTTCACTTTGGGGCTTAGTTTTTAGAAGAAGCTTTGTGTGCAAGATGAGACTCTGGGAAGCTGCTAAGTTTTGAAAATCCAGATGTTGGTGCTTTCCTCTCTGGTAACTACGGTCAGACAGTTGGACCTGTCTGTTGATTTGTGATATATGTATTGTTTATGTCAGAAGCACTGTCTGTGGATTTCCTGAACTAAGTTGATGATATATGTGCTTGATTAAAGGAGACTGTTAATCCCTCAAAAGTAGCCTTTTCTTTTAGAAAAGCAGATCAAAGAGCCTGTGATAGCAGGCTCCCCTGTGTATGTTGGAGTGCTTACTAATATACCATCTCATTAGTCTGCAAACTTGCATTCATCTTTAGTAAGTGGTAAAATTATATGTATACCAAAGAATGGCTTTAAAATAAATTTCTTTATGATTTATTATCATTAAATGTTTGATATGTATACCTAGTTTATGTACCTATACCGTTGGAGTTGCATAAAACTTTCTTGGGCAAAAAAGAATCATGAGTGGAAAAAGTTTAAAAAATCTTGACCAAATTGAATCCCTTCATTCTATAAATGAGGAAAGTGAGATGAGGACCAGGGAAGTGAAATCAACGCCCAAGGTCATCCATAAAGCAAATAACAGAGCCATGATATGAATACAGATACTTTTACTCCATATAAAGTTCACTTTACTGTATACCACACTGTATCTTCTAGTTCTTATGTTGTATAATTCTATTACTGCCAAGCATTCTGAAACATAAACTCAAATATCGAACCAACATCTGAAAAGAGTCTGGGTTTAATAAAATGGAGGAAAGGAATTTAAAGACTTAAAGTCTACTTATAACTTCCAGGTCTTAGGAAACCATCTGGAGAAAATTACTAAACTGCTCCTTCACTTGTGTTTTCATCAGTTGCAGAGATCTGAACCTCAAATTAGAACAAATTATTGTTCTGACAATAATTAGGTGTTTGCCCCAATTTATCTATAAAATTGGGATAGTTGTATTAAGATTACCCTCCCCCTTATAAAGAAGTTGGAAAATAATGAAAATTTGTTATTTCTTCCTTACTGATGATGTCATTAGCTTGGAAGGAAATACAATGTGACGAAAAGGGTAACAGATTTAGAGTCAAAGCATCCGGGTTTGATTCTTGGCCCAGTTATTTGCTGCTATGTGATCTTGGAAACATCCCTTCTCCCTAGACCTCAGTTTTCTTCTAGGTAAAATAAAGGGGTAAGACTAGATGACTTCTCAGATCCTTTCCAGTTCTAAATCTAGGATTGCAGGCTCAGGAAGAAAGGGATGGGAATAAGCATGTATTGGCATCTTCTATGTGCTGATGAAAAAACTAAATGGCACTGGACCTGGAGTCAGGAAGACCTGAGTTCAAGTCTAGATTAAGACATTTACTATATGTATGACCCTAGGCAAGTCATTGAACCTCTGTTTGCCTTAATCCGTGGGAGAAGGAAATGCAAACCACTCCAGTACCATTGCCAAGAAAACTCCTTGGACAATGTTGACGTACTGTGGTGCACAGGGTCATGAAGAGTAGGACACGACTGAACAGCAACATGGGCCAAAATTTTATAAATATTATCTCACTTGGTCTTCACAACAACCATGCACTGTTATTATCTTTATTTTACAATTGAGGAAACTGAGGCAGAGGGTGAGTGTATGGCCAAGAGTCAGACGTCTAATGAATTTGTAAGGCTGGGTTTGAACTCAGGTCTTCCTGACTTCGGGGCCATCTATCTGCTGTACTACTTAGCTGCCCAGGTTCAGCCTAGTTCCCACTCCAGCAAGGAAGACAGTGCTTTACATTCACAAAGCACTTTCCACATAATAATTTTTTGAGGTTAATAACTGAAGTATTAAAAGATCCATTTTACAGATGAGGAAATCAGCTCTATAAGGTTAGGCAATTTCCCCATTATCCCACATCTAATATGCATCTAAAGTGTAATTCAGAGCTAGCCCTCCACGCTACAAACCACACCAGCTAGCCACTATGCCACTGTCCTACCTTCTATATAAATCTTTAAAGTGATTGTTGTTGTTCAGTCATTTCAGTCATGTCTGACCCTTCATGACCTCATTTGGGGTACTCTTGGCAAAGATACCTGAAATTGCCATTTCCTTCTCCAGCTCATTTTATAGATGAGGGAACCAAGGCAAACAGGGTTAAGTGACTTGTCCAGGGTCACACAGTTAATAAGTGTTGAGGCCAGATTTGAACTCAAGAAGAGGAAACCTCCTGACTCCAGGCTTGGTATTCTATCCACTGTGCCACTTAGCTGCCCCAATGCAAAACCACCTTCTATGTAAATCTTTAAAATGATACCTCATATTTAAGAGAGCATCTGGGAACTACATTCCTTTAAAAAATTGGACACATAAGAAAACATGTGCCTATGTAAATCATGGGAAACAAGCTCATATCACCCTAATTGCATTCACAATTGTATACAGAAAAAAATAGAGAAAGGAAGCAAATAAGGAAGAAGGAAGGAAGGAAGGAAGGAAAGAAGGAAGGAAGGAAGGAAGGAAGGAAGGGAGGGAGGGAGGGAGGGAGGAAAGAAAGAAGGAAGCCTCAGTTTTTTCATTTGTAAAATGAGGGTTGTATGGTTGTTGTCAAATGATATGACTTAAGCAAGGAACTTTTGCAAACCTGAAAGCACTGTGGAAATGCTAGCTATTGTTTTCTTGTTCTAAGACCCAAATGATACAAAACATAGGAAACATCATGTAATTGCAACAGATTTCTTCTGGGTGAGACAGAATTCCTCAGTATGTTTTAATTGAAGGGCAGGGGAGCTGAAACCTCACAAGAGGCAAGAATGGTGTACATATGCCTCCAGGAGTGATCCAGGGCTTCATGTTACACTGCCTCATGAAGGGAAAAGAGAAAGCAGCTTCCCTTTAAGTGTTACTGTATATAGATATCGATCTTCGGCTATTATTACTGATAATATTATATTAATCATATAAAGCTAACTGTGATGAAATGACCACAACAAAAAATTATTCAAATATATAATGCTCTCTGACCTTAGGGTCAAGATGAGCATAAATTCTCATTCTGAATTTAAATGGTTAAAAAAAATACCTATAACCTGCACTTCTCTGTCATCCACATCAGTCAAGGGACTATTTTTTGTGATTTCTTCTGGGTTCATCCACCAAGTTCTAGGTAGATGCCAACGTGATTGAATTCAAGGGCTTCTGAATTGCTCTGAGGGTGAGCTATAAATGGAGAATTACATAATCATAGAGGAATCCTAGAATTGTAGAGCTGTAAAAGATTGTTTAACAAGCACAGGCAGCATGTGAGGGGAGGACAAGGCAGGGGAAGGGAAAAGCATTTCTTAAGTACCTACTTACTCTGTGACATCAGTATACTAGAAACTTTTACAAATACTATGTCCTTGGAGCCTCACAATGACCCTGGGGAGCAGGTGCTAGCTTGATCCTTATGTTAAGGTGGAGGAAATGGAGGCAGACAGAAGTTAAATGAGTTGCCCAGAGTCACTCAGCTACTGAGTGTCTGAGGCTGGATTTGAACTCAGATATTCCTGACTCTAGGCCCAAAACCTCTATCCACATGGTCCTGGACTATAATTATATGGAATTTATATAGCACTTCGATGTTTGCAACATGCTTTATAAATATTATCTCATTTGGTCCTCATAATAACCCTAAGACGTACATGCTGTTTTTTATCCTTGTTTTAGAGAAGACTTACCCAAGCTTACATAGCTATTAAGTATCTGAAGTCTTAGTTGAACTCAGATGTTCCTGATTCCAGGTCCAGAGTCCTATTCACTGTACCACATGGTCAGAGACCCTGAATTAGAATCTCAATTCAACTATGAACTACATATATGACCTTGAGAAAGTCACTTCAATTATCTCAGACTCAATTTCCTTTTCTGTAAAATGAGAGAATTGAACTAGATTATCTCTATGTAATCAAGATCTATGCCTCTTTTTTACTGATTAAAAAAAAAAAAACCTAAGACCCATAAAGGTAAGATTACATATTAAAAGTCCAATAGCCAAGTGACTGTTGATAGAACTGGATCAGTGCTAATTAATTCATTGTGTAGCATTGCCCAATCTCTAGTATTTTCTCTACTTGTCAATTTTTCCCAAAATTATAAAAATATCATATTTCAAAGAACAGAAATAACATTTCTTGCTTCAATATACTCATTTGCTGAAGAGTACATGAGCTAACCAATAAATTATAACAATGACTTCAAAAAGTAAAATAACCACACTGGAATGAATTAAGCCTTGATGGACTGTTTTCTGAGTAGAAAGTATTAAGAATAGATTAGCTGGAAAGGAGGCACACATTTTTACAAAGCCATTTATTTAGACAAGAATTATCATGCATTTGATTTATAAAACAATCATTCCAAAGCAGAAGGAATTCAACAGGCCAAATAATATAGTTATAACAAAATCTTATTCACTAATACTGCTTAACAAATTAGTGATTAATCTCACTTACTATTCATAAATAGTTTCAACTCCCTACCAGGGGTGGGGAACCTGCAACCTTGAGGCCACATGTGGCTCTCTAGGTCCTCAAGTGTGGCCCTTTGACTGAATCAAAACTTTACAGAATAAATTCCCTTAATAAAAGAATTAGTTCTGTAAAACTTGGCTTCATACCCAAGGACCGAGGAGGCTACACGTGACCTGGAAACTGCAGATTTCCTACCCCTGCCCTAGACAGAAAGGCTAGTGACTATAAATGAGGGCAAGAAGATTAAGGGCAGTAGTCTTTCCTAAGGAGATGGCTAATATTTTCTTTATTGATTCTTATTGTATTTGAAATTGCTTTATTTCTTTTCCTTTATTAAGAATCACATCAATATTATGGTAAACAAATAAAATTTGTTTGGGGAGAAGGGAAAATGGTCAACAAACTTTGTATCTTCAACAAGTAAAGTCTTGCTTAAATTGATATAAGAAAACCAGGAAATTCTACCTCATCCCTAGAAATAAAAATAAATGAACTTACAAGGACAGGGCCTCTGGATAATCCCTCCATCTTCTTCAAACCAGTATTTGATCCCTGCTTTCCCAGTGCTTACACTATTTTCTTTTGGGTGACCTATCTCCCCAAAGCGATGTGACATCAAAAAGGAGATAAACCTGTGGTAATGGTTTTCAAAATGAAAAATATATATTTCCCAGGGGTGTGCGAGGCAATACAATGGATTACAGAAAGAAAACATTGGAATTTCTATTTGTTTTTCAAAATAAGAAAGACAGTAAACACTACTAATGTTTAATATACAAATTGACACTGGCATACTCAATCTATATATTCAGGCATCAAATATAATATATGTAGTATATTTTAGAAAGAGTAGGAATTCCACAATGTATGGATATTGACAGTGGCACTTACATTTGTTCATCTGCTTTCAGCATATCAGTACATTAGGGATTTGTATATGATTTTATTGAGTTATAAATAAATTAATCTTCACAAAAATAAACAAGTGGCTTAAAAAAGATCTTGTGAAGAAACAATCTACAGACTAAAGATAATCTTGATATTGTAAGAATAAGTGAAAAGCAAGAAAACAGCAGAATTATCATTTCTCCTACTTTTAGTAGGAGCTCTTCATCAGTAGGAGGTTAAAACAATGATGAGTTAATCAAATCTGACAAGAAATTGACTAAAAAACTCAAAATTCTCAAGATACTTGAAATGTATTCCATTCACTATCATTATATTGTAATGTGAGATATGAGTTAATGAGAATATGAAACCATCCCAATTAGTAATACAGTAAAAACTAAGTTTTTCCTACTGAAAATGATGTAAGGATTTTAAGAACTCTTATAGTTGCATACTTTTTTACAAAATAGAAATAGACTTTTCTAATCCGCTTAAAAACCTTCCAGATGAAGAGGTTTAATGGAATCTGAACCCATCTGTAAAAATATATAAATGTAACACCTTATAATTAATTTGCAAGAACAACTGATTCACATCAACGAAGTTGGAATTTCCTAACCAAATGTCAGCAGAAACTTTCACATCAGTGAATGGTGCATGGACTTCAAATAGAGTATCAGTAATTAATAAGTTCAGCCTATGCTACAATTCTTCCATTTTGATATGGATATCTTAGTTCAATAGAGAGAGCCCAGGTTCTAGAGTCAAAGGATACCAACCCTGCCTCTGACACTGATTAGCTGCATGACGTAGGACAAGTAGCTTAACATCCCTGAGTGTCAATATTTTTATTTGTTAAGTTAAATGAGTAGGGGTTCAAGTAAGTGGCTTCTAAGGTCCCATCTAGCTCTCAATCTCCCATCTGATCTTTGCAAAGTGTATTTGCAAGCTCTGAAAGCCATTAAAACCAAGTATCAAAAATAAACAGACCTTTGAATTGCTGTTTCAAAGTGGTACACTAAGATTTTCAAAAAACAATAATGCATATTCAACTGCACTGCTTTCCCTAAAAATATCATCAATAGCTTTAGTGAGAGCAAAAATGTATACCATCCCACTATTAGGCATGTATCCCAAAGAGATCATTTAAAACGGAGAAGAACCTACAAGCACAAAAATATTTGTAGCAGCCCTTTTCATAGTTGCAAAATATTGGAAATTGAGGAGACACTCATCAGTTGGGGAATGGCTGAACAAACTGTGCTATGGGAGTGGGATGGAACACTATTGTACAGTAAGAAATGATGAACAGGCAGATTTCAGAAAAACCTGGAAAGACTTGTGTGAACAAATGAAAAGTGAAATGAACAGAACCAGGAAAATATTGTACACAGTATCAGCAATGTTGTGTGATCAACTGTAAATGATTCAGCTCTTCTCAGCAACACAATGATCTAAAACAAATATAAAGGACTCACAAAGGAAAATGTTACCCACATTCAGATAAAGAAGTGATCTAAAAACAGATAAAAGGGGTTTTTTACTTACTTTATTCTTTCTCATGCTTTTTCCCCCTTTTAATCTGTTTCTTCTTTCACAACTATAACTAATATGGAAATATTTTCATACAAAACATGTGTAAAATGTATGTTAACTTGTGTAAACTATATCAAACTGCTTACCATTTTCAGAAGAGAAGAAGGGAGGGAGAAAAATTTAGAACTCAAAATCTTGTGAAAAATGAATACTAAAAATGTCCTTGATATAACTGGAGGAAAATAAAATACTATTAAACTTAAAACAAAAAATTGTATATCATCAATAAAATGAGTTTGGAAAATATTATTAAAGCATTTTTTTCTTTTAGGATCAAATGAGATAATATGTATTGTACTTTTTAAGCCTTAAAGCACCATATAAATGCTATTAATAAAAGTAAAATGTTTCACTTATTTTCTATAGGTTTAATAGTGTACATAACATATCAGTATGGCATAATATATGTATATATATGTATATACATATATAATTCATGAATGTGTATACATTAAGGCTCCATGATCAAACATATTTTTACTGATAGTGTTACATGATCAAAAATATTTGGAGACCACTAAGGTGGAGGGAAAGAAGAAATAGGAATACAGGAAATAAGAATTCCTGTATGGTATCCACAAAATGTACCAAGAATCAGAAGAAGGACTCTTGTACATTAGATAGATTGTCTGGGGGGGCGGGGAAGTTCAGGAGGAATTCTACTATAAGACCTACTACCTAATGTCCAAACCTTTCTAAACACAGAGCCTGATGTGAGTAGAATACTCCCATTTTATAATCCTTTTTATTTTAGTCACATTATTTATGGCACTGCTTAGTTAAATATTCCCAGAATTTAGTTTTCTGCTTAGGTTGGTATTCTAGGGTTTGCATTTTAAGTTTTCTGTGCTTACCCTAAACTAAAGTGTTTATGTTTTAAAGTTTGTAACTAACTTCTGCCACATTTTTAGAGCTGATCCACAGTATGTATTTCTTGAATAGACACTGCAAGTGGATAATAAGCCTGGCACAGAGTTGAAGAGAAGCGTGGGTGGGATTGCCTTTGGGAAGCTGAGAGGTTCCTTTAATGATTTCAAACGTCTCCCAGAAGCCAAGGCCAATCTTTTCAATAACTATGTTATTCCTTAGAGAGGCAGTATGTAATAGAAGTGGATAGAAGCCTAGTCTTGGAATCAAGAAGACTTGTACTCAAGTCATGTCTTTGACATATACTGGTTTTGTGAGCCTGGGCAAGTCACTGGAGCTCTAAATCTCTCAGCCAACTCTGAAAGTCAACTTCCTAAGGCTCATAAGATATATAGTCCTGTTGTTCATCTACATGGGTGGAAGTAGTTTCTATATTAAGATATCCTTTCAATAAGAAAATTAGAGGTACGGGCCAGCTACTTTCAACTCTGCCCCATGCAAGAAAAAAAGTCTTCTGTCAATGCTGTATGACTATAAGTCATGAAATTCCATGGCCTTCAAAGAACTAAAGTAATTAAAGTTGAAGGATGCTCATTGGACAATAACAAAGCTCATATGATGAATGTCAGTTCCTATACATTCCCAACGATGAATTTTACAACAGTGGTGGTGGAATAAATGTCATCATATATGATTAGAAAAGCAAGATGGGTCACATAGAACCATAAACCCTTGAAGCAAAAATAACCCATAAATGGATCCCATGCACCATTATTGTCTATGTCAAGAGATTAGAAGGACAGTGCCCATCGTGGAGGGCACAACTCCTAAAGAGGATTTATTCTACCTGGGAATCATCAAAACTTACCCAGGGATCCTAGCTAGCTCATCCCTACCGCCTACCTGTTCCTCTGCTATGTCTTGTATTCATACTGGCTTACCAGAGTTCTGCTTTGATCTAGAGCCTAGGATACAGCAGGATATTAAATATATCCTACTCCTACCAAGTTTTTGGGTCTAGAGTATGCACATGATATATCTGTGCCTGAGGCAGCCACCTTGAATGTATAGGAGTGGACTTGGAAGAGAGGGAGAATAGGAAGGGAGATCCTGTTCAGAGACTCTATCCAAACTGACCTTGAGAGTAAAGGGATCTTGCCTCTTTGTGTATCTCCAGTGCTTAGCCTGATTCCTGCTACACAGTGGTAGCTTAATGAATGTTTATTAACTCATTGTTTATAGAGTTATCTGTGAATCTAAAATTAACTAGCCCCCAGGTTTGAAATTACTTTCTAAGTCCATAGCATGAAATAAGTAGTATAATTCATAGATAATTCCTCATTCTCCAGAAAGACATTTAACTAGCATGGAGAGAGTGGGGCTTTGGAGCGACCAGGGCTTTGCTCCAAGTATTAAGATTTAGAGAATTTATATATTTTTTAAAATAACAAATATCAAAGATCATGCATCTTTGACATTTGATACATTTATATTTTGACAGTGCTTTCATTGTAATGGCATGGACACTGTTTAGGAAGAGTAAAGAAGTTTCCAGGTGGTCTACTTCTTTCTCCTTAACCTGATGCCACAGAATAGCTAATATGTTACCTGACCCAGCCCAACTATTGTTATTGCTTGGTAGTGACTCCTTCCCAGAAAGGATCCTTGAGGTGGGTGTCCAAAGGCTCCTCTCCATCCTCCCTTCCTTAGGAGAAATCTCCCGTAAGGCCAAGGTTGAGATCTCAATCCAACCATCATTGACTTAAAAACAAATTTAGCAATTTGTGCCATACACTCAAACTATTATGGCAATTACTATTATGTAGTATTACTCTTTCAGCTCTGAAAAGAAGCATCACTTGGCAGCATAGTTCAGGGACCTTTGGAGTGAGTTGGCAGATAGCCCTCTGTATCCCTCAATTCTAGTGTAGTTCACTCCTGAGGTCCTCCTTTGTTTGTGGTAGTCATGTAACTGACTGTGGTGATGCTTACAGGGATTAAGGAAAGTGATGGTGAGTGATGGTGTTCCTGCCTATGTCCTGCCTATGACACTCTTTAGAATGACTGGCAGCTTAGCCTAAACTGTAAGAGAATAAATGATTCAATCAACTAGAATTTAGTGAGTGCGTATTGAGTACTACACACACTGTACTAAGTGGCAGAGATACAAAAAAAGGAAAAGAAAAACAAACCCAGCTTCTTGCTTTCAAAGGGTTTACAGACTAATAGAAGAAAGTAAGAAGAGAAGAAAGACTCTCTTTAACTCTGAGTATATAATTCCAGAAGAGCCATACCAGTAACCTAACTGGAAATTCTGGGATAAGGTCAGGGCCATTCTGGGATAGTACTTTCTCTCTCTGTCTCTGTCTCTGTCTCTGTCTCTGTCTCTCTCTCTCTCTCTCTCTCTCTCTCTCACACACACACACACACACACACACACATACACACACATACACAGACACACACACACAGCTTCCTTGAGCCAAGCCTACTAGTCCCCAGGGTCATAACAGTTCATAACTTTCATGACCTTGTAACAGAGGTTAGTGGCTATTTTCACCACTGCCACCATGCTAGCCTTTGGCAAGATTACGCTAGACAAACAGGGCCTTGGATTTCTAGGCTGTCTGGATAATTACTAGATAGATGGCAAACTTACCTCTGCCTCTTGAGATCACACAGTTCTCCCTAATGTATATAAAGCACTTAAGTTCAATGACCGTGTTTAACTCAATTATTGGCTTTTTTCTATATTCAACTGCCTTCCCTGGAGATAGAAAAGCAAACTCTGCCTGCTTTGCCCTATCAGTGGCATCATTATCACCATCTTCATGAACAGCTCTTATAGAGAATTAATGTCATGGGGCACATGATACACTTCACAAACACCCTGTGAGGTAGGCCAGACAGGTATGATTACTCTTATTTTTCTTCTATTAATGAAGAAACTGAAACAGAAAAACTGCAACATATCTGAAGTCACATAGTGAGAGTTATGCCTCATTAATCTAACAGAGTTAAGGAATTAAATATTCACAGAAGGGGTTTAGGAAAACTGAAGTGCTGCACTATTTTTTCCATTTTAGACAATTTGTGGAGAAACTTTCCTAAAAGATGTAACACATGCCTACCTTCTTAAACAGATGGACAAAATTCAATGTTTTCTTAATAACTCAAATTCTTTATTGCTGACAAACAAGATAAGAGCTTGTATTTATATTGTAGGGTCAATAACATATTGTTTTCTTCATCCTTCACAATGGCTCTGAACACAGGAAGTACAAGTAAGATCACAGATTTTAAAAAAGAAGGCACCTTTCTTGTCAATGAGTCTAGCCTTTTCATTTTATAGATAAGAAAACCAAGACCCAGTAAGTTTAAGGAACTTGTCCAATTTTTTCCAAGATGGCAAATGCCACATCTTCAAACCCAGATCCTTCCAGACTGCAAGTCCAATGTGCCTTCTGTTATACTACATCTACTCTCTAAGACCAAATTTCCTTTCTCCTGTTTCTTTCTCTGTCTCTCTTTTCTTTCTCCCATTGAATGATCATCCACCAATAAGTTGGTATGGACCTACAACTTAATTTCTTGGAAGACAAGTAGCCACTTCCTACTCAGAGGAATAAGCCCTATGTACCCTGAAAACTGTTGCTTATGTCCAAATGCCCAATGGACCTGTTTCTCCAATCCTCTGTGGAACAGTGTTTCAGTAGCCAACCTCCTAACACAGATAATATGTCTTTTCAGACTCTAAATCCCTTTTAGTTTTAGTTTTCACACTGAAGACCTTCTGTATTTTTTTTTCAACTGAAAATGTTGAGAGAGACAACAATAGTAGGGAAGTAAGTAACTTGTGCAGGGTTGAGAAGTGAGTGAGTAGTGCAGAAATGGAGACAACAGCTACAGGCTATTCTTTTCAAGGAGTTTGCTGATACAGAGGAGAGAAATAGGACAGTAACTTGAGAAGAGAGAAAGGGGAAGGATACGAAGGTGGAACACATCAGATATTCTTTTTAAGAAGCTTGCCTGGTGTCAGTAATGAAGCCCAGAGCCTCAAATTTTTATACACAAATATAAAAAGTGTAGGAATAGGTAAGGTGAACTATATATATCCTAAAGCAAGTAGGAAAACTTTTCTTCATAAGTATCACCGAGACTTGGTGAGTTTAACTTGTGACTAGAAGAAATAGGATAGGTAAAAGGGGGAAAGATTGGCATCTTGTTTTAAGATGGTATACTCATTAAGAAATCTAGGACTCAAAATGGGGAAACCTAGTGAAGAAAATTTGGGTGAAGGTCAACAAAGGGAGAAAGAGAAACAATTCTATTATTTCTTGCTGTTTAGTTATGTCTGACTTTAATGCCCCTCTGTATATCAATACTCTCCATGGGATTTTCTCTAGTGGTTTGCCATTTCCCTCTCCAATGGATTAAGGCAAACCAAGGTTAAGTGATTTGACCAGCATCACACAACTGGTAATATCTTTGAATGGATTTGAACTCAGGTCTTCCAGACACCAAGCCCTGCACTCTATCCACTGATCTATCTAGCTGCTTCATAACTCCAAGATTATGAACCTGGTATAGGTGGATTGTAGTGCCCTCAATAAAAACAGATAAATTTGAAATTGGGATAGGTTTGGAGGAAAATGTCAGAGGCATGATGAAATAATAAAAAGAGAATTGGACTTTATGTGTCAAAATGAACTGGGTTCAAATCCCACCTCAGATTCTTACTATGTGACCTTGAACAAGTCACTTAGTCTCTCTGTACTACATTTTTCTTAGCAGCAAAGAAGCATTGGACTCAATGCCCCTATTTCAGCTATAGCTTTATTATTAGAGAATACTATACAACACCTAAACAAAAAGAGGAAATGAGTTAGAAATCATCTGTCTAGCAAATCGTCATGTTATAGTGATGATGGAGAATTTAAAGGATTTAGAAATGTGCTGGTACCTTCTGCCAAAAAGAACAAAAAATGTTTTCCTTTGTCTTGATTGAGATTTTATCCTTCAAAATGTAGAGAAAATATAATAGGGAATACTTATTCAGACTCAGAGTCAATGACAGAGAACAGTTGCTGGGTAGAAATGATGGAAATCTTGAGATAAAGTGGTCCCTCTTCCCTAGAGATTTTTTTGTTGTTTTTATTTTTATGGAAAAAAAGACAAAAATCCAACATAGTCTGTATGTACCCTAGATGTGGGATAATAGATTTAAAAGGGTTCAGAGAATGGAATGGTAGGATCCTATAGACTAAGATTCTATGGGAAAGGTTGGTTAAAGAGGAATGGTAATCTCTCAAGAATTACTTCTAAAGTCAAATGCAAAACAATTCCAATGTAAAAAAAAAACCAGAATTCTCTACAGAGACTAATAAAGACATATAGAGAACTCCTCAACCAATGTAGTGTTTTTTTAAAGTCATAATATAAAAGACAGAAAGAAAAGAAGATAATGGAGGTTAAAGTTATGTCAATGACTCTGTATGAATAATAGCAGGAAGGTTGAAGTTTAGAATAAATTGAGTTGTTGATGAAGACCAAGGATAAAAATAAAGTGTATTGACTTTATTGTTGTTATTTTGATGTGTTTTGTTTTCAGTGGAAAGAGAAATATCTGAGGAGGCATAAAACCACCACATAATGTGGATGGAACAATGATGACTGATGGATGATACAAAGAAGACAGACGCTCAAATAGTGTCTGTCTTCTGTTTTCTTGGACAAGGAGAATAACCTTTAGATGAAACAGAATGGAACAAAAACGACTGATACAAAGACATTTCCTACTTGTGTGTGCCATGGTAAGTACATAGCTGAAGAACTTTTAGTATGTGACCTTGGTCCAACCATCAGATTGAGAAAATACTGGAAAAACTGAAGCACGCCTTTATCAGATACACTCCTAGCTCTCCAGACTTTCATTATCATGGCCCTGCATGAGTTCCACTCCTTCCCTATTTTTCAGCTTCTGTCTATACAGTCTTTTCCCTTTAGGACATCAGGGAAGTGATTGTCTTTCTACTAGAATTTATATTCCTAGAACTTAATATAATGCCTGGCAAATAGCAAACATTTAATAAATGCTTGCTGGTTCAATTTGGCTTGAAAACAGAAAAATAAATTAGGAATCTGTAATAGTCTATATGAGAAGTAAGGAGAAGAGGGTCACATAGATGACAATTAGGATAACTTTTTTGATTGTTCTAGGAGTGAGAAGTGATAGTAGAACCATCCCCCATATCTAGTCTAACATCTTGGTATTCATGAGGTAATAATATCTTCTCTTTAGGTTCTGCTGTGTACAAGGAAATGGTTTTTTTTTCTCATTTTCTATTTAAGTTTAAAATGAATAAAAATTTTTAAGAAAGAAAAAGAAAATGCTAAGAATAAAGATCTAAGGCAATACCAAATCAGGGTAAGAAGATAAAAAATTGAGGGAAAGAGTTCCCCATGTGAAGATAACAAATCCCAACACCTGTTGAAACAAAATGTTGACTTAGAAGAATTAGAAAAGGAAAAACATAAAAATGTTAACTCTATCACCATTTCTTATGGAATTTTAACTGATACAACAGAATTACCAAAAGAGTGAACTGAAGTAGCCTATAAGTAACCTCATTCAATAAAAGCTCAATCTCATTGTTAAGTGGTAGACTTAACAGTCAAGGCTTACAAAGGCTTTATATTCATGTGCAGAACAGTAGAGAGGAGCAGGGAAATGAACAGGCTACTAATACCAGCAAGTACCTCACAAAGTAGTGAAAACAAATGGAAGAAAAAACAATTTCAGAGAAAACCAAATTAAGCCAGATTATCCATGTATATTGCCTACCATGTTAAGACTGTAATACCTAAGTACCCAATTTACCATATGTAGATGTGGCAATAACACTTTTAAGTGTTTAATATCTGAGAGAACACTGGAATTTAACCAAATGAATAAAAAGAAATCTACCCTTTCCAGACACTCTCTGATAGAGTTTTGAAATACCTCAAAGAGGATGCTAAAAGAATTATAAAATGACAAGGAATCAAACATATCATAGCTCTATAAATGGCACCACCAACTCTTGATCCACATGACAAAGAATCAAAATCATAACTCTGTAAATTGCACCATCAACTCTTGATCCACATGACAAAGAATCAAAATCATAACTCTGTAAATTGCACCATCAACTCTTGATCCACATGACCACTTTCTCATTTCTATTAAAAGTGTAGGGTAAAGTCTATGAATGTATCAAGGTCCTCCTCGATGAAAACTTGAGTAACACTTTCAGAGGTGATTTTCTATAATAAACCACATCTTCACAGTGACACAACTGACAGAAAGATGTACAAGATAACATACCCAAATAAATGTCATGGTAGATAGAATATAGGACCTCCAGCTAGGAAGATCTAAATCTCTATCAGCCTAGTTTCTTCATCTGTGAAATGGGAATAATAAAGACAGCTACCTCACAGGGTCATTGGAAGGTCAAATGAAAGAGTATACATAAAATACTTTGTAAATTTTAAAGTAGTATATGCAAGCTAGCTGACATTATTATCTATTTAGGGTTTTTCATAATTTAGTATTTTTACTATAATACGTCTAAAATATTTTGTAAATGATTGTACTTTTAGTTTTCTAAGCAATTATTGTTGTCAAGCCTAACTCTTTGGGACCCAGTTTGGTATTTTCTTGGCAAAGGCACTAGAGCGCTTTGCCATTTCCTTCTCTAGCTCATTTTACAGATGAGGAAACTGAGGCAAATAGGGTTAAGTGACTTGCCTAAGGCCATAGAGCTAGTAAGTGTCTGGGGCCAGATTTGAATTCAGAAAGAGGGTTCTTCCTGACTCCAGGCCCTGGTGCTCTATCCACTGTACCACCTAGCTGCCCTCTTCAAAATTGGACAGATATCAAAATAACAATATCTCTCTTATTCCTCCCTTTCTTTCCATTTCTGTTGCTGTCATCCTAACTAAGCCATGGATGTGCTAAAGCCTGCTAATACCAGCTCAAGAGAAAATATTGTTAAATTTTCATTGCAAGCATTTATACCTCACAAATTGAAAAATGCTACAAATTAGGCCTTGGCTTATTATCTGGCTGGTTGTCTAGACTTAAGAAAGTGGTGAAGAAATTTTTAATAATGCAGATTAAACTTAAAAGTGTGTCATGTGTACATCTTTTTCAGACAACTGGTCATTAAACATTTACCAGGCTACTCTTGGCTGAGGTATTAATTCCCTGCAATCCAGACTACTGAAATGGTTTCCTGCTCCTAGTCTTCAAAGTATTTTTTCCTCTCAAATTCTTCATAATATTAATCCCAAGCTACTCTTTCTGAAGCAAAAATCTCATCATGTCACAGATTTAAAGCTAGAAGGGATGTTATCTTTTCTATCCCTTTTATTTTACAGATGCAAAAATGGAGATTTGCCATGGTGAAAGAAATAGCAGGTGACAGAAGCAAGATTCTTACCCACAACCTCTAACTCTGAACCACATATTGCGTGATCCCTGGAACCAGATTTGCACTAAGGATAGGAAAGGATTCAGAAACTATGATTAAAGACTCAAGGATGTGTCTTCTCACAGATCTTGTACAAATGAGTCATCCACTCCCAGCCTTTTGAGTATTACATGTCCAAGAACTCAGACAGCTTAGAGCTGTTAAGATTTTTCTTAATGGAGTGTATATGATAAGAAAATAGAAACACAGAGGAAGCTATCTAGGTTAGTAATGATATAATCATAGAAGGTTTGGGGTTCGCCAAGCACCTCATATACATTATATCACTTGATCTTATCAACAACCCTCTCAAGAAAGTCTTTTTATTTTTTATTTTTACTCAATCCCTTTACAAATGAGGAAAATCACATTTAGAAAAGCTAAGTGATTTCCCCATAGTCACACAGAGAGTAAATGTCAGAATTAGAATTCAGGGCCTCATGGCTTCTTCCACTATACCATATTCGTTCCCCAAAGCCTTGGTCCTCTGAAACAAAGATGTCTCCACCTAGTTGTCTTGTTCTCTTTCCCTTCAGAACACAATTATTCCCCAACCATGATGCTCTGTCCTCAATTTCTTCTGCTCATAGACCTAGGATCTCCTTGCTATGACATACTATTTAGAAACAGCCTCGGGGAGCTCCCTTGGTCCAAGCAATCTTGCACAGTCCCTCAGCATTTCTGGTCGCCTTAGACCAGCCTGTCCTGATATTAATGGTCACTGTTATGAGTGCAGACACCAGTACTGCTTAAAAAAAAGCACTCCTAATCCCACATGATTACTGGAGCTGACCACACTGACAAAAATTATTAAGCTCAGGTTTTACATCATTAAGAATTCATGCAGAATGCATGGTATTTTGGGGTGGGAGAAGGGGAGAGATGGGGAGAAAATTTGGAACTCAAAATTTTGTGGAAATGAATGTTGAAAACTAAAAATAAATAAATAAATGGGTAGATAGATGATAGACAGATAGGTAGATAGATAAACAGAATTCACTCAGGAAATATATTTAATATGATTGTACACGTATAGCTTATATTATATTGCTAACCATCTGGGGGGGTAAGAAGAAATTTGGAACTCAAAGTCTTATAAAAGTGAATGTTAAAAGCTATCTTCACATGTAATTGGAAAAAATAAAATACCATTAAGTGGGGAGAAAAAAAAATTTACTCAGCACATTCTATAGCAATTCTGAAGCAATTTGGGACTATGACTGCTTTAGTTTGTGGTAATGAGAATTCAGCTCTCTAATGGCATATACCCTAAGGAGGTCAGTGTCAAAAAAAACCGGTTTCATACATACTGAAATATCCATAGAAACATTACCTACAACAGCAAGAAACTGGAACCAAAGTGTGTGCCTATCAGATGAGGAAAAACTTAAGAAAGTGTGGCCAAAAATATTATGGAAAATTATCAAGTCATAAGGAACAAGAAACATGAGGAACACAGAAAAACTCAGGAAGACCTATATTGTTATAGAACAAAGAAGACAGAGCCCAAGAGATCCTGGGAGTCAGAAGGACATGGATTCATATCCCACCACTGATACTTAACTACCTCTATGACCTTAGGCAAGTCACATAACTTCCATGATTTCTTCAACTGTAAATTGAGACTTGAACAAGATAGCCTCTGAGGTCCCTTCCAGGTCGAAGACTATTATTCTGTAAGTGTATAAAAATATACCTAATGTCCATGATACTATAAAGGGGCAGGGGTAGGGGAGAGAGAGACACACACATAAAGAAGATTAATGCGCTGAATTTAGAGGACTGAATTCAGAGGACTTTCATCTCCTTAGAAAGGTGATGGACTATGGGTGAAGAATTACAAATAAGCTTTCAGATGTAATTAATAGGTCATTTTATTTCACTTAATTGTATTTCCTTGTTATAAGGGAGGACTCCTTTGTATGTGTATGATATCAGGAAATTAAAATAATGTTCCAAAAAGCATCAGAAATTTTTTTAAAATATTCTGTTCTTCAAGAAAAGACTAAATAATCCTAATTCTAACCATAGCATCTAGCATTTACATAATGCACTAAGGTTTACAAAGCATGAATTTAGCAGGTCTCAGAAATACCTGTTGGGTAAATGAATGAGCTTGTTGGATGATATAGAAAGCAATGAGAGTTAGGAGGAAAATCAGTCTGAGTACTGTAGGGCTCAGAACTTCAGGTGACCTTAAGGATCACTAAGTATAGATCCTCATTTTATGGATGAGGAAAAGAAGATCCAGAGTAATTAAGTACCCAAGATCACAAAGGCTGAAATAAGACAAACAGCTAATACGAATACAGTGCTTTAAGGTTGGCAAAATAACTTACGCACTTTTTCCACAGTTGGTCTTTACAATAAGCCTGTGCAGTAGATGCAATCGTTATTCCCATCTTACAGATGAGGAAGCTGATGTCCAACTAAGGCAAATCACTTGCAGATACTCACATAGCCAATAAATTGCAAAGGTGAGATCTGAACCCATCTCTCCTAATTTTTATTTCAGAAGAATAAATGGAATACAGAGCTTTGAGGTTTTCAAAGCACTGTTCTTAAAATAATCTTCTCAGATAGTTAGTGTAAGTATTGTTTTTACCATTTCACACATACAAGGAAATGAGATTTAGAGATATTGAATTATTTGGCCAAAGTAAATGGCAGAGCAGAATTCAAGTTTTCTGGCTTCAGATCAAGATCTCTTTCTTTCCACTATATGTGGTTGAGATTTAGTGTTTAAAAAAATCTTTTGTGCCAGAAATGACTTTATATCTGAAAACAGAAGGAAGGAGAGATTTATACCTGAAAATTGTGGCAATGTGAAAATGATTCCATTAACACCCTGCTCTAATAATGGTCACATTTCCTATTTCCTGTTCCAGCTCGTAACTTCATTACTTTCTGTGCATTGACTAATAAGTTTCCCCTGGAAGAAATTCAAAGAGTGCCATTTAGCAGAAAATTTGATTGATTAGAAGTCAGGACAATGGGTTCTAGGCCCCTCTAGGTTCTAATCTCCTCTGGGCTCTATTCCTATCTGCTACTTACTACTTATGTGAGTGAACATGAATCATTTTACTTCTCTAGGTCTTGTTTTCAGAAATTAGAGGCCCAGAGTTCAAATCTTAGCTTTGCTATTTACTACATTTGTGACTTAAGTTATTTACCCTTTCTATGCTGTATAGATTTAGTGCTAAACGGGACCTTAGAGTTCATCTAGTTTCCATGCCCTTTATTTTTATAGATGAAAATAGTTAGAGCCTGGCAGTACTTGTCTACTGGCCTCCAAGGAATTCTCCCTCTTTTCTCAGAGTTAACTAACTGAATCACTATGTATGTATGTATATGTATATGTATACACACACATACACATATACATATGTGTAAAGACATACAATCTGCCTATACGTAAGATATATACATATGCATATGTACATATACATCTATATCTATCTGTGTGTTCGTATACTGTATATACTCATATACATGTGTATGTATATATATACATGGGTGAGGGTTATGGTTATAGAGTATTTAGGATTAGGGTTAGGCTGAGATTCAGAAGCATTTAGGGTTAGAGTCTGTGTTACAGTTGGAGGCCTTTAGCATTAGAGGAGGCATACGTGTTCAGGTTTACACCATTATCTAAAACAATTAACAACAGTAACAAAGAAAAAACTCTCCATCATTCCCTGAATTTTTTATCAATTCTATTCAATATACATTAAATGCCAACTATGTGTCAGACGTTGTGAACACAAATAAGAAAACTAAAGACATTTCCTGCCTTCAAGGAGCTTTCAATCTCATCTGAAAATAGAACAATATAAAAAGAAGCTGGAAAAGGATGGGATAAGGGGGAAGAGAAGTGAACCAGGATGCATCAGATACAAAGGAATCACATTTATTGGAGGGTAAACCAAGCAGTGATGCTAATGGGAACTAGAGAGTTGTTTAGAAAATCTATATCCCAGCCCTCTATTTTTTCTTAATGTCTCATGGAGTCATTGCTCAACTGAAATTTTTAAGGAATTGTTTTCTTTTTTTTCTTTATTAATTTTATTAAATAATTTTATTTATTTTTAGTTTTTAGCATTCCCTTCCACAAGATTTTGAGTTTCAAAATTTCTCCCCATCTCTTCCCTCTGCCCACCTGAAGACATTGTGCATTCCCATTACCCCTTCCCCCAGTCTGCCCTTCCTTCTATTACACCCCTTCCTTCTCTCATCCCTTCCCCTATATTTTCTTATAGGTCAAGATACCCCATTGCCTGTATGTCTTATTTCCCAGTTGCATGAAAAAACAATTTTTGGCATATATTTTTAAAACTTTGAGTTCCAACTTCTCTCCATCCTTCCCTCCCCACTCATCCCCACTGAGAAGACAAGCAATTTGATATGGGCTGTACATGTGTAGTTCATGAAAAACAATTTCACAACAGTCGTATAGTGAAAGACTAACTATATTTCTCTCCATCCTATCCTGCCCACCATTTATTCTGTTTTCTTCTTTGACCCAGTCCCTCCTCAAAATGTTTATTTCTAATTACCCCTTCTCCCATTTGCCCTCTCTTCTATCATCTCCCCACCAATACACTTATCCCCTTCCCTCCTATTTTTCTGTAGTGTAAGACAGATTTTTGTATCAAATTGTATTCTCATGTTATTCCCTCCTTAAGCCAAATGTGAAGAGAGTAAGCTTCACTCTTTCCCTCTTACCTCCCCCCTCATCCTTGCCATTGAAAAAGTTTTTTCTTTCCTCTCTTATGTGAGAAATAACTTACCCCATACTATTTCTTCCTTTCTCCTTCTTCCAATATATTCCTCTCTCACCCCTTAATTTTATTTTTTTAGATTTCATCCCTTTATATTCAACTCACCCAGTGCCTTCTGTCTATATGTATATAATCCCTCCAACTACCCTTGAGAAAAATCTCAAGAGTTACAAATATTATCTTTCCATATAAGAATTAAACAGTTTAACTTTAGTAAGTCCTTTATGATTTCTCTTTCCTATTTACTTTATTAGGTTTCTCTTAATTCTTGTGTTTCAAAGTCAGATTTTCCATTCATCTCTGGTATGTTCATCAAAAATGCTTGAAAGTCCTCTATTCCATTAAATGTCTATTTGTTCCTCTGAAGTATTATACTCAGTTTTGCTGGGTAGGAGATTCTTGGTTTTAATCCTAGCTCCTTTGACCTCTAGAATATCATGTTCCAAACTCTTCAGTCCCTTAATGTAGAAGCTGCTAGATCTTGTGTTATCCTGATTGTGTTTCCACAATATTCGAATTGTTTCTTTCTGGCTGCTTGCAAGATTTTCTCCTTGATCTGGGAGCTCTGGAATTTGACTTCAACATTCCTAGGAGTTTTCCTTTGGGGATCTCTTTCAGGAGGCAACTAGTGGATTCTTTCAATATCCATTTTACCTTCTGGTTCTAGAATATCAGGGCAGTTTTCCTTGATAATTTCTTGAAAGATAATGTCTAGGCTCTTTATTTTTATCATGGCTTTCAGGTAGTCCCATAATTTTTCAGTTGTCTCTCCTGGATCTATTTTCCAGGTTAGTTGTTTTTCCAAAGAGATAGTTCACATTGTGTGCTATTTTTCATTCCCTTTTTTAATAATTTCTTGATTTTTCATAAAGTCATTAACCTCCATCCTCTCCATTCTGATTTTTTTTCTGAATTATTTTCTTTGGAGAGCTTTTGGACATTTTCTATTTGGCCAATTCTGCTTTTTAAGAAATTCTCCTCATTGGCTTTTTGGATCTCTTTTGTGCCATTTGAATTAGTCTATTTTTTAAGGTGTTATTTTCTTCAGCATTTTTGGGTTCCATTTAGCAAACAGTTGACTTGGTTTTCATTATTTTCTTGCATCACTCTCATTTCTCTTCCTAATATTCCACTACTTCTCTTACTTGATTTTCAAAATCCTTTTTGAGCTCTTCCATGGCCTAAGACCAATTCATATTTTTCTTGGAGGCTTTGGATATAGGAACTTTAACTTTGTTGTGTTCTGTTTGTTATATTTTGGTCTTCCCTGTCACCAAAGTAAGATACTATAGTCTGATTCTCTTTGTAGTTTTTGCTCATTTCCTCAGTCATTTACTTGACTTTTGAGCTCTCTGTGAAGTGGGCCTAGAGATCCAGAAACAGCTAATGCTGTTACCCCTGCTGCTGCTGCTTCCTCTTCCATCCCCTCCATCATCCTGGGGCTAAGATCAGACCACTCTACTCTCTCACACAGCTCTGACAGGTTTTTTTCACTGACTTTGCAATCTTTCCTCAGCATTTAGGGGTCATGAAGTCTGGAAATTGCCACATGTCCCAGTGATTCAGTTCCCCCCAAGGCCTGCTCATGCTATGTCTGTGTTGGCATGGCCCATGTTGGACTGCAGGTGTGGTGCAATAGATACTTTCCATAGACCTTCTAGGTTGTCTTGGGCTGCATATTTGCTTCACTCTGCCATTCTGTGGGTTCTGATGTTCCAGAATTTGTTTAGAGTCATTTTCACAGGTATTTGACTGGGCTTGAGGGGAGAGTACTGGCAAGTCCTTGCTTCTAGTCCACCCTCTTGGTACTGCCCCCAGGAATTGTTTTCTTCTGTGAGCTTTTGTGCCTCCTTTTCCATTTGGTCAATTCCTTTTTTTTAAGGAGTTATTTCCTTGAATGAATTTTTGTACATCTTTTTCCCCATTTTTTGTGCTTCCTTTACCAAGCTGTTAACTCTTTTTAATGAGTCTCTTGAATCACTTTCATTTTTTTTCCCAGTTTTTCTTCTACCTCTCTTAATTGACTTTTAAAATCCTTTTTGACCTCTTCCAGGAGTTCTTTTTGAATCTGAGACCAATTCATATTTTTTCTTTGAGTCATTTCATGTAGTCATTTTCATATAGTGATCATCTTCTGAGTTTGATCTCCCAAGTCACCATATTAACTATTTGTGGTCAGGTTCCTTTTTTGTGGCTTTTGCTCATTTTTCCAGCCTATTTTGTGATTTTTAATTTTATATTAAATTTGGACTCTGTTCCTAGGGAGGAGAGGCTACTGTCTGAAGCTTCTTCACTGGGGACTCAGGGCCTCACTGCTGCTGGCTTGAACCAATGCCAAGAAAATGTGGCCTTAATGCTGGTCTACCCCAAGGTTTTGGGCCTCATTCCTGTCTTGCTGGAGCTTGTCCTACTATGGTATTGCCCAGTCACCACCCATGGTGGACTACAGCTCTCTTTGCCCCAGTAAGACAGTCATTTCCTACCAACCTTCTAAATTGTCTTGGGCTGGTAAATTGTTTCACTTCATCCTTATGTTGGTTTTGCCACTCCAGAATTTATTCTGAGACATAGAGGTAAATTTGGGACAATTCAGGAAAATTCTTTCCTTACTCCACCATCCTGTCTCCTTCCTCTCCCTAGCCCTGTATAAAGGAAAGCTTTGGGGAAAGTTAAGTGCTCAATCTTCTCGCTCTTCACTCAGATGGGAGAGGAGACTGAGGGAGTTAAGAAGATTTTAAGTATCTAAAGCTCAGTTAATCAGCATGATAATGATGAGATTTTAGATGATCATCTTATCCTAGATGGGACCTCATGTTTTATGGTATATTTCTCCATCTTACAAACAAAGAAAGAGTTATATATTATCATTTTCTTAATTTCCTTTCTTTTCACTTCCCAAGCCTTTGAAACCAGGCTTCTAACCTCATCATTCAAGTAAAACTGTTCTCTCTGAAGTTACCAGTGATCTTGAAATTGCCCAAAGTGATTGCCTTTACTCAGTTTTCATCCTTCTTGACTTCTCTGAAGTCTCTAAAACTATTGACTAGTCTTTCTTCCTCCATATTTTCTCCTCTCTGAATTTTCAGGATAGCTCTTTGTTTTCCTCCTATCTCTCTTACAATATTTCCTTAATCATCTTCTATATCCTGCCCCACTGCAGTGAATGTGCTCTAAGGTGGACTTCCTTGTCTATGTATTCTCCCTCTTGGTTAATTCAGCAATTCATCTGAGTTCCATTCAACATACCTCCAGAATCAAATACAAAACCTTCTCCTTGGGGTCCAGAGCAACAGAACCCTTGGTTTTGGTTTCCTGTTCTAGTTTGTGTTACTGCAAGCCTATGTCTAAGTCTAATGGTTAGATTTGAGTCCCCCTGCCCCAAGTGTTCAGAGTCACCCAGCTATGATTCTGGAATTTGTTCCTTGCTTTTTATACAGATGATGTCCCGTATTTCTTGGACCTAGATCACTCTTCTCTGTCCTGGATCTGTGATCTGAAGCTAAATAATAGATAACAGAGGTGCCATGCCAGATGGCATCTCTTCCTACTCCCAGTATTAGCACAAGGGTCTCCGGGATATCTTTCTGCCCAAATGATCCATCCCCTTACCATCCTTGAGTCCTGGGCTGCTCCTTATTACAGTTACTGCTGCCACAGCCTGGTGTCACTTCCATTATTGCACTGCACTTCTGGCCACACCCCACCCCAACGTCCACAAACTTTGCATTCTGTCTTCCTAAATTGCCCTGGACTGGAAAAAAAATGAGTCACTATGACTTTTTCTTGGCTTTCTCAGTCTGGCATGCTTTCTTTGCATTGTAGAGGACAATATGAAGGAGCAAAGGCAAAACTGCTAGCCCTCATTGCTCCATCTTGACTGTGCTTCCCAGTTTTTTCATCTAAGGAATTTTTTCATCTAACTAGAAGACCTTTTAATTTACTGTCATGTCTAAATCCAATGAGCCTTTCAGCTATTTCAGTTTATCTGATGACAGTTACTAATTGATGAAAGATAAGTATTTTTATTTTATTTTTAATTTATGAAATAAAACAAGCAATTCCATAACAATATAATTTTTAAATGATTGCACATGAAACTGCATATCTATTATGTACAACTTGCCTTTTATTTTTATTTTTTAATATTTTTTCCAATTACATGTTAAAACGATTTTTAACATTTGGGTTTTTCTTTAAGTTTTGAGTTCCAAATTCTATCTTCTCAACCTGAGACAGTAAGCAATCAGATATAGATTATACATGTGCAATCATATAAAACATTTCTGTATTAGTTATTTTGTACAAGAAGACTCAAATAAAAGAAAAAGAATGTAAGATAAAAATGAAAATAGTTTGCTTCAGTCTATGTTCAGACAATAACATTTCTTTCTCTGGAGTTAGGTGGTATGCTTGTTTTGGATCATTTTATTGCTTAGATTCACAGTTCTTCATCATATAACACTATTACTGTGTACAATGTTCTTTTGGTTCACTTCACTTTGCATCAGTTTATATAAATCTTTCCAGGTTTTTTCCTGAAATCATCCTGCTTGTCATTTTTTATATCACAATAATATTTTATAACAATCATATATCACAAATTGTTTAGTCATTCCCCAATTGATGGGTATCTCTTCAATTTCCAATTCTTAGTCATCACAAAAAGAGCTGATACAAATATTTTTGTGCAAATAGACCCTTTTGTCTTTTTTTATATCTTTTGGATATAGATCTAGCAGCGACTTTTATGGATCAAAGTGTATGCACAGTTTTATAGCCCTTTGGGCATAGTTCCAAATTGCTCTTTAGAAGGGTAGGATCAGTTCACAGCTCCACCAACAAGGCATTAATGTCCCAGTTTTCCCAGATCCCTTCCAATATCTATCACTTTCTCCTTTTTTGCCATATTAGCCAATCTGATAGTGTGAGGTGGTACTTGAGAGTTGTTTTAATTTGCATTCCTCTAATCAGTAGTGATTTAGAGCATTTTTTCATACGACCATAGCTAGCTTTTATTTCTTTGTCTGAAAACTGCCTCTTCATATATTCTGACCATTTATCAATTGGGGAATAACTTGCATTTTTTTATAAATTTGGCTCAGTTCTCCATACATTAGAGAAATAAGGCTTTTATCAGATATGATTGTTACAAAGCCTTTCTTTCCCCCTAGTTTTCTACTTTCCTTTTAATTTTGGTAGGATTGATTTTGTTTTTGCAAAAGCTTTTTAATTTAATATCACTAAAATTATCTATTTTACATTTGTAATGTTCTCTATCTCTTGTTTGGTTATGATTTTTTCCCTTCTCTATAGGTTTGCTATATAAACTATTCCATGCTGGCATCACCCTTTATGTGTAAATCATGCACTCATATTAACTTTATAGTGAGTATAAGGTGTGTGATGTTGATCTACATCTAGTTTCTGCCATACTGCTTTCCCATTTTACCAACAATTTTTGTCATATATTGAGATTTTGTTCCAAAATCTTGGATCTTTGGGTCTATAATTTAGTAGAATACTATGGTCATTTACCACTGTGTCTTGTGTGCCTAATCTATTCCACTGCTCCACCACACTATTTCTTAGCCAGTACCAGATTTTTGATCATTTCTTCTTTATAATGCAATTCGAGATCTAGTAGAGACTACCTTCCTTCACATTTATTTTTCATTGATTCCCTTGATATCCTTAACCTTTTGTTCCTCCAGATGAAATCTTTCATTATTTTTTCTAGCCCTATAAAACAATTTTCATAGTTTGATTGGTATGGTACTGAATAAATAGATTAATTTAGGTAGAATTATCATTTTCATTATGTCAACTCAGTCAATCTATCAGCAATTAGTATTTTTACAATTGTTAAGATCTGAATTTATTTGTGTGAAAAGTGTTTTGTAATTGTGTTCATATAGTTCTTGTGTTTGTTTTGAAAGGAAGATTTACAAGTATTCTATATTGTCTGCAGTTATTTTTAAATGGAAAATTTCTTTCTACCTTTTGCTGCTGGACTTTGTGGTTAATATATGGAAATGCTCATAATTTATATAGGTTTATTTTGTATCCTGCAAATTTGCTAATGTTCTTAATTATTTCAAGTAGTTTTTTAGTTGATTCTCTAGGATTCTCTAAGTATAACATCATATCATAGGTACAGAGTGATGGTTTTGTTTCCTCATTGCCTATTCTAATTCCTTCAATTCCTTTTTCTTCTCTTATTACTCCAGTTAACATTTCTAGCACAATATTCAATAATAGAGGTGATAATGGGCATCCTTGCTTCCTGATTTTATTGGGAAGGCTTCTTACTTACCCTCATTATAAATAATGCTTGCTGGTGGTTTTAGATAAGCATCACTTTTTAAGGAATGTGCCCTTTATTCCTGATGCTCTCGAATGTTTTTAATAGGAATGAATGTTGTAATTTCTCAAGAATTTTTCTGCATGAATTAAGATAATCATATGATTTCTATTAGTTTTGTTATGGATATGGTCAATTACACTGAAGATTATTTTTGGTTTTTTTAATATTGAACCAGCCCTGCATTCCTGGTATAAATCCCACCTGGTCATAGTGTATGATATTTGGCTTATATTACTAGAATCTCTTTGCTAGTATTTTATTTAAAATTTTGTTTCAAAATTCATTAGGGAAATTGACCTATGATTTTCATTCTTCCTTTTGGCTCTTCCTAGTATAGGTACCAGCACCATATTTGTATCATAAAAAAAATTTGGTAGGATTCCTTCTTTACTTTTTTTTTTTTTCAAATAGTTTCTATCCTATTGGGATTAATTGTTCTTTAAGTGTTTGGTAGAATTCACTTGTGAATTCATCTGACCCTGGGGAATCTCTGCTTAGGAAGTTTATTAATGGCTTGTTTGATTTATTTTTCTAAGATTTGATAATTTAAGCATTTTATTTCTTCTGTTAATCTGATTAATTTTTTTTAGATATTCATCCATTTTTATTTAGATTGTCAAATTTATTTGCATATAATTGAGCAAAATAGCTCCTAATAATTGTTTTAATTTCCTCTTCTTTAATGGTGAATTCACCCCTTGTATTTTTATACTAGTAATTTAGTTTTCTTTCCTTTTTTAATCAAATTAACCTGTAGTTTATCTATTTTACTGTTTTTTTCACAAATCCAGTTCTAGTTTTATTCATTAGTTCAATAGTTTCCTTCCATTTAGTCTTATCAATCTCTCTTTTCATTTTCAGGATTTCCAATCTGGTGTTCAATTCAGGATTTTTAATTTATTCTTTTTCTAGTTTTTTTAGTTGCATGTCCAATTCATTGATCTGCTCTTACTCTATTTTATTATGTAAGCAATTAGAGATATAAATTTCTTCCCTAGGTACTGCTTTGTCTGCATTCCATAAATTTTCATAGCTTATCTCATTATTGTCATTTTCTTTAATGAAAATATTGATTGTTTCTATTATTTGTTCTGTGATGCACTTATTTTTAGAATTAGATTAGCTCCCAATTAATTTTTAATCTGTCTTTTCATTCCGTATTATTGAATGTAATTTTTATTGCATTATGATCTGAGAAGGATGCATTAATTATTTCTGCTTTTCTGCATTTGATTGTGATGGGTTTTTGTTCTAATGCATGGTCCTTTTTTGTGTAGATGTCATGTACTGCTGAGAAAAAGGTATAATTTTTTCTACTCCCATTTCCACAGATGTATTATATCTAACTTTTCCAGAATTTTATGCAACTCTTTTCTATTTATTTTTTGTTAGATTTATCTACTTCTGGAAAGGGAAAAGTTGAGATCCCCCATTAGTATAGTTTTATTGTCTATTTCTTCCTGTAATTCATTGAATTTCTTCAATAATTTAGATACTATACTATTTAATGCATATATGTTTAGTATTTATATGAATTCATTGTTTATGGTACTTTTCAGCAAGACATAATTTCTTTTCATATCCTTTTGTTTAAGTAAAACTATTTTTGCTTTTGCTTTGTCTGAGTTCATGATTGCTACCCCCTGCTTTCTTTGCTTCAGATGAAACATGATAGATTCTGCTCCAGCCCCTTACCTTTAATCTGTGTGTATTTCTCTGCTTCAAATGTGTTTCTTATAAACAATGTAATATAGGAGTCTGATTTTTAAACCATTCTGCTATCCACTTTCATTTTATGGATTAGTTCATTCTATTCACATTTATAGTTATGAAAACTGTATATTTCCCTACATGCTATTTTTCTCTTGTATATCCCTCTCTCTCACCCCTACCCTTTCCCTCTTCATAAGTAGTTTATGTCTGATTACCACCTCCCCCAATCTGCCCTCCCTTTTATCAATCCCTCCATTTTCTCTTATCCCCATCCCTTTTTACTACATTACAGGGCAAGATAGATTTCTGTATCTAACTGTGTATGTTATTGCCTCCTTGAGCCAATTCTGGTGAGAGGAAGGTTTCAACTTTGCCTGCCACCACCTCCACATCTTACCATCCATTAAAATAATTCTTTGATGCCTCTCTTAGGTGGCATAATTTACCTGAATCTGTCTCCCCCTTCTCCTTCCAGTACAATCTTCTTTCTCACCTCTTTCTTTTATTTTTTGGGGGTATCATCTCAATAAAGTCACCTAATATTTGTGCCCTCTGCCTATGTACTCCTAATTGCCCTTATAACAATATTCTTCCAGTGCCTGATTTTTAAGAGCTGGTGTAAGCAAAGGATTTTTTCAGTCTTTCTAAGATTATTCAGTATTAATATGCAACTGTAACCATTAAGTCCTTGTATTTCAGAATTCTAAATATAAGTCCACTTCCTAGGCAACAGCTCCAAATAACCATCCAAGGTTTGTTCTCCCTCTAAAGCAATGCTTTCCATTAAAATTGTATGTCACACAAAATGTCTATGTACTTTTCTTTTTCCTAGACAATCAGTTTTATTTTGATATTTATTTCTGACAAGTGCAGTCTGGGGCATTACTTAAAATTTAGGAAATTAAATTTCTAAATATAAATCTCTTATCAGATGGAAGGGAGTAAGTCTGAATTCTATATGCCTTAGATACTTCACTCTCCAGAAATAGGTGGGAAAAGGTGTCTGTCAATTAAATATCACTTTATTTTGTAACTATGTAAAGACATTATTACCATGAAAAACTGCACATTTTTGCCAAGAGAGCTATAAATTTCATGAGGGCAGGGACTTTATCTTACTGATTTTTTTTATCTCACTCATTCTCTAAAGTAATGTTCTGCAAATGAAAGTCATTTATAAAATGTTTACCAATTGTAAATTATTTATTGGTATCTCATAAAAATAAGCAATATGTAGGATCTGATCAGTAAGAACAAGGAATTTCCTGAACTGGTCACATGATTTGATTTTGCAGGGCATATATCCATTGGGCTGGAACCAATTTTCATATGTTATATGATGATAAATATAAGTATGAATTCAAATACATGTGACCACTTCAGAAGACTCATTATTCACAGTTATTAGCATCTAGATGTACCTTATGACCATTATCTCAATCTCTCCTATTCCTTCTCTTCTAGGTCTTACACAACTAAATTGGTCACACACTTTTATCCCCTTACTTCTAAAGACCTTACCCCTAATACCTATTTTCTCTTGTGATTCCCTGTTCAACTCCCATTGAGTTAGACTAAAGAACAGCCCTGGGAGTTGGATTTAATAATCAAAGTTAGTTTGCCAAACTCTTGACAGCTCAGTATATTGGGAAAATTTAGAGTTTCATTTGGGCACAAATGTAGAATCAATCAATAATCATTCATTATGCTCTTACATATATCAGGCACTGTGCTCATGCGTTATGGATTCAAAGACAAAAAACAAGCAATCTCTGCACTCAGTGAGCCTAATTCTACTGGGGAGACAACATATACAAACACAAAGATAGATAGATCCATAAATAGATAGATAGATGGATAGATAGTTATATAGATATAGATCTGTTGATATAGATGTAGACATAAAGAGCTATATCTAGGTATAAGCATACATGCTTTATATATACAGATTTTTTTGTTTGTCCTTTGTTGCCGAAGAAGACCATGCCATTGGAGAAATGATGACATGACTTGCACTTGACTTTGTTTTGAGTGAGGGAGGACTGGGCAGGTCACCAGCCTCACTTCTCCTCCAGAACCATCTAAATCCAGTGACTGTATATTGGAGATGACCCAGGATGCAATGGGAGACCTTCGGCCCTTTAGGCCAAGGTCTTTGCAAAAACTCACTTAGGGTGAAGCAAATGTCCATTCATTCAAAAGGCCTGTTCAAGACGTAGCCAGGGCATGGCCCTTTCAATGAGGCTTAGAAAAGAAAGACCTCAGGCTAGGTGGAAAACATCGAGTTACTATTGATAATCACTCTAAAACCAGGAGGGTCCAGAGGAGCCTTTAAGCAGGGGCCCATTGGTGTCCAAGTTTCAGAGTGCAGTAGGTGTAAGGTTTTGAGAGAGGACAGGATAGGCCAGAACAGAACAGAGGGAAAGGAAAGGAAGGGGAAGGGAGGAGAAAGTAAGTGGGATAACATGTATATACATAAGTATACATAACTGCATATGCATGCATACACAAAGACACACATAAGAGGTAATTGGAGAGAAGGCTCTAGAGCCAGAGTGGAGAGAGGGAAGAGATTCAAGAAAGACCTCACATAGAATGTAGCATTTGAGCTGATCACTGAAGCAAGGGATCCATAGAAATAGAAGTTAGTGAGGTGTGCATTCCAGGCAGAAAAGACAGAATCTTCAAAGGCCCCAGGACATGAGTTGAAATATCACAAGTGAGAAATGGCCAGAAGGACACTTTGGCTGCTCTGCAGCATGCAGGAAAGTAATTAATGCATAATATCCCTGAAAAAAATAAGTTGGAGCTAGGTAGTAAATGACTTTGTGGATCAAACAGGAACAATTTGTATCAGATCCCAGAGGCAAATAAGAAAGCACTTAAGCTGATGGAATATTATCAGACCAATACTTTGGGAATATCATATATATTTGGAAGATATAGGGAGGGTGGATTGGAGAAGGGGGTTACTACAGACAGGGATGTCATTTAGGAGGCTATTGTGTAGTCTAAATAAGAGGTAGTTTCAGGGTTAGAATGGCAGTCACATGAATAGAGAGAAAGGGATGCGCAGGAGAGAAGTTATGGGGGCAGGAGAGAAGTTATGGAGCCAGAATTGACAGGATTCTTCAAATAAGTTGATATCTGGGGTGAGGAAGAGCAACAAGCTCAGATATGATGCTTTATGGTTGACGGAAATGGGGTGAAATTGAGAAACATGAGATGAAGTAGGTAAGAGCAAGGATGAGGTCACATCTCTTTTATTTTAGTAATAAAATAAAAGGCATTAGGGCATTAGGAATTTGCTAAGGACCAATACATTAGAGAAGGTATGAACTATTCAGCAATGCATCAGACCCAAGGTTTGCTTTCCTCTGACCCCAAAAACCATTCATATGGAAATGTACTGTCATCATTCTTTTTGGCTCATTGTACTGAGATTTTGACACAAATGCTATCATTTGACCCCAGGGATTGGTTGTCTCTTTGTTCCAAAAGCTCATGCTCAGGTGCTGAGAGCATTTCCTCTCATTAAACACCGATCCACAGCCATATGTAGCCATAGGCCTACAGCTGTTGAAGAATTTGCATAGAAAACCGATGCACATTTGACAGCTTTCCTGTGAAATCTCAGCTTCATTACAGAAGCAGTGGTTGAAATGATGCCAGGGAAATGATTTGTAACATGATGTGCTAAAATTTCTCTGTAAAGGAGAATCCAAGTGGAAAAAAAATTTCAATTTCATACACTCTGAGATGCCCAAGGTATAATAAATACCCTAGTGGGAAAGGTCATGAATAAATACTGGAAACAATGTAGATATGTCCACTTGGAAACCACTATAATGTTATATGTATATGGGCATGTGTGTGTATGTACATATATATATATATATATATTATATACACACACACATATATACATAAATATATTCTTAGAAATTAGTCTAGTAATAACACAAAATTTCCATGAAACACCCTTTCTTTCCACACTCAAAGAAGTTCACAACCTAATAGACATATATAGTAATTCAGTAGAATAAGCTAACAGCTCATCTGTAACTTATTAGTATACAACAGAGACAGGCATTGAATTCAGGTTTTATCAATTCTAAGTCCAAATTTCAACGTGTTATGTGGTCACCCTGCCTCTCATAGCTCTGAAGCAAAAATCCAGTAGAGTTCCCTTGGATAAAGGTTTTGAAAAATATTTCCTCTGACTTTGAAAAAAAATGTTTACAATGATTTGGGTGGGAAAGGAGAGAAAGAAGATCTTACAGATTTTCTTTTCAATGTCCTCATTTTACTAAAAAGGAAACAGATTCTCAGAATTGGAGTAACTTATGCACTATCACTTAGCTAATTGGTATCATCCCCCAGACTAAATCTCTGATTTCCTACCAGAGCCAACAGTTTCCCTTTTCCTTTGCAAAACCTAGCAAGAATTCACATTCATTCTTCAGGGACGTTTTGTTCCCTGAGAAAGAGAAAAAAGAGAAAGGAAACAATCAAGACAGGGAATAAATTCCAGGAAAACAATCTGAAAAGTCAGTACTTGAGGGTTGTTTTTGTTTTCTTTTATTGCTTAAGATATAAGAAAGTTCTTTGTGGTTTTTCTCTTTTTTACTTATTCTCAAGAATGAATATAAAATAAGAATCTCAACAAGGCATCTTGAAACAATGCTCCAAATATCCACAGTTTTATTAACAAGAAAGGTTCCTGAGTTTGAACTGTGTCAAATGTCCCTACCCTACCCTTGGGGAAAATTAAATGGAATTAAACTACCTACATTCCCATTCAGAAGTTCTTCCATAAACATATTATATATAAATCAATTATAAACCAAGGAAAAAATGCATAACTTTAGAGGCAATGATCCTCTATAGCATATTTCATCTAAAAATAAATGGACCCTTAGGTTTTGAAGAAGAAAGATGGAAACAGATAGAGGGCAAAAAATGTACTTTTCCCAAGGATTGTAGACACCTTTACAACTTGCTGGCTGCCTTGAGATTAGACCTGATACACAACAGATGTTAATTCATCAATGGCTAAGTAAACATCTGCCTTCATTGCCCGAGTATGAGAATTAATGCAGCAATGGTGGTTTTTCTTTAACTTTTTCAAGCAAAATATCCTACTGAACCACTAACTTATTATTTAGTTTCCTATTGCTCTTAAACTACATGAAAAAACTGTTATTCTCCTTAATTGTCATTACAACACAACAATAAAAGATCGGGCATGAAAATAAGCATGAACTCACTAGCCTTAAGAAAGACAGTCCAAAAAACTAGGACCAATTCAAGTGCTCTGCCTTATTTTTACATTCGGTTTGCATGAAACTAAATGCTGTGACTAGGTCTTGAGACTAAAAAATGAAAGGAAGAATTTGTAATCATACAATTTTAAATAACGATAACGATAAATGAATTAAGTATGGCTTTCAAATTAAAGTGGTTGAACCAAAACATTTTATTAACCACTTGATATACACTGATAGCATCAAGTAATATTGTTCCATCAAAAAATTATCAGTTCTTTCATCTAATGAAATCCTTCTCAAATGATATCAAAATGTATTTTTGTACTTAGCAAATGTAGAACTACTATTTATGTCAAGGAAAATTAGAAACTGAAAGTTTTAACCTTGGGTTATTGAGTCCACATTAAATCAATAGAAGAAAGTAATACCAGCAATATCCTTCAACTCTCCAGGCAAGACACACTAAGCATAAAGATGTTAAGGAGAAGGATATGACTGAATGTTGGGAAATTTAGGAATTAATAGGTTTAATGCAACTAATATATATACACAATATAGGTCAACACTTTCAAGATTACAAGATGAATTATCATATATTTGGAAAATACTCTTTTAAAAAGTATGTGTGATATTAATAAAACAGAAGTCCCATAACTAGGAGTGTGCTTAAGCCAGCTCAAACCAATTTATGGGAATACATTATAAAATTTTCAGTGTGAGTATTCATAGCTCAGAAATCACCAGACACTAAAATTCAGAAATTGGTTTATTAATTTGTTAACTCTACATTTCAGATAAAGAGAAAATGATTACAATGTAGATTAAACTGAAAAGAGCATTTTGCATGCACACACAGACTATATGTGTATGTCTGTGTGTGTATTCCCCACTCCAGAGAGCTAGTTGTTAAACATTTAATAGCACACCACTACTCATGACCCTAAGGAAACTATAAATAGAATAATACTTGTAGCCCCAAAAGGAATAAGATGACAACAGATATTTTGGAATACATGAAAAACAAGTCAGAAACTTTCATAAATATATTTGGAATAAGCAAATATAATTTTATGAGTAATATGGCAGGTATATGACATTAGATTTGTCAAGTATAGCCAAAGACAATGTACCTCCAGATGCTATATATGAAATTACTAAGATCCAAGAAAAGAATGAAAAGGTTCTCCATGACTGGTATCCAAATGTTCTCAGGCAATATGTTAACAAAGAAACATTGTGAATTTGTTAGTATAGAGAGACTGATGATGTAAATTCATGACCAGGTTGTTGTTCTCCAAAACTATTCAACACTACTCCAGGTTGTAAAATTTTAACATCTTCCAAATACCTGCTAAGAAATTACTTGCTTCTAGAATTATGTATCAGAAACTCACTATTTTTCACGAACTGATATACAAATACCTACACTATAAAATTGTGGAATTCAAAAATATCTTCAAGAACTCAACCAACAAACTCTACAGGAACTGGATCACTATGAGAGACCAAACTTCTACCCACAATTTCCAACATAATATTTATTCATAAAATAAAACAAAGAAAACCTCTTAAGCCAACCCAATCCTCACCATTTCAAAGCTACATAGAACAAAATTCTTTCAAAGTATAGAGATCTGAGGACTTAAAAATTATGTGGATGAGCTACAATCATCCATGTTGCTCTGCCTCCTTCTTGATTTGTAACAAGGATGCTTTCAATGAGTCTATGGAGAATGAGTGTGCATTCTTTTATTTAACTATAAAAAGCTGTTATTTGATCTCCCTGTGAAATAATCTGTAGACTACTGTATATAAAGCATAATACCAAGGTAATGACTTGTTCCAGGATCATTTCCATCTGAATTCCATTAAACAAGATAAAAAACATAACTTTTCAATAATATTAACTAGTATATTATTAAAGATATACTTTAGGAAAACTGTTTTGTCAGCTGTGTGGAAGATAGATGGGGGATGGGGACAACCAGTGAGAGGAAGGACAGTTAGGTTATTATTAGATTCTAGGTGAGAGGTGATGAGAACTTTAAGTAGGGTGATAGCTTGTGGGGGGAAAAAGAGAGATGAAAATAAGAATTGACATTCTCATTGCCTTGCGGTCCACAATATACCTCCACGATTTCTTATAGCTTCTGCAATCACCTGCAGCAGGAGAGTTCACAGACTAACAACTTACTACATTCTCAAATTCATAATAAGCCATCAGTCATCCTAGAGATCAGTTAAGTTGTTTTATTCTAACTCTAGGCATTGTATTGATAGTTTGTGAGGATTAAAGCAATCATCCAGGTAAATCTGGCAAAGAGAATGAAGAAACCATGGTCCCTACTGGCTGAGTCATGCTCATTCCATAAAGTATTCCATAAACATAGACAGGTTGTGCCTGACTCCTTGGAAGTCTTCATATTGGAAAAGTAAAGTCATATCAGAATACTTTCAGCTGCTGTACTAGTTGATCCCTAAGGTCCCTTTTAGTTCTAACAGTATATAATATTCTTCTTGCAAAGACTTACTCGTTAATTTATCAAATGCAATAGCCTACAAACAAACCTTAAAGACCTCTATTAATGCTATCATCATCATCATCTCCATTTTGCTGCATCTACACAATGTGATTCTTTTTCACAGAATTCCTATAAATTGAATCACACTGACTTCAAACCACTGGTGTAACATCTTTGGGTTACCAATAGGTAAATAATAGAGATGCCCAGCAAGCAATTCTGATATCTACTTAGCAAAGCATGGCATGAAAAATGTTTTGCTTTGCCATCTGTAACAACTAATGAGAGCAATGTTTTGAGTCTATGCCACTCGGTGACTTAACCTTCTTCTCTTTCCATTTTTTTCCTAGCTCAAAAAAGCAGGATTCAGCTAATATGTTCAGTAATTCTCTTGTACCTCGGAAATTTCAAGATGATGTGGAAATCTTGTTCTCTCTATATTTGTCTTTTTCCCCCTGTTTTTCCAGTTATTATCAAAGAATAGTGTATGATGCCAATATTTACAGAGTGCTGGGCTGGACACTAAAAAAAAAAGAGTGAACAAACTGGGCAGCAGAACAGAGATGAGGAAATGCAGCTTTTTGTTGGAGAGTTTTGAGACTGTGCATGTGAGTTGGTTTATGTGGCTGTTGTTGCTGAACTGTTTTCTTTAGGTTTCTAATCTTTGTTAATAATGGCTAACATTTACATAGTTATAGCACTTTTTATTTTGTTCTGAACTGAATAAAACAAGAATTCCCATAATGTGGTAGAATAGGAAAAAAAGATGATTGCCCATGGAACTGCCAATCTGTTATGTACAACTTACTATTCCTCTTCATTATATGATAATCATGAAACTTTCTTTTTTTTCTTCCCTCCCCACTCTCCCCTCTAGAGATGGCTACCATTAGGCACCAATGTGTGTGTATGTGTGTGTGCATGTATATACACATATACATATATGTATTCATATATACACATATATATGTAAAATCATTTTATCCATATTTCTATTTATCAGTTCTTTCTCTCAATCAGATGTCTGTCTTCATAGACCCTTTGTACTTAACTTGGGTGTTTATAAAAGTCCAAATGACTTAATTGCTTCATGATGTCCTTAAAACAATATTGCTGTTGCTGTATACAGCAAGGTTTACAAAATGCATGCATTATTTCATTTTTATTTTCTCAATAGACCTAAAAGGTAGGTATCAATTTTATCTCCATTTTGCAGATGAAGAAATTGAGACAGACACCATTTCAGGGTCCCATAAGCCATGAAGTATTTGAAGCAAAATTTCAATTTGAGTTTTACTGACTCCAAAACAAGCTTTCTACAGACTTCATCAACTACAAAAGAAGGCTTCTAGGGACAGGAGAAAGGCAGCAACATACTCAGACATGATTGTAATATAAAAACAAAAGGCATTAATGAATGGATTTTTTGTCTTTAGTATAATAAATTTATATTTTTTTTTTGAAAAAGGGAGTAGGATAGACTAAGACAGCTTCTACCCTTTTAGATAATTGACTAAATATACAATATTAATAAAGTTAAACCCTTTCTGGGCATGCATGCAACTGAGAACAAAACAATTAGATTTCAATTTCCTAGAATACTATTTGCAACTCATTATATTTCCCCTTGTTGTCTTAATCTTGGGCCACTTTATCTTTCTGCCTAAATGGAAGGTAATATATTGTAGTAGAAATAGTAATAGACGTGGCGCCAGGAGACACGTGGGTTTCAATCTTCCCTCTTGTTATCACAGTTGCATAATCATGCATTTTGTCTTACTGTTGATTGGCAAGTTGTGAAGGGTTGCAGTAATATTCACATATTTTAAATCTGGAAGGCACCTTGTGGGTCACTGAATTCTTTTTACAGATAAAGAGACTGAAGCCCCAGGAGGGGTTAAATGATTTCCCAACTTGCAATTAGGTATTCCAGCAGATAGAAAGCTGGCACTGAAGTCAGGAAGACCTGAGCTAAAATACAACATCAAGTACATCCTCATCATAGGGTTCTGGACAAATGCTGAACCTTTGTCTGCTTCACTTTCCTCGTCTGTGAAACAGAGATGATGATGTCAATTAACTCCCAGGGTTATTGAATAGATCAAATGAGATAAATAAGACGAAGGATTAGGCCAACTTTCAAATGCTGTATAAATGCTAGACATTCAGTGATAGGCAGCTTAGTAAGGATTTAAAGCAGAATTTGAACCTCCCTTCGCAGCCAGTGCCCCATCCATTCTGCCATACTTAGTCAAACTGCGAACCTTTAAAGGCCTTAGCTTGAAAGGGCCAAGGTCTCCCACCACCATATGCAGTTGTCTTGATCCTGATCTGACCCCTGAACCCACCTGGCTCCAGAGGAGAAAATGAGGCTGGTGACTTTGCACAGCCCTCCCTCATTTAAATCCTATTCACTTACATGTCGTGGCATCACCTCCCTCAGGTCAAGGTCCTCTTCAAGAACAAAGGAGAAAGGGCAGCAGCAATTCTAAAGTATTGAGAAAGTAGTTTTAGTACCAAATTATGAAGGACTTTACAGAAGTGGAGGCACTGAGAAGAAAGAACCAACTCTAATAGTTTGTTTATGGGAAAAAGAGATTTAGATCTCTTTTTTTAAGATATAGCTTGAAGGAATAGCAGTATCCACTGCATATTTTTTTAAATAGAGGAGATCTGGGCAAGTTTGTAGGTAAGCAGTGCAGGAGTCCTATAAATAAAGAGATACTTAAGATGGAAGAGACCAAATGATAAGTCAATCACCCCAGAAGGTGGTAAGGAATGGAATCATTCTAGGAACAAAAATAAAGGCTTATGGGGAGAAGGGTTGGCCTTGGCAAGGACAAGATCAGAGACTTCAGAAAAAAAAACTTGAGATGAGGAATTATGTAGTGGGGTTATGAAGCATCACAGAGGTCTCTATTTTCTCAGTAAAGTAGAAGTCAGGTCCTTTGGAGAGAAGGATTAGAGAGAGAAGCCTGGGAAGGAAAGAACAAATTAAATAGCCATTGTGAGAATGTTTCATAAAGTCAATCGGGAAATAATGATAAGATTGCCATTTAATATAGAGAATACAATTGAGAAAAGATAACATAAATTAGTAACCAGCTCAATCAATTAGGCTCTTTGTCTTTCTCCAATTGAGTTGAACAGTAATCAAATAGAAGCAGAAAAGGTAGTAGGGGCAAAACAAGGGTAGGGTTTGGAAAATCAACAATGCCAATGTCACAAAGGATTTAAGGATAGCTGATAGTATTTGTTGAATTGGTCAACCATAGGACCAAGAATTTGTAAAGAATGTAAAAGTGTAGTAGTTGTAGTAGTAGTAGTAGTAGTGGTGGTGGTGGCAGTAGTGGTAGTAGTAGTAGCAGCAGCAGCAGTAGCCACAGCAGCAGCAGTGTAGTACATAGTGGTAATAAGACTAATGTCAGTAAATATTTATTTGTACTTACTATGTTCCAGACCCTGTGCTAAGCACTGGGCATACAAAAAGCAAAGACAAAGAAAGGCTCCTGGCCCTCAAGGAGCTCACACTCTAATGAATGAGACAACACAAAAAAAGAAATTGAATAGTGGGAATACCATGAGGATCAGTGGGGAAGAGGAGAGGTCTTACAGCCCTGTAGAAAATTATGAGATGTCTGTCCTGGGCCCTACCTCTTTTCATATAGGATATTATAATTGTTGTTGTTTATATTTAAATTGTTAATATTTAAATTGTTTATATTATATTACATTATAACATCAATTATTTATAATGCTAGAGTATTATAATATAAAATTAATGTTACATTGAAATACAAATTGTTGTTATCAATAGTAATAGTTGACATTTCAATAGTATTGACTGGAAGAACACAGATTTGTAAAGGGACTAAAGGTCCTTGTAAGAAAAACAGGTTTAGCTGGTGGTGTTAAATCCAATAGTAATGAAGGACATTGGAAAGAGGAGACTCACTCTCTGCTGTGGCCTATTGCCACTTATCTGTCCTGCATTTGGCAGACTACTTTACCAATTTCTTGTGACCCTACTTTTCTACACATCTACTATCAAAAGAGTATACTAGAGACCCCCTCAAAAATCAGGTAAATTACATGTTTATGTACTTTATGCAAAAACATTCCTTGCTTATATCACTTTAAGATATCACTGTAAACACATAAAAGAAAACAATATAATGACCAAGGAGCCAAAAAAGGATATCAGTATGGAAAACATAACTCATTTTTGAGTCAATAATTGCTAAATGAGCAGCCCCAAAGTGCTGTGACATTTACGTAGCCTCTATTTTTGCAAAGCCCTCTTCTCAGTTTCGCACTTGTGACTTGCGTGTGTACTGAAGAGTGTAAAATGGAGCCAAGAATAATGAGAATGCTACCGTATTTTGATGGCCATGTAGTATATTGAAAACATATCACCAGTGCAATAATGTCAATAATAATTTATATGAAACATAGTTTAGTTCAAGGAGACAATTTAAACCATTTGTGTTTCTTGCACTCCTTAAACTAATTACCATATCTCCTGTATAGAAATTAACATAGTTTCCAAGTTAAAAAGGAAGAAAAATATCTTTTTAAAAAATGTCATCCTACTGAGTATTTATAATATTCACGCTTCCTAGAATTAAAAGCTTTCAAAATGAAGATACTGAGCAGAAGAAAGCAAAATCATGTGGGAACAAGGTAAGGGAACATATTAATCCCCATCCTCCCTCATGCTACTGGGATTGTCCAGGAATGCTTTCACTGAGTATTCCAGTACTGTCATTCAATTGCAAAAGGCCATTATCTTGCCAATCTATAGAACAGTCTAATAATAATAGCAGGTCCCAGGACCACTTCTATCTGAACTCAACTGAAGAAGATGAAAATGAGATGAATATTAATAAAATGGAGACAATATTAATGCCATCCCAAAGGTACTATAGAAAGATTAGCCCTTGTTTTTCAAAAAGAGAAGAAAAGGATTGCCAGACTCCTCAGAGTGTACAATAAATAACTTACACGAATACTTTTAGAACGAGCAAACACCACTTCCTCAATAATCAGAGCGTGCATGAAGATAGTGTTTTTGAGGGCAAAGCCCTTTGCATGCGCTATCTCCTCTGATCCTTAGGACAACCCCAAGAAATAAAAATAATTGCCATACCTACCTCAAGGGTTTGTTGGGAATATTTAATAAAATAATGCAGGCGAAGTTCTTCATAAGTAAAAAAAAGCATTATACAAAAAAAAGGTTATTGTCAACAAATTCAAATCATGGGATTTATAGTTATATATACATATATAAAATATTATATATGTATATGTATATATGTGTGTGTGTCGGTGTGTATGTGTCTGTCTGCATGTGTGTGTGTGTGCAGTTCTCCCTTCCATAACACAGGGATTAGGGCTATAGTGCCCCCACAATCTGGAAAAGCAGGATAAAATGTTTTTGGTCCTCCCATCATACCAGAGAAGAAGCTTGATTTTTTTCTTTTTATTTTATGGGGTGTTTATGGCTCCTCATTTTAACATTTGGTTTGATATTATCGAATACAACATACATATTTTATGCATTTCTGAGTTCCTAAATTTTTTCTATGTCATCTGCTGGTTTTTGTGTGATGTCTATGGCTTCCACAAAACTTCTAAAAAATTCCCATTTAATTTCTTATGTTGACCTGTGATATATCAACACTACCACGGGGAAAGGCACAATATGAAGGGATAACTGTATGTGTGTTTTGCTTTTTTTTAAATGTGTGTGTGTGTGTGTGTGTGTGTGTGTGTGTGTGCATGCACATGTGCACTGCAAAGGGCAGATAGGTGGTACAGTGGATAAAGCACAGGGTCAGGAGTCAAGAAGACCTTGGTTCAAATCCAGCCTCAGACACTTACTAGCTGTGTGACCCTGGGAAGTCTCTTAGCCCTGTTTGCCTCATTTCCTCATCTGCAGAGGAAGGAAATGGTGACTGATTTTAGCATCTTTGCCAAGAAAACCTCAAATGGGGTCACAAAGAGTCAGAAAAGACTGAACAACACAGAAATATATTTCAATTTCAGTTCTTTGTAAATTTATTTCAAGGATATAACCATAACTGCACTGCTGGGTTTTGAGTGAATTAATAAATTAATTAGTTAAACATGCACATGATACCCTCTCCCTCATCCTTACCTATTCTAATCTCTAGACTCTGTCCAAGTATCCTTCAGGTACTACTTCCTACAGGAGGCCTCTTCAGATTACCACAGTTGTTAGTGATTCTCTCTTTACTTCCCCCTACTCCCGCCACCCAAAAAAATGTACAGTAGAATGTAACCTCCTTGAGAGCAGAAATCAGGGGTGGGGGACCTGAGGCCTGGAGGCCACATGTGGCCTTCTTAGTCTTTGGGCGCTGCCTTTTGACTGAGTCAGAGTTTTACAGTACAAATCCTTTTAAGGGGATTTGTTCTGTGAAGTTTGAATTCAGTCAAAGGGCCAAACTTGAGGACCAAGAGAGCCACATGTGACCTCAAAGCCACAGGTTCCTCACCTCTCATAGAGACTGTTTCATTTTGGGCTTTGCCTATCCCAGGACTTAACACGCCACCCTATTAAACAGACCCTAAATAAATGATTGTTTAATATAATAGAATTGACTTCACTTTTCCCTATCTGTAAAATGAGAGGATGTTGGGGGGATTATATGACCTCTAAGTCTGTGACCCTATGATTCTTAGATTTTTAGAGACAGGGAATTTACTTTTCCTTCTACTACTGTTATTATTATATATTATATATATAATATATATTAATATATATAGTTATTAATATCATTACTGTAGCTAGGTGGTGCCATGTCTAGGTCTGGAGCCAAGAAGATCTGAGTTCAGATTTGGCCTTAGACCCCTACTAGCTTTGTGATCACGGACAAGTCACTTAACTTCTGTCTGCCTCAATTTCCTCAAATATAAAATGGGGTTAATCATAAGACCTACTTTGCAGGGTTACCGTAAGAATCAAATGAGATGATGTCTGTAAAGGGCTTAGCCCAGACCTAAAGTAGGTATTTAATAAACGTTTGTTTCCTTCCTTCCTTTTTTCCTTCCTTCCTTCCTGAAGAGTATTACAGAGCAGCAAGTGCTCCATATTTGGAGTCAAGAACTGTCTGTTGAAATTTACTTCTGACTTAGGACCTCAGGGAAATCACTTCTCTTTTCTCACCCTGAGTTTTCTCACCTTAAAAATTGGCATCATGTTACTGATTCTACCTGTCTCACAGACCAGACTGTTGTGAAAAAGGTACATTGCAAACCTTCAACCACTACATACATGAGTTCTATAATTATTCCAACCTTCTTCCTCCCCACCCTCCAAAGTCACCCATTTCTATTTTTTAATAGCTCCAATTGTTTTGTAAGGAAGTTTTTCCTTATATTCAGAAAAAACCTGCCACCCTGCAAGAAATTATATCATCTTAGGTCAGGAGACCTGGGTTCAAACTCTGCTTCTGACATTTATCAGAGATGTCACTTAATTCTCTCTGCAAGTCATATGATCTCTTTGAATTTGTTTCTTCATCTATAAAATTAATATAGTCATTCTTTACAAACCTCATACCATAGTGTTGAAGAAAGTGCTTTGTAAACCTTGATGAGTGATAAATCACGCACGCACACACACACACACACACACACACACACACACACACACTATTAAGAAAAATCACCCAAAGTCACACAGAGTCAGGATTTGAACTCAGAACTTCTGGCTTTCTCAACCAGCATTCACTCCAATATTTTTTGTTGTTCAATTGTTCAGTCATATCCAACTCTTCATGATCCCATTGACCATCCTATCCTTGGGTTTTTCTTGGCAAGGATAATGGAGTGGTTTGCTATTTCCATCTCTACTGAATTAAGGCAAACAGAGGTTAAGTGACTGGCTCAGGATCACACAGCTAATAAGTATCTAGGGCTGAATTTAAACTCAGGTCTTCCTGACTCCAGGTCCAGAACTTCATTCACTGAACCAACAAGTTGCTTCACTATACTATAGTATAAGATGCTCAACCAGTGACACTATTCCCAAAGAATTCCATTGGATTTCTAGGATCACCATTCATTTCTCATCAACAAGACAGCAGAACCTAAGCCCTGTTTCCATAATTCTGCCATTCTCCCAACACAGCTTTCTGTTGGCTTCTACCCTTGCCCATAAGGGCCACAGAAGATAGCAAAACAGCTGACAGGTCTTGAGAACGCATTGTCTGTGAACCAATTTATCTCTGCCCTCCAGTACCCATGAGGCTCAAGTTAGGTGACAAGTTCCCAGGTCCTGTTTTCTCTCTGCTGTGGAAGAAAGATAACAACACTGCCTCATTTAACTGGGCTGCTATGGGGAAAACTAATACAAATGATTACAGACGTTTTTCCCTTATGAAGGGCTACAGAAATGAGTAATGATGGGGAGAACAAGCCAATATACCTTTGTTCCCCTGAGAGTCAACAGCTATCTCTGCCACTGAATTAATAGGTTGGTTATTGTGCTTTACTGCATTGAACCATGAGTCCCTGGGGCAGCCTCTACATCTTTTCCAGTATCTCAATGGTAACAAGTACCCCACCCCCATGTGAGCTCGGCAAATCATAAATAAAAATGGTGCGGCTGCGTCTACAGCATGTTGCTTTTCATTGCTAAATCTAGGAATGAATCAGAGCAGCATTAGAGTAGTCACCCAAATAGTGGTGATAGCAGTACCCCAAACTATACACCAGCACAGGGTGGCTGACAAAGGACCAAATGGAATTTCCCATAGATGACTGAATGAGCAGGCAGAACAAGAGTAGGCAAAACACATTCATTGAGCAGAATTAATTTAGGTAATTAGATAAAACTAATCCTCTCAGCCCAAAATTGATCACCCAGGCTGTGACATATGAAAACTGAATTAACTCTTTCATGGTATGAAAGTATTGGAAGTTAAGCTCTTGCCAATAGCCTGGCTGGGAGATATTGAGCCCAGTCACAAATAGAAAGCATTCCAGAGAGCATCAGCTGCCCACTGAACTGAATTCAGTCACTGCTTCAGGCAAACAAAGCCTGAATATCAGTGTGAAGGAATGACTGTAGGGATCATGGGATCTAAGAAGTCATATAAGCCAGTGCCATAATTAGGGCTTATGGAGCGCAGGGCAAGGTCAGTTGAGGGAAACAGAGACTTAAAAACCAAAGACCAGTCAAGCCCACTCTGAAACAAGAGAGATTACTATAAGACTCCAAACCAGGTGGTATTTAATTTCCCAAACATTTAGGGGAAATACTATTAATGTAAACAGTGTTAGGTATGAAATCATCAGGGGGTGAAAAATGTGCATGCCAACCTCTCAAAAAATAAGATATATCCATTTATCTTATCAGAGCAGGTTTCCACTCCCAACTAAATTTTCCCTGGGTGCAAGAATGAAAGTGTGATAGTAAGAATATGCAGGCTATAGAAGAGTCATACCATTGTAAGAGGAACCAAAGGGCAGTGGGGCTATAGAAGAGTCATACCATTGTAAGGGGAACCAAAGGGCAGTAGAGGTATTATTCTAAAGTCATTCAAGAAAATGGGACAGCATTGCATGACATGGGCCAGCCAACGAATGCCATAGGAAGGAAGCATGCCCTCCCTCTAAAACACTTCCTAGGTTAGACGCCTAGTTGCCCTATCCTAGTTCTAGGTCTCATATAGTTCAATCTCCTCATGTTACACATTTATATATGAAGAAAATGAGACCCAGAGAATTTGAGTGAATTGCCCAAAGTCATAAAGTTACAATTTGAGTGTTGCTTCTCTGACTCCAAAACCACTGTGCTTTCCATTGCTTCATGCTGGTATAAAGCAGAGTAGTACAGGGAGGTAGTATGGTGTAGTGGAAAGAATGATCGCTCTAGAGTCAAAGAACTAAGGTTAAATCCCACCTCTGACACTACCTGTATGATTTACCTTCCCTTCTCCTCAGTTACCTCATCTGTAAAATGATCAAGGTCAAGATAGTATCAAAGGATCCTTCTAGCTCTATGATTCTATGAAAGCGCCTGGCAAAAGGGAGACACAATAAATGTTTGTTAACAATGTCTTGCAGCAAAAAAGAATGAAGAAAACACCAAAGCTCACACCATTATCTGCTGGATGGAATAAATGATTCAGTCTAGTAGAATCTGTATCATTTGTCAAATGAATTCCCTTGCTATATTCAGATTTAGTCTCCTGGGCCCAAATGAAAGACAAGCTACAGAGGTTTTCTGGGGATGAGTTCTCCTTTCTCATGATTTAATACAGAAAAAGAGTGTGATCAAAATGATTTATAAGAAGAAAGTCAATATCCTAGATAATCTGGAGAGCATTTCATCTTTACTTTTGCACTCACCAGCTCAGCAGAAGAGGGAACTTCATCCTTCACCCTCACTCCCCGGCTTCTCATCGCCTTGTCTTATTCTTATCTCCCTGTCTTGAAATCACTTGTCCCTCAGCCCTTGTTATGATGACACTCAGAAAAAGCTTGCTTTTACATCTTCTTAATGCCCCTATAGGAAGGCATTACTGATCGTCCAATTTCTGTATGTGAATTACACCTAGAGGAATCAGGGACAGCCCGGAACCTGGTGTAATAGCAAGAAGCCTTGACTGAGAGTCCTAATCCTTGGTCAACCATCAACTACGTCTTCTGGTTGAATCTTTATGAACACCTGGGCTCATGATTGAGCCAGGTCATCTCAAGTTCTCTCCACCATAGGCTTTCTGGAGGCAGTAGGACACAATGGAACTCGCCCTGAATGGGAGTTCAGAGGACCTACACCCAAAATTCAGGGAATTAAAAAAGGAGAATTCAAATCCCAGGCCTAAAATGTACTGTGTGACCTTGGGCATTTCCTCCTCTCTGCACCTCACTTTCCTCTTCTCTAAAATTCAGACACTGGACCACATGACCTCTAAGATCTCTTTCATCTTTTAATCTAAAGTCACATCTCACAGAAGAGGCCAGATTTATGCATAGGCAGGTGGATACCTGTGTGTTATGGGCACAAACAAACATTTAAGGAACCTTACAAAGGTATTCCTTTTTCTTTATTCCTTCCAAATGATATCATAGAATGTTAGAGCTGGAAGGGACCTTACAGATCATCTACTTCAATGCCTTCACTTTATAAATGGAAAGGAAGAAATACCTATACAGAGTCTATTATATCCCACTGTGCTAAACATCTTACAGATATTATCTCATTTATTCTCATAACAACCATTCAAAATAGATGCTGTTATCCCCATTTTGCAGTTGAGGAAACTGAAACAGACATTAAATGGCTTGCCCAACATCACAGAGCCAGTAAGTATTTGAGGCCACATGGGAACTCAAGCCTTCCTGACCCCAGACTCAGCACCCTATCCACTGTATCCCCTAGCAACCTCTGAATGGGGAAACTGAATTCCTTATAGGTTAAGTGATTTGTCCAAGGTCATGCAGGTCATAAATAACAAAAAAAGGATTGGAACCCAGGTCTCAAAAATGACTCTACTATTTCACATTAATTCTTGGAAATCTTTCATTAATGAATCATTCTTTAATATTAAGACAACAATGTTCTCTCCCTTCATCTTCCATTAAGATGTAGAGTTAAGGGAGGAATTATGTACTAATAGGTTCATAAAATCATAAATTAAGAACTGGAAAGGGACTTTAGAGTTCAACACTCTCAGAAAGGTTAAGTAATTAGTCTAGGGGTCACATAGCTTCTAAAGCTCTAAGGGAAGGACTAGAAAACAGTTCTTCCTGACTCCAAGACCAGTGTCCTAGCCACTCACTATCCTATACTGCCTCTCATTCCAATGCCTTCAAGTTAGTGCCAACAAATTCAAGACATTATACTCTCCCAACTTTAGACCACTGATCTCCTACAGAGAAGAAGATATGGCCAGAAAGGCAAGATTCTCAAAAAAAAGATAATGAGAATATCAAAAAGAAATTTCACTTACTTTAAAATTTTGGTGAGGACTAGCTCTTTTGGATAGCTAGAGGATACAGTGGATTGAGAACTGAGTTTGAACTCATCTTCCTGAGTTCAAATCCAGACGCAGACACTTACAGGTGTATGACCCTACACAAGTCACTTAATCCTGTTTACCTCAGTTTCCTTCTCTGTAAAATGAGTTGGAGAAGGAAATGATGAACCACTCCAGTATCTTTGCCAAGAAAGTCCCAAATGGGACCCGGAACAGTTATACACAACCGAACAATAACAGCCCTTCTAAAAGGGTTGTAATGGAATTTTAAAAAATTATAATAGTTCTACCTGTTGACTGGTGATTGATTGATTGATCATTCTTATTAGACACTCTGATTATAATCATTGGGATTATTGTTATAGTGGGGAAGAAACGTTTGTATTGAAAGTCAAAGATTAAATCCTGTCATTTAGCAGCCACGTCATGTGGGGCAAATCAATTAACCTCTCTGCGCTTCAGTTTCTTCATAAGCAAAATGAGTAAAATAAAAACTGTACTGCTTATCTCCAAGGACCTTTATGTGCTTTAAATTTATATATAGGAATGTACATATTCAAGTACATGCATATTTCTATATAAGAATGTGTGTCCCTCATGAATACAGGAATATGTATGCTATGTACATAACAACACCTAAGTATTTTGTTAACTTTCAAATACTACACAAATGTAAACTATTATTTTTGTCATCGTTACCATAACCATCAACTTTTGCCAGGAAAAAATGAGAGGGCACTCAGATCTGCCTGTCTGGTCCAGGAAAGGGGTCTATAAGAAATATTATTGTCTGAAACTAAAAAGAAAGGATCTTCTTTTTAAATTCCCCAAACCCTGAAATTTCTGGCCGTTAAATCCCCCCGACTCACACTAGATTTGACCATGTGACTTACTGTTTTATTTACTGTATGTTTTTTTCTAAAGATGACTGTGTTTTTTCACTAGTGGACATAGGGAATACCCAAGAACTTTTTGCCTTTCAAACATCCTGTGGGGAAACGAACTGGCAGAGAGGACTGAGTTTATCCTTACTCCTGCAAAAACAATAATTCTGACTAATCCTAATCAGGCCAGTTTCAAAATCACTCTGCTCCAGCCAATCTTCTCACCTGAGATAAACTTCCATGGAAAATACCATCAAAACTCCTTTAGGGGTTTCCATGGTAATTTGTAGTCAGGCTGCCTGCTATAAGTGACTTCAAGTAACATGCAGTGAAGAAACCAATCAGTGTTTAATTGCTGACAGTGGAACCCAAAGAAAAGGGAAGAAAGTAAAGCAAAAGACAATTTTCTTATTATTTCAACTTTCTATGCATTATGCCCAATTACCTAAGAAATCACACCATTTCATAACTGCTGCCATAAAGTCAGCTCAAGTTTTAGAGTCATTTAATTTCTGGGTACCTTTAAATTCAGGTCCATTGAGAATGATACTGATGCAATTAAGGGAGCTAATTTCAATTTTGAAGTACACAAGATGTATGTAAGTTAATAGCCCAAGATACTTGGCCTCCAAACAGAAACTTGAAACTGGTTGTTCAAGTTTTAATAACCTCTGGGATGCATCTGAGCATTTATATAAATTGGAAACCATGCATCTCATCTGATTTCTCTCAAACAATTACTTCCCTGATGGGAGGGTGCTTATCTTTAATTCTATAAATGTTTAAATTCCTTTTATTTGCTCAAAATATGACAATACCATTTACTGGTGCTGTCACAATAGAAGAAAGACCCTCCTGGGACTGCCTTGTAAGACTGCAGTGCAATGAGCAGGACACATCAGGGTCATGAAAATCCCAGCCTCCCCACACTGTGTTCTATACAGCCTCTTTTTCCCGATCCCTTTTGCAGAGGGTTTTTGTATGTGCTGATGTCAAAAACATTCAATTTCCTTGACATTTTTTCTCATTTCCAGCCCTACTGAATGCAGAGACATTGCATTCTTGCTTTATTTACGAGGATGTTATGTTTTAATGAAGAAACCATTTAGAGGCAAGTACTGCCACCCTATTGTATTGTTCACTGGGAGAACAATTCCTAGTGATGACTCCATTTTCTAAAATAAATAATAGGACTGTTTTCCAGGTTCTTCTTGTTTGTTTCATGGGTGATGGTCCCTGGGTCTGTAAACATCATTTGTGATTCAATTCAACAATATTCGACTCAAAGCAAACAACAAGGCATTTATGTGGCTCTTTAAGGTTTTGAAGAGCCTTACTTACATGATACGATCCTCATCTGATAACTCACAAAAACCTTGGAAGGTAGGTTGCTATTATTAATCCCCATTTTGCAAATGAGGAAACTGAGGTTGAGAGCATTTAAGTGACTTTTGCAGGGTAATAGAGCTAGCAAGAGTTTGAGGTAGGATTCAAACTCAGGTCTTCCAGACCCCTATTCTAATGTCCCCTTCAATGTCACCTAGGTCCATTGATTAAATATACACTGTATGCAAGGTACTATATTTGAAGGTGAAGGTACAAAGACAGAAATGAAACAGTCTGACTTCAAAGAGCTTACATGTGACTTACATTCAAAGGGGAGTCTGTGAGGATTGGCCTATGGCCAGGCCATAGATCACAGAAGCAATTCTGTGTTTGACCCTGTTTGTGTACCAAGAAGCTCCTATGTACCCATTAATTGATTTAGCTAACTTTATAAGATCTACATGTGCAAGGAACGCAAGGTTCAATTTAGCAAACTCTCCTAATCCTAATCCCCTTGTGGTCAGTAAGGGGGGTTGTACTCTGACCACTCAGGCCAAATGCTAACTGACTGTCTCTAAGGTTCTCCTCCTGCTTGGTCCTTGTCAATCTTCCTAGCAACAACTATCAGATATGAGAAGAGAGAATCGGAGCTCTAGGTTCTCCACCAGGGTACACGTCCTACCACATACCCAAGTCACCATTCCATCCATTTTTCTTCAAATGAACAGCATTCTCCAAGAGGACCAAAGATATCCATCTGGAAGGCAGTATATTGGCATGCACATGAATTGGATTTAAGTGAGGTAGAGATCTGCAAAGCCATCAACCTCACTCTCTCCTCCAGAGTCATCAAAGTCTAGTGACAGGATGACTGGCCATGGCCCAGGACATAGTGGCTTTCCTATAGGACTGAAGGGTTCATGAATGAACACTTGCATGTCTGGAAGCAATAAACTGCCTGATTTGTAATCCTTGAGTGCTGTGCTCCTTCTCAGTACCTCACCCATGAGGAAATTGGGGCAAGATAAAAAATATGAAATAAATAAACTGATAAATAAATATGAAGTCAAAGCAAAGTAACTTGGGAATAGGAATGCAAAAAAAACAAAACAAAACAAGGAAGACCAGATAGTAAATGGTATCTGTGATGACCTTTGAAAAAAGCTGGGCATTCCAAGGGGCAAAGAGAAAGCATTCTAGCCATGAAGGACAGTTTGTGCAAAGGTGTGAAGGTGGTAGATGTACTATGGACAGGGAAGAGCAAGCAGATCAGTATAGCAAAATCATACAGTATATGCATTTTCACTGGTTGTCCCCATGTTTGGAACTCTCCCCCTCTTTTGCCTCCAGACTTCCATGGCTTCCTTCAAGTCTCAGCTAAAATCTCATCTTCTGAAAGAAGCCTTTCTCAGTAGTCCTTATCTAGTGCCTTCCTTCTGAGATTACCTCCAATTTACCCTGTTTATCTGATTGTATATAGCTATTTGCCTGGTCTCTTCCATTAGAATGTGAGCTCCCTAAGGACAAGGGATAATTTTTGCCTTCCTTTGTATCCCCCAATTTTAGCACAATGTCTGACATGTAACAGACACTTCATAAAAGCTTCTTGCCTATTTGCTTGCTAATTATTGGCTTGCTATGAGGAACAAATGAAATAAAACATGTAAACCCCCATGTTAAAGTCAGTTATTATGAATATTATGTCTACTACCATTATTATAACTTCTTATTACAACTTACCTCCCTAGAGAGGCAATTTTCCAGAGATATATAAAAAGAAAAGGAAAGAGAAGTAATTTTCCTAGCTAAATCACTAAAAAGAAGCAGAGTAGGTAGTGGACACAGAGCCAGCCTTGGACACGGCAAGGTCTATATTCAAATCCTGCCTCTAATAAAGACTAGATAAATCCAAGTCTTTGGATTCACCTTAATGTTTGTCGGTATACTGTAAGATACACTATAAGATACTGACAAGTTATTGACATGTATCAATGGAGTGTATTCATATACACACAAAGCTCTATGCATATTTTGAGATCTTCAAAACTGATATTATCCTCTCAAGCCATCAACTGAGAATTCATTTAATGAATTAGCAAACATTTAGTAAGTGCCTATTATATGCCAGCCACTGTACTAAAGTGTTTCTAGTGAGAATAGGTTGAGAATACTATGAAAGACAGTATATGTGTGTATGTAAGCTTGTGTGAATGAATATATCCACACAAGCATATATATATATATACATCTCTCATACGTATATACATTGTGTGTATGTGTACAATACGTGTGTGTATTTTTTGTTGTTCATTTGTTTTCAGTCATGTCTGACTCTTCATGACCCATTTTGGGATTTTCTTAACAAAAATGCTGATGTGGTTTCCTTCTCCAGCTCATTTGACAGATGAGGAAACTGAGACAAACAGGGTTAAGTGACTTGCCCAAGGAAGCAAAGCTATTAAGTGTCTGAGGTCAGATTTGAACTCAGGTCTTCCTGATTCCAAGCCTGGCACTCTATCCAGCCTCTATGTATATAAACACACACAGACACACATACACACATATAAACACACTTCTATTGTATGTATATGTATACATAGAATATATACCAAAACATACAATGTATTTTGGAAAGGGAGCACACTATTATGTGGAGGGATCAGGAAAGGCTTCCACACAATACATTCTTTTCTTCATCATGGTCCTTTGGTTTATTTATTTTACTAACTCCAGAGAAATCACAAAAGATCTTTTTAAAGGAGGTGGCATTTCAGCTGAAGTTTGAATTGATCTAAGGGTTCCAAGGGACAGAGTTGGGGAGGGAGAGCATTTCAGGCACAGGGGACTGCATGTGCAAAGGCAAACAGGTAAAAGGTGAGATGTATTGCCTAGGGAACAATAAGGAGGCAATGTTGACTAGAGTATATAATTCATGAGAGCAGTAGTGTATAATCAACCTGAAATGATAGACTGAAAACAAATTATGAAGGGCTTGCTTTAACTAGCAAAGAAATGAGAGTGAACTTTATTCTGAAGGCAATGAAAAGCCAATGATATTTCTTGAGAAGTAACATAGATTGGATGCAATTAAAACACCAATTATTATAACTCATTACAAAACTCTAAACAAAAGGAAATGGTGTTATGGACTAGAGTGGTTGTGATGTGATCAGAGAGAAGAGGATGAGTGTGAAAAGTTGAGGAAGCTAGATCAATAAGATGTGGACACCTGATTAGATATGGGGGTGGAGAAGGAAAGGTTAAGGGTCACCCCCTAGGTTGTGAAGATGAATAACTGGAAGAATGGTAGCACTCTTAACAACAGTGGGTTAGTAAGGAGATGAATTGAGTTAAAAAGAAAAATAAGTTCTGTCTAGACATTTTGAATGTGATATTCCTATGGGATAACCAAGTTGAAATGTCTAATACGTAGATTATGGAATCATAGGCTTAGAGACAATAGTTAAATTCATAGAAAAAAACACTGAGAAAGTGTGTAGAGATCAGAGAGAAGAGGGCAAAATATATCCTGGTAATACTCATTCAGCAGGGTCAAGGGCATGGATGATAAACCTGAATAGACTGCAGAGTGATCAAGCATGTAGGAAAAGAACTAGGAGAGAGCAGTATCACAAAGAACCAAGAAAGCAAAGTATCTAGAAGGAAGGGATGGTCAATAGTGACAAATGCTGCAGAGATGTCAACTATGGATGAGGACTGAGAAAAGATCATTAAATTTAAATAACAAAGAAATCACTGGAGAGAAGAGTTTCAGTCAGCTTACTGGGGATACAAACCAGATTGCAAGGGATTGTGTAATGAATAGGAAAAAAAGAAGAGAAAATTAAGGTAGATAGTTTTTTTTTCCCCCTTGGAATTGTCTGTGAAAGGGAGGAGAGACACAGGATGATAGCTTGAGGGGATAGTAGGATCAACAGGGTTTGTTTTATAACCATAAGAAATATCTGGGCATGTTCATAGGCAAAAGAAAGGAGCCTACAGAAAGAATAAGAAGAGAATGAAAATATAGGCGAAAATGAAGGGATAGTCAAACAGTAAACTTCTGGAGCAGTTGGGAAGAGATAGGGTCAAAAGCACAAGCTGAAGGGATGGGATTTAAAAGAAAGGTCACCTTGCATTCAGATTCTAACAAAAGAACAGAGGAGAGGGATGATGCTGAAGCCATTTGAAGTATATAATTGGAGAGGAATAGGGGCTTACACTGAATGGCCTCAACTTTTCAGTGAAATAGGAGGTGGTGGTGTAGATGGTTTGAGAAAAGAAGAAAATGTTTTTGAATAGCCACCACGGAGAATGTGGTGTTTAAAAAAACTGATCAAGAAATAGTGAAAGTCCTGGTAAGGGGCAACTAAGTGGAACATGGATAGAGAACCAGTTTTAAAATCAGAAAAAAAACAAACAAACAAAAAACAGTTCAAAATCAGCCTCATAAACACTAATTTTGAGACCCCGGGCAATAGCTAGCACGCTACAGATCTTAGTTCGTCTTATCCTTAAAACAACTCTAGGAAGGAGATGCTATTTTTATCCCTATTTTACAAAGGAGGAAGCAGGCAGAAAAAAATTAAGTGCCTTGCTCAGGATCACACAGCTAGCAAGTGTTTGAGGCTGATTTTGAACTAAGACCTTGCTGACTACAGGCTTAGCACTCTCCACAGCACCCCAAACCACCTCATCACCTAATCTTTCTCAGTCTCAGTCTCCTCATACATTAAAAGTATTCCCTGCCTTTCTAATTCTATGACCCTGGGATTCTGCACAGCAATAGTGGCTCAGCTGAGAACCAAAAACAAATTTAAAGTGGATACAGACAACTTTTCATGACTTCCTTTAGCAGTACTGGAGAAGGTGTGGGGAGAAAAAAAGAAAGACAGAGACACAGAGTCAGAGAGAAAATAACAAGGTTTCCACAGGGTACTCTGGAAAGGAGAGTATAGAATGACCCAGACAGGAGAAAGCTTAAATAGATTGGGATAAAGAAGTGGAAAGCTGTGCCCAAGGAATGATGCATGTAGAAAAAAAGGAAAAATCAGTGGGAATGAATTAGTCTAAGAAGAAAGGCAGTATTTATAATGTAACAAAGTGGTAGACTGGCAGTCAAGGAACTTCATATTTGCTTTTACCTGAAATACTCACTATCCCTGTAAAAAGTCTTCATTTCACTGCTATACTATGTTCCCTCTCAAGAATGATGTGGAAGTGGAGGAAGAGCCTTGATTTGGCCAGGTTTCTATAGTAAGTCCATGATCCAGCTGGTAATGATAGGCATGGTCTTTTGCTTTGCTACTTAATTATCTGTTGTCTTCATCTGTTCAGAACCAGTGTAGTATATAGTATATTTTGTCTTATCCACCACACTGGCAGTCTGGGGAAGATTATGGACCCCTGTGTACTGCTGGCTACATTTGTAATTGAAGGAAATGCTAGAAATCAGAAGATAGTAAAACGAGGCCTATAACAGCACTACTTACCTCATGGGGGTTTGAAAACTCAAAATGCCATATAAATATGTCTGAACATTAGATTTTTATAAGTCTAATATTCACACAACAGCCTTTTACAATTTAAATTATTACGAGATTTGGGGGAGGGTCATGAACCAGTTTAGACAGAAAACAAAGGGCAAGGGCCAATGAGGATTTCTCTGGACACCAAAAAACTAACAGTAATATTGCCCTACAAGGTTAAAGATGGGATCAATCATATTTAATATTTTTGTAAGTAATCTACAGTTAATTATCTGCAATGAAATCACAAAGTTTTCAGGTAACACTAAGTTATCTTTGGTAGTAAAATATTCAACCCACAGGATAAATTGCAGGAAGATGCCATAAGTTTGTTCAAGTAGGCAGAAAAGTGACAGACAAGCTTCGGTGTGGACAAGTCTAGAGTAATATATAACGCACTGTGGACCTATCAAGTATAACTTTATTGAAACCTTTGCTGTTTGTATTTTATTTCAAGATACATCACTCAGCTTCACTGTGCTCTCTCCCACAATATGTCCTTTGTTGCCACTATTGAAGACAGAGTATTTTGCTGAATAGACAATAAGTTTTATCCAAGATGGCAATCTTTATGTCAAATTCTAACATAATTAACTTTTCCATAGAAATTAGTGCTAGAAGTATTCTTAGAGGCCATCTAGTCCAATCCCAACATTTAAAAGATTTTCAGTAAGACCCTGACAGATGACCTAATATCATGCAAGAAGTAAGTAGTGAGAGCTACTTGAATCCAGATCCCCTGACTCCAAATACAGTAGTCCTTCCTCCCTACCCAGGATTCTTAACTTGGGGATAACAGGTAACGGATTTCACAGGTCCACGAATGTGGATGGAGATAAAAAAAATGCATCTTGATTTTTACTATCTTCTGATTTCTAGCATTTCCTTCAATTACAAATGTAGCTAACAACGTGCAGGGGTCCATAATCTTCCCCAGACTGCCAGTGTGGTGGATAAGACAAAATATACTATATACTACACTGGTTTTGAATTGATGAAGACAACAGATTATTAAATAGCAAAGCAAAAGACCATGCCTATCATTACCAGCTGGATCATGGACTTACTATAGAAACCTGGACAAATCAAGGCTCTTTCTCCATTCCCACATCATTCTTGAGAGGGAATATAGGACAGCAGGGAAAGTACTCTACACTTAGCCTTCTGACCCCAGAATTAACATTTTTTTTCTATTACAATATCCCATGGGGTTCAGAATCATCTGTAGCTAGAATACCATGCATGCTTACCTCAGGGATCTAATACTAGCACTTATCTGATCCAATCTCATAATTTTACAAATGATCAAACCACAACCTAGAAAGGCTTGTGACTTGCCCAAGGTCACATAGGTGGAAGTGGCACAGGCCTTGCCTGTGCCTTGATTCTCAATTTAACTTGCTTTTCCATTGTACTATGGAGTTGGTAAATAATAGCAATACCCAATTTTACCAAAATGATCAGATCAGAGATTTAGAACTAAAGAAATTATAGGGATTACTGAATCTAATCACTTCATTTTAGGAGGAAACTCAAGCCCAAAGAGATTAAGTAGTTTGCCATAGTCCTATACCTAGAAAGTATGTCCAAGGTGAAATGTGAACCCAGGTCATATGGACTCCAAGTCCAACACTTTCACTGCCAGCAAATCATATATAGGATATATAGGAAATAATTAACTGAAGAAAAGCACTGGGATTAAGAGGCTTCATGTGGAAGGTAGGATTTTTAGTTGGAACTTAAAGGAAGCTAAAAAAGTCACTAATTGGATTAGAGCAGGGGGAGTGTTCCACACATGGGGGACAGCCATAAAAACTATCCAAGACTGAGAGATGGAATAGTCAGGAGTTCACTGTCACTGGATCAAAGAGAAAGTGTTGGGGAGTAAGGTGTAAGAAAACCTGAAAGGTAGAAGGGGACTAATTTGTGAAAGGTTAGCTATGAGCCATTATCTGTCTACTGTCCCTTTGTAGCTCTAACCCATGATACTATGACCCCGAATCTGGAGTTGTTTTGTCTAGTAAAGGTAAAACAAGGAGGATGATCATGGCAGGTTAGGAGCAAGGGGAGGAGGGAGAAAAGAGCAGAACTTGAGAACACCTCCTCTCCCCATCCTCCTAGATGCTGCTGTATTGTAGGGCACAAGAGTAATTAACAACAGGGACATTTCGTTCTTTCTTGTACCTTCTCCAGCATGATTCCCCATCCTTGACCCTGGCCATTTCTACAGGCAAGGGAAGGGCTTGATATTATTGCTTACACTAATGTCTTTGCAATAAATCAGATTTCTGAATCCTTAAGCCCTGCAGCTCCTTGAACCAGTTTAGAGCATAAATGAAATCTGCTTCTTTTCCCAGCTGATCTGGCTTAAAAAGAAATAACCAATGGAAGAAATACTGAACTATTTTATAAAATATCCTACCACAATCTTGATCTAGTGAATTATTTTCAGGGCAACCAATCAGTGTTGATTTGTCTCATTTAAAACAAACAGACAAATATTGAAACGCTAAACCAAATAGAAATGTTGATTCAGGGTAGAGATGCTATGGATAGAGAAGGAGGGATAGCTTTGAATTTCCTGGAAAGGAGCCATGCACTTGATGGCTTACTTTAAAAAGACATATTTTCATCAAACATTTCCCAACTGTTCAAAATATGCCTGGCACAGTGCTAGGTATTTGAAGTTTTACCTCCTTTAAATTAGATTGTCCTGTTCTCAAGTAGCTGTTGATTTAGTGGAGACATGAGAGTGAAAAACACAACTCACAAGCCAACCAAATGGATCAGATCTTGAAAGTGGTTATTTCAAATTGGCCCAGGGTCATACCTAAAAAATACCTCATTCTCCAAATGAGGTCATCTTATACAAGCTTATCCCTGAAGACCTGGACATTAGGACTGGGATAGAAGGGAGAACTAAGTTCCTTTAAGGTCCCCAGAAAAGGACTTCCATATTAAAACAGTATCCTAAATCTCCTGACTCATCTGGAAGTCAGTCAGTTAGGGAAAGATAATTTGCTCCTGTATTTGACAAGGTTTTGTTTATAATAACTTTGTTGGGGGGAGGAAAGGGGTAGCACAGAAAGGTTAGTGTATTGTGTACCATTTATTGATTGTATGTAAGTACTATGCTGTTACCTACTTATATATAATTTTCAAGATGAAAAGAATCTTTAGAACCTAGTCCAATCTGCTATATTTTAAAAAGCATTACACCCAACACATTTTCACCACTGCTACACAATAAAAAGAATTATTTATAGCATTTTTATAAATCCTCATAAAAATCAGTATAAAGCAGTTCTTTTGGTATTGTATTTTGAACAGGCAATAAGGCTGTCACCAACACCCCCCAACCCAAACACTAACTTCATGAATCATAACAATCCAATTACTTTCTTTCCTTCTTTCACATCTTTCCTTCATCACCAGTCTGTGATGAAGTCAATAATAAATGTAATGGAGGAATCATTAAGCTATAATAAGGCATTCTGGGAAATCAACTCACTATGAATTCTTGGTGAGTTCCTTAGTGAAAAGGTAATAGAGGTGAGAAATAGTTACTGCACATCCTTCTTGTGGGCAAGAGTGAACTTCTGCCCTTAAAAGGGATAAAGAAATATCAATCTTAGTATACGGAAGGGAAGTGGCTGATGGGAGTTGATACATAAGAGAAGTAGGGAGATGGTGATGAGTTCAAGTCATGGGACTTAATTGATCCCTGAGTAATGGAAGAGTTGATGAAGGTGGCCACCAAACCAATAATTTAACTTTAATCATCAGAGAGGAGAAATAGTGCTTCAGGCTTGGAGAAAGGCAAATTGTCTCCTAATTTTCAAAGAAAATGATAGAAGTCAGTGAGTTTTCATTTTAATTTCTGGAAAAAAAAAATCTATAACTTAATACTAAAAGTACCTACTGGTCCCTTTAAATCCCACCATGGTCTCATTAAGAACTAATCATTCCAGAAAAAAATATAATTTTCTTTTTTTGACAGGGTTACTAGATAGGTATCTCTGTAGTATACCAGGCAAAGATGCTGAACCAGGTTGAAGCTATAAATATAATATTACCTACATTTCAGCCAAGAATTTGACAGTCTTTCAACTTGTCTTTCTCCTTGTGAACAAAATGGAAAGATGCAGTCTAGAAGATAATGGAGTTGGAGAATTTAGAACAAGTTAAATGTTCAAATTCAAAGAGTAGTTATTAGTGGGTTCATGCCAACTTGGAAAGCATTCTTTTGTGGAAGGCCTCTGGGATACATGCATGTACATGCATATACATACATACATGCATATGGTTTAGTATTTTTTTTAATCATTGCTTTGGTTAAAGCCATAACCTGTGGTTGGCTGAGGCTGGTTCCTATGGGCTTGCAAGAGCCAATTGTTAAATTTTCACAGTGAATATTTACAACTCAGAAACCAGCAACTGCTACAAATTAGGGTTTAACTTGTTTTGTTGATTGTCTATACTTAAATTAATGGAGAAAATGTTAATAATTTTGATTAATCTAAAAATAATTTCATTTTGTAAGATGAATGAATAAATATTTGCTAGGGCTTACTAGGTGGGGATACAAATATAAAATACAGTCCCTGATCTTAAAGAGTTTATATTCTAATGAGAGTGGAGGTGGGAAATACATAAATACACATGGGGAGTGGAGGTGAGAGAAAGGCACTTTTGTATCACTAAGCACCCCAACGTACACAGGGTGGGTCTGCTACCACAAGTTCTTAGATCTGCATTCATAAAAGGAAAGGCAACTTTTGAGGTGTTAACAATCACTTTAATCAAGCACATGTATCATTCCTTTAACCAGGCACCTATATCATTCACCTAGTTCAGGGGAGTCAGTACCCTGAACTTCTAAGAAAACACAGAGAAATCAAATATCAACAAACATGGCTTCTTCTGCCTGACCATTAATAGAGAGGTTCAACTGTCTGATTATAGTTACCAGATACAGAAGCACTGACATCTGGGTTTTCCAAGTCAGGGGACTCCTTAGAGGATTCCCAGAGTCCTCTTCTAGTCAAACAAACATTTCCAGTATGCCCCAATGTAAAACCTCATCTCAGAATATTTATACCTTTTCTAGAGCCAGAGGGCATCACAACCCTTGAGAACCAATGGCTTATTACCAAGAGGTGCTGGCCTTCCTACAAATCTTCCCTAATCAAATTCCCCTTAATAGGCAGACCCATTAATGGGTGGGAAAGATCTTTAATCACATTAAAATAATTTGTAATACAAATACATGTACTGTTTCTAGTTAAAGAAACTCTCGTTTCTGTACTTTACTCCTGGCAAAGACTCTTGATTGATTAAGGCAAGATTCAATTAGAGGCACTTGATTATACTAAAACAAAACCAGCAAAAGATCCTAATTTGCTTGCCTTCTCAACTTTCCATAGTGATAAAGGTAACTGAAATACTGTGGCAAAGTCCAGCAGAATGGGAAAAGAATCAGTTATTCTCATATTGCTTAGTATCTAGTATCCTTGTCAAAAAAGAAAATGAAGTTTACCTGCAATGTCTAGTTCTTAATGATACCATGGTGGCTCTTAAAGGAACCAGTACCTACTTTTAGTAACAAGTTTTAGATTTTTTTCAGAAATTAAAGTCAAATTCACTGGTCTCTTTTCCCTTGAAAATTAGGAGAGAAATTGCCCTTCTCCAAGCCTGTAGCACCATTTCTACTCTCTGATTTTTAAAGATAACTTATTGGTTTGGTGATCACCTTAATCAATTTGTTTCAGTTCAAGAGGTGGTGAGTGAACCACTGAGGGTGACAACTGAAACATGCTACCAAGGAATAAGGGCAGAATTGATTAAATCATGGTCCATGGTTCTAGAACTGGACAAGAAATGGAAAAGAAAGGGTATGTGCACAAGCAGTTGAAGAGGCTGTCTGGAGAGTAGCACAGACTGCACTTTCCTGAAATAACAGTCTGAAAGAACTAGCAATCAGAACAACAGGGAATTAGAATAGAAGTTACAAAGATGAAATGAAAAAACTCTTCAGGGCATGGTATCTTCTGTAGATGACAAGATAATTGATAAGGCTATTTGGAGATGGCCAGCGAATGGGGTCAAAGATCCAACTTTAGATGTTCTAGTGAAATGGCTGTCATGTCTAGATTAACTCCTCATCATATTAGCTTAACAAAATATGTACCTAATAAAGAAAAAACCAAAAATTAAAGAGGGAAAACATTTTCACTAGGAAAACACTAAATAAAAAATAGTAGAGAGACTTAACAAATGAATTTTTTGAAAGTTTAAGAACACATGAAGGTATTTTATGGAAAATGTGAAGAGAAATATCCAAGATGAGGGAATAATTGTGTCATAACAACTGAAGTCCTGGAAAAGATTTTAGGACAACTGAAAAAAAAGGTTCTACAGTTATTGAGAAATATAATGAGAAAGCAAAATTAGAGCCTTTAAATGTGAAGGGGGAAGAATGATTTATAATAGAAGATAGAGAGTTGTTATAATTAATGAACACTATGAGGAGAATGACATAGAACCAAAAGTGAAGTAGTGAAACAACAAATCTTAGAGAAAGATCAAAAGACAATAAAATATAAGGAACATTTGAGGTCTCTCCAAGCATAATTTATTCATCCTAAAGATGAAATTTAAAGAGAGAAGGAGAATAGTTGATCTTCTCCTATTCTGCTGCTGATTGTCTGGACTTTGCCATAATGCTTCACCTACCTTCTGTTCCCTCAGTACCTTTGACCTACTCCCTCTAGAACATCTCTCTGACTCTGAGACAATCCTAGAACGTTTTTCTCCTCTGGCCCCCTTTCTCCAAATGGTGAGTTCCTCCTAGAATCTCCATTTTTAAAAGGGCTCAGGCCAGTTATCCTTCATTTCTCTGTATTACTTCAGATTCTCTAGAATGTGCCACCACTTCCACATGGTAGCATGGTAGCATTCTTGTTTGCTTTTAGCTTTTTGCTTTCCCCACTAGAATGCATCTTCCTCGAAAGTAGGAATAATCTTTCTTTCTGTTTGTATTTGTATCCACTCTGCTTCGCACAGTGCCATGCAAATTAGAAGTACTTAATAAATGTTTATTGACCTACTGTTGTCTTCGAAAAAAATACCAAGAAATGAAAAAAACAATAGTTACCCTACTTCAGGAAATCATACAAGAAAAATTCCCCAGAAGTATAGAAACAGAGAGTAACATGGAATCCAGGAAACATTGCTAAAGAAGAACCTCAATTTCCACTCTGCTAGAAATTCATTTACTAGGGATTTAATATCTACTATGCAAAGCACAATGCTAACTGAAAGAAATACAGAGATAAAATAATAGTCCCTAAGTGCAAGGAGTTTATATGTGAAGTGGTGGAGTTGTACACATCAGTAAATAAGCATAGAATAATTTAAAGAAAAAAAGTTCACTAACTATTAGGGACTCCCAGAAAGATTTCTCATAGGAGAAGGTAAATGAGCTGAGAGGTGAAACAAGCTATCAGTACTAATATATGTGAAGACTCATGTGGAACAGCCTGTACAAAGGTATAGAAATGGGATGCTGAGTTTGGGGAATAGTGAATAGTCCATTTTGGCTGAAATATGAAGTACATAAAGGATAGTAATGGGAAATAAATACAAAATGATAGGCTAGAGTTGTGAAGGACTTTAAATGCCCATGTTAGGAGCTTCTGTTTGAGACTAGAATCAATAGGGAGCCCCTAAAGATTCTTAAACAAAAGAATGACACATTATATTTTAGAAAAGTTAATTTTCCAGTCATGTAAAAGAGTACTATCAAACTCAAAGAGAAATGGATCCTTGAAGACCCCATATTGACTTAGAAAACCACAAATCAATATTATCTATGTTACATTGTTATTTTATTTATTTTGGTTAAATATTTTCCAATTATATTTAATATAGTTTAGGTAGCAATGCCAATGTGTTCCAAGGAAAATTCAGTAATGTTAAGCTTTTGAGTCAAGAAGGTTTGAGTTCAAATCTAGCCCCCAATACTTACCAGCTGTGTGAACATGAGCAAGTCACTTAAGCCCTATTTCCCTCAGTTTCGTCATCTATAAAATGGGGATGATAACAGCACGTTCTTCCCAGAATTGTTGTGAAAATCAAACGAGGTAATAATTATAAAGTGCTTAGCACAGTCCTGGCTCATAGCGTCCTCTAAGGGTTATCTACTATTAGTATTATCTATTATTATACCAGGTGAGTTTGAAACCTCTGACATAGAGGGTGAACTAGAGAAAGGAAAGACTGGGAGTATAATGAGGAGTGTACTGTGAAACTATTGACCATTCATGAGAAATGAAAAAAAAAGATTAGAATAGAATAATCCAAAATTCAAAGGAAATTCATTTGTAACCTTCAAATTTGCTAAAGGTAACTTTAACCAGTAATGAATATTTATTTTCAACAAGAAAAAAATAATTTTTTACTGAAGAAATAAGAAGTATAGAATTTTATGTCTGAATTCATTAAAAGAAAGAAATTTGAGAAAGGTGCATATTAACAGCATGAAAATACCAAACAGATAAATTAATGTTTTCATGCTGCAATCAGGAGACAAGGCTAGTGTCTTATAGACACCTATTCTAGGAGAGTAATTGAGAGAATATCTACAGGTAAAACTCTCGAGGAAGGAACACATAATAATTATCTTAATGGAAGGGAGACATAGAGAAAATGAAGAAACAAATTAATATTCTTAGAAAAGGGTGCCATAGCAAACTGTTATTCAAATAAAGAGATGTGTAGATGGAGAGTTAGTAAAAGAGATTCTATACCACACTTGCATGGCTAGGCAAAGAAAAAAGCAAAACTATTGTCTTTTAGAAGTTTCATCTTTTCTAGGAAGAGAGAGGATCAGTAAGTAAACCCATGAAGAAAATAAAAAAGAATTACCTGAGAGGAAGAAATTTAAAAGATCATAGAATTACTAGGCTTGGAATAAGAAACAATCTTGGAGATTGCCTGGTTTGATTCTTTTCTTCTCTCTCTCTCTCTCTCTCTCTCTCTCTCTCTCTCTCTCTCTCTCTCTCTCTCTCTCTCTCTCTCCGTCTCTGTCTCTCTCTCTCTCTCTGTCTCTCTCTGTCTCTCTCTCTCTCCTTCCCCCCTCAGAAAGCCATTGGGTCATCCCAGTTATGTCAGTTTAGAATATGAACCCTTTCTTAGGATTCATATTAAATGTCTCCATTTTCATGTTCTCTAGTGTGTCTCCAATTAAACTACGTGGTCTTCCCCATAAGTGTGCCAAATAAACAAGCCTATTGCTTTTAGTCATCACTGCATCATCTAGCTCATAGTGGATAGACTACTGGACCTAGAGTCAGGAAGACCTAAAGACAAATCCTGCCCCATACGCTTGTTAGCTGTCTCCGACTAGGCAGATCTCCTAATCTTTCTGTGTCTCAAGTTCCCTATATATAAAATGGAGATAGCAATACCTACAATCTGAAGGGTTGTTGAGAGAATCAAATGAAATAAAAAATGTAAAGCACTTTATAAATCTTAAGTCACTACATAAAAGCAGACAATTATGATATTCTTGGGGAAACATACATTTATTTCGCAGACAAGAACTTACTGCCAAGGAAAATGTTCCACTGAAAGGTGCTCCACCTGCAGTTTGTTAGCTACTCCTGAAGAAAGTAGATGGAGAAAATGTGTGACAAAGTTAAAATATCTAATGAAAAGTTCAGAATAAACGTCTCTAATGTTACAAACATGACTGCTCATGTTCTCAGAGATCCAGGTAAAGCCAACTCACATTCTCCTGCTAGCCTTTTCTGCCTAGATCCAAGAAACTATAATGACTCTAATATGCCTCACTAAGGCCCCAATTACCTACATGATCTTTAGTCTAGAGAAAGGGAATAGGAACCAAATTGAGGAAGTAAGTAGTGTAAAAGCTGACATATTTTGCTTTGCCTGAGAAAGAATACTGGGTCCACTTTGGTTCTCCCCGACTACCCAGGAAACAACTGGTAGGGGTGCTCATTTCTCTGTTGGATATAGAGGTGGACCAAAAGGTACTGGACAGAGTTGTAAGTATGGCAGAGAAACTAGAATAGGTTTATGTGGTCACACGTGGCTTCATTGTTTCTTAGATCTGTAGCATTCACTGTTACTATAGTTTCCTAGTTCCTTTAACAAAACAAAGAAATTTTGATGTTCTTAGTAGACAACCCACAAATTTGCTAATGCAAAAAAAATCTTAGTCTACAATATGAGTGTATGAATGAGCATGCCTTTATGCCTAATTTTGTATATGCCACGCTTGGTTTGGGATTCTTGTACGTTATGTTAGTATCCTTGGCACTCATTGTATGTTACAAAATTGATTTTTATCGAACACAAAAATGTAAATAAAAAGAAATTAACTGGAAAAGTCACTATTACTCTCGATCTTTATTTCCTCAGTAAGAAGTTCAGGCAATGAACATAAAGGTCCCATCTCCAGAATATAATTGTTCCTTTTTTGTAAAAACTCCATCTTATTCTCCTTCTTCCAAAATGTACTCATTCTCACTCATTCTCTCTCTCTCTCTCTCTCGCTCTCTCTCTCTCTCTTCATCTATCCAAATTTCCTCATTCCTGCCAAAAGCATGGGGATTCATTCATGTTTGTAACCATAATCTTCTCTAGATTCCTCCTTTTTTCTTTCTAGCCACATTAAATCATCTTACATCTTGTCAAGTCTATCTCTACAATATTGCTCACATGCATCTCCTTTACTTGACTCACATAACTACTACTATAGTTCTGGCACACATGCTCTCTTGCTTGGACAGCTAACTGCATTAACCTTCTAACTGGTTTCCCTACCTCTAGTCTCCCCCGCTTTTTAATCCAGCCTCCCTACAACTGATAATTCAATATTCCTAGGGGCAGTTAGGTGGTGCAATGGATAGAGCACCAGTGCAGGAGTCAGGAGGCCCTGAGTTCAACTGTCACTTGACACTCACTAGCTATGTGACCTTGGGCAAGTCACTTAACCACAGTCACCTCATCCTGGGTCATCTCCAGTCATCCTGATGATGAATATCTGGTCACTGGATTCAGATGGCTCTGGAGGAGAAGTGAGGCTGGTGACCTGCACAGCCCTCCCTCACTCAAAACAAAGTCAAGTACAAGTCATGTCATCATTTCTCTGATGGCATGGTCTTCTTTGGCAGTAAAGAACAAATACACACAATTCAATGTTCGTAAAGTAAAAGTTCTGACCATATTAGTCCTTTGGTCAAGGAAACTTCAGTGGCTGCTACTCCCATTGGGATAAAATATACACTCCTCTGTTTGGCCTTCAAAGTCTCTCACAATCTGACTCCAACCCATCTTCTCAGACTCTTGTCACATTACTCCCTCTCCTTTCAGGCAACGTTTTCTCCCCTACTTTCTTGCCTTTGCATAGGCTTTCAGACCCTTTGCCTAAAGCGTTCAACTTTTTCATCTTTGCCTCTTGGAATCCCTACCCCTGATACTCAATGCTCAACTCAAATTTCAGCTCCTACAAATTTTTTTCAATCCCCTATATTATTAATGCCCCCCGAAAATCATTTTGTATTTACTTTGCACATACCTGTATGTATGTATATGTATTTATCTGCATACATGAAGTTTCTCCTAAATAGAGCATAGTTTCTTGCAAGGAGGCAGTTATCTTTATTTTTGCATTTATATCCCCAGTGCCTGATATAGTTCCTTATACATACTATATGGTTAAGAAGAGTTTATTTAATTAAACTGAGCTAAGTGAGTATCTAGGAATGACTTTGAAATTTTTAGACCTCATCTAAATATGGTAGACCTCAAAGAAAATAATATATTTTATAGGATTTTTGTCAGTTTGGTAATTTTCATCATAATTTTATGGGATTTTTTTTCTTTCTAATATGTTCCTAGCTATCTGGGCAAAAAGTGAGAAAAAAAAGAAAAGAAAAACAAAAACATCCCCTAAATGGTCTCATTCATAATTGCCTTTATTAATGTTGTTTTACAATGAAGTTGTCAGGCCTTATAATCAAGCTCCATCATAAGATTATAAAGATTTACTCTAATATTGTTTGGACTAACCACCCATTTAGATCATTGGTTTTGTTTTTTTTTTTTTTTGTGGAATTAACTGTCTCCTGTAATGTCATTTCCATCTAATGTCATTTTTTTGCAGAACAAATTAACATGAGAAGGAATATGCCTATCTACCATATTTTAGAATTTCATGGTGTCAATTTGCAGATGGTTTGGGACAAAGGAAATCAATGTGTATAATGGAAAGGACACTGGTATCATTAATCTCAGCTAGGTAATGGAATGAGAAGACCTGGGTTCAATTCCTAGTTTTCTCACTTCTTATTTGTTTACTATGTTTACTATATGTTTCATTTTCTTCATTTGTACAATAAGACAGTTGAACCACATCATCTCTAAGGTCCCATCTACTTATAAATTCAAAGATCCAAGATCCCTTCTACTTATGAATTCCACCATCCTTATTATGGCTGATGAATTATTTTGGTATAACAGTCATTCTAACAAGGCATGCATTGACTGCCTTGTAAGTAGCTAAAAACTCTGATAGTTGTATTTTTTTAATTGAATTCCATATACATTTATCCCTTACTATAAGTTGGACAGTACCCTAAGAGTTGGTGATACAAATAAGAAAAAAGGAAAACAATCTATGTCCTCAGGGAGTTTTCAACATAATAGGAGAAGAAAACATGCAAAAGGATGATGGGAAGCAGCGTGGGGATTTTGGGGGGGAATGTGCCAAGGGTCAACTGTGCAAGGGCAGCTTGTTCTGTGGAGTTCAAACCAAACAGTTACAGATGGCAAGTGGGGAGTTATCTAGAACAATCAGATTGTGTCCACTATAAAGGACAACTTTGAGAGAAATTGAATGTACCATCCTCCAGCCCTCCAATCAGAGCAAAGAAGAGGCTAAGCAATATGAGAAGGTGCTGATTGTGCTGAGCTAAGTACAACAGCATGCTGAGATTTACACATGATCAACTTATCCTAGAATGGCATCCTAGAAAAGATGAAAGGAACTGGGGGCATAGCTTTAGAAAGGAAGCCGGGGAAAGAGTGACATCCAGAATGAGAGAGAGAGGGGGGGGGGGGCACAGACAGAGACACAACACAGACACAAAGAGACAGAGAAGAGAGGAAAGAGCACACAGCTGGGATGGCATTAGCAGTGTGGCAGGTAGAATATTCTTTCCAGAAGGGCTGACTCTAAAACTTATGACTTTTGACTTTCCCTAGCTCACGGTTCAGTTTATTTAAAGCTTTTATTATACTATATTGTGGAGATGTTTGCTTTATTCCATAAATTACTAACAAAATAAACAAAACATAAAAAATAAAAACAGTAAAAAGCAGAGAGTGGCAGAGACATGGCTGCAACTCTGGAGCTAAGGCAAATCTATTCCACTGTTTCTCCCTTTTGTTGCTTTGTATAACAAGGCAAGGTTCACTACTGACAGACTTCTTCACTATTTAAGCATTTATTTTCTCCTCATACATTTTGAACAAGTTTACTAGGTAAAGTGATTTTAATGGCATTCTGAGTTTGTGGTTGTTTTTGTTTTGTTTTTAATAAGAAGGGAAAAAGGGAAGGAAAACCTGTGGATAAATGACAATGGCTAGATTCAGTTGGCTAGAAGAATACTCTCCTTGATTCAAAATCAACAGATTGACTGGGAGCTAGAAGCATTTTATTCATTTTATATGTTTAAACTCAGTCAAATAAACATTTATTAAACATCTACTCTGATCCAGGCACTGCTAAATCATGGGACACAAAGGAAGATAAATGGCATCCCTTGTTCTCAAGGAACCCATATTCTGATGGGGGAGACAATATCTTAACAACTGTATACAAACAAGCTATATACATGATAAATGGGAAATAATCAAGAGAGAGAAGAAACTAGAATTAAGAAACATTAGGAAATGCTCCTCTAAAAGGGTTTTTGTTTGTGGTTCCCAGGAAACTAGCAAAGCCAATAGACAAGGTAAGGTGGGAGAGCATTCCAGGGCTTGGAGACACACAACGAAAATGTCCAAAGTCTAGAGATTGGATGTCTTGTTCAAGGAGAAGCAAGCAGGCCAGGGTCACTGGGTCACAGTATGGGAGAGAAGATTTAAAGGAGGAGGCAAAATTGTGAAAAGTTTTAAATGCCATAAGATTTTACATTTGATCCTGGAGGTGATCAGAATCACTAGAATTTATTGAAAAAGGGGATGACATGGTCAAATCTGTGCTTTAGGAAGTTTAATTTGACAGCTGAATATAGGATGGACTGGAGTAGAGGGAGACCTGAAGTAGGGAAACTAACAAACAGCCTAGTACAGTAGTCAAGCCATAAGGTGATGAGAGTCAACACCAGAGTAGTGAAAGTTAGGTCAATGACATGTATTTTGAAAGTAAAATCAACAGGTCTTGACAACAGATGATCGTTGAGAGTAAGGAGAGCCTGATAAATGGAAAGATGAAGGGTCAGGCATACCCTAGGCCAGACACAACAACTATGTTAGGTAGCAAATAGGAATCTCATTCTAAAATTTTTTTCCTCTTTTTCTACTTTGAGTATTTAATATAGTTCCTAGTTTTTCTTCTTTGGTTTCTCTAAAGTAGAATCATCTCCATTATGGCTTATTTATTTATTATTCCTATATTGTGAGAACTTTAATGTTGATTTTTATTTTGTTTCAGAATTTGCATTTTCTATATTTCATTTTGACATTTTTCTTTTGAACCATAAGTTTAGAGTTGCATTTAGTCCAAGGCTATTTCATTAAAATGATTGAATATTGAATATTCTTTAATTTCATATTTTTCTGGATATTTTTCTTTGTATTATTTTCTTCTCAATTTTGATATAAATAATTTTCTTTTGAAGTACACTTCAATTCCTGTTATGATATTCTATTTTATTTTCTCACTGATGATATTTAGAGGTTCTTTGTTTGAATGCTATTTTTTACTCTATTCCCTCTTGAACTTCTCTAATTCCTTTTGGAATTGACTTTTTAAAATTCACTTCTATTAGTTATTTGAGAGCCAGTTTCCAATGCCTTTGCCCTTCTTATTCTATCGCACATAAATATTAATGCTTGTTATTTGATAATGCCAAAGTGAAGAATGCTGTATAATTGCCAATTTAATGACGTAAGTGGCATGGCATTGTGATTACAGTTGGTTTTCTATATGCTTGCCATGTAAATATCTTCTTGTTAATCATCATGATTGTTGCTGATTTATTATTTAGTGATACATTTCCTTCAGTTATTGGTTAAATATTACCATTCTGTATCTGTCAGAATTTGTCATCTGGTCTATTGACCAGATGGGACATGTTTTGCATGAAAAATATTGTGATGTTTTTGAACTAGAAGCTCAGAGGAATTTTCCTGATTCTAGCTCCAGAGACTGAAAATAAGACATCATAAAGACACTAAAGGAAAAGTCAAAGAACTAGGGATTGGAAAGTAATATATGGTAAGGTCAGGGCTAGAGATACCACTCCATTAGTACTCAGAATTATCTGATGACAGGAACCATTTGACTTCTGTCTTTGTATCTCAAGAATTTAGTAAGGTGCCTGGCATATTTTGGGTGCTTACTTAGTAAATGTCTGTTCATTGATTGATTGATTGATTGATATCCTCCATACCTCAGTGGTTATATGTGCACAATGAGATAGCCAGGGAGTCACATAGGGCTAAAAAAACTTGATATATATTGAAAAGAATTTCACTGGAGTAGACTACACCTCTAATGGTAAACAACTGATCAATGCTCTAGTCTACATGAGTAAAATGAAAGGAGAACAAGGAAATCACATGACCTTATTGTTGTCAGGAGACACATTAGCAGAGTGCCTGGAATATTCAATCTCATTTGCTGCAGTTTTTAAGATGAAAACTCTCCATGTGGTCATCATTGTCCTTTAGTGATTATGGCAAGCTGTTTTTGAAGATCTTGGCAGCCCAGTCACCATAAGAATAGACCTAGGACCAAGCAGTCCCCTCCTTTTCTACCTCCTGATCAATTGGACTCAGCCATCACTTCATGCTTCAGCTCCTCAACAGGATCTGAGAGCCTGAGGTTGGATGATTCATGAATAAGTGATGTGTGAAAACACTAAGAGAAACATCTGATACATCCCCTGAGATGGTGAGAAGTATCAATATTGGACTCCCAAATGTCTTCCTTGCTTCTCCACTGTGAAAAAGTAACTCACATCTCTGGGATATGAGGAGGTAAAGAAAGATCATCTCCCAAACACAAACACACAAATGGCTGATTGATGAGACTGCAGGGTATCTTTCAACAAACCAAAAGATATTGAAGAAGTAAGAAAAAGTAAAGTTGCAATAAATATTTTAAATAGAACTTTTACCCAAAGGTGGAAGAAAGGACAGAAAATAGCTGTTATTTATTGATCTCCTAGAAAAGGCAAGCTTGGATGGCTGCCTTATTTCCTAAAAAAAGGATCCTATGTTAATCAATGAGTCAGATTTTTCAAGGAGACTGGGAGAAGGTCCGAATCTTGATTTCTAATCCTGGATTCAAGAAACCCTAGACATGTCACATTAGCTCTCTGCACCTCTGTGTCCTTATTGCAAAGTGGGCATAGCAGTACTGACTTAGGACATAGAGCTATAATGTTAATTCCTGAACTCTAGAGGCATATTGAGGATACTGAATTTGTGTAGGTCTTTTTACTTGAGCTTGTGTTGTTATAAGGTTTCTGTGGAAGGTGAAATCAATACCATTTGCTGTCCCTCCCACCACCTCACACATGATCTCATTTAAATTCTCCAGGCTCCCTGCCATCATATATTACTGTGTAGGAAGAATTGGTGGGGAAGGTATAATATGGAACAACAACTGTTTCTCCTTGTACTCCCCTGATCATATGAGGATGCTCCTTATTCTTTGATTATCTGCACTTTTGAAGAGATCCCAACTCCTCACTCACTGAAATGTCAAATTTGAAGAAACCTCAGACATCATCTAGTGCAACCTGGATCTAAGAATTTCTCTGAAAATTATCCTCAACAAGTGATCATTTAATCTTTAACTAATGTGCTTTAGGAAGAAGGAAGCCCACAGCTCTTAATTGGCTGATGGGGAGTTGTTACACAAAATAAGTAAGGTAATTTAAAAACTCACACACGTATGATGAGTTCAAGTCACACAAATGACAGGTATTAAAAAAGGAAGGAAGCAACCATTTATTAATTGCCCACTATATATCAGTCACTGTGCTAAATAATTTACAAATACCTCATTTGGTCTTCAAAATGATCCTGAGAGGCAAGCACTAGGTATTATACCTGTCCTGCATTTGAGGAAAACTAGCCGACAGAGGCTAAATGACTTGCCCAGGATCACATAACTAATTAATCACACACGAACAAGTGGGGCTAAATTTGAGTCCCAGTTTTTCTAACTCCATGTTCAGCACTCTATCCACTGCACCACCAAGCTCTCTTTGTGGCACTGTCAATAATCTTGGAAAGACTGTGAAAAATAAGAAAGACACTATAGGACTAGAAAATTCTATATGCAATCTCTAGGTCACTTTCTATCCTTTCACAATAAATTCAGTAGTTGATCACAACTTGTTTTCAACATCATTGATGATGTGAATATATATCTTGCTTACCCTTTAAAAACTCTAATCTTCCAGTTCATCAATATCCTTAGGTCCTCCATCTCTAGTTTATCATATCCACTTACAAAGGATATTCATCATAGATCTTACCATTACCAAAAACTGTCCCATCTCATTTTTGAGTTCTGAAATCACCTTCTCTGACCACATCTTCCACCCCCTCATTCTTCATAAACATGCTTTATTTTCATTGCAATCTTCAATTCCTCCCTTTTTTCCAGTTCATAGACATTTTTTCTGGCCTCACTTTCTCCCTTTACAGCCTAGACTCTATACTTATTAGGCAGTTTAACAATGCTCTGCTCTCCTCTCTGAAATCCTTTGGCTTGTCATCCTTCTGCTATTCATATCCGCCAAATTCTCATCGATGGTTCACCTCTATCACCCACTTTTTCTGTTCCTAATATCTATTCATTAAATATTGCTGGAGGAAATCACAAAATCTTGTGGACTGCTTTCATTACAAATTGTGTGATTTTTACTGGACCTACACTATTACCTGGCATTACTTTTATTGACTTCTCATTAGTAGTCTATTACACTTCACATAATCATGTCCCAACTGTTTTCTTACTTCTTAAGTCCTCAGTTGCATTTCTATCTGCCCCTTAAAAGATGATCTTCACCTCTTACTCCACTGAGATTAAGTCCATCTATCACAAACTTCCTCATCTGTACTCCTCCACAACTCAAAACCTCTCTATAATATTCTCCTTTCCTCTCTAGTTCCTATTTTTAGTTCCCTATTTTGGAGAGAAGAAAAGAAGAGGGTTAGATTGAAAGAAAAGATGAATGGAGTTATCCAGCTAGCTGGGTCCCCATATAGTCAGCTTGGTCTACTCACAGGTTATGTTCCTCCTTCATTTTCAAAGAGGAACATGACATCAGAGAAATGATGACATGATTTGCACTTGACTTTGTTTTGATATTCATCAGGATGACTCAGTGGCTGTTTTGGACCCTCCTGGCTTAGAGTGAATGTCAATAGTAACAGTTTCTCTTAGAAACAACAACTCCGAGGCTCCTGCCCCTCCCAGTGTGATTTATCTATTTTTTTCTTTTCTATTAAAGGGGTAATCTCCCTGACTACTTTTTAAAGAGGTCTATTCACTGAATGAGCATTATCTCACTTTAAGGGAGTACCTGAAAATGTCTTAGCCTAAGAGGCCAAGGTCCTCCATTTCATACTGGACCATCTCCAGTCATCCTGATGAATATCAGGTCAATGGATTCATGTGACTCTGAAGGAAAAGTGAGGCTGGTGATCTTGCTTGCACAGTCCTCCCTCACTCAAAACAAAATCAAGTACAAATCATGTCATCATTTCTCTGTTGTCATGGTCCTCTTTGAAAGGGAAGGAGGAGCATCCTGGGAGCTTAACCCTTCAATCATCCCCCTTATCTTTTCTTTTCAATGCCACCCATCTAGTGACTCCTCAACTGCCTACAAACATGGTTCAGTTTCTATTGAAACAGATCTTTTAAAAAGTCACCTATGACATCTTAGTTGCTAATCTAATGACTTTTTTTCTCTTTCATATTTCTGCATTGGCCAACTCTTCTTTGAGCATATTTTTCATGCTTTAGTTTCCAAGACATTGTTCTCTCCTACTGTAATTCTCTACTATCTATCTAATCACTATTTCTCAGTCTTCTCTACTACTTTATCATCTTCAAGGCCCAAGATTGGGTATCCCAGCAAGCTCTCTTCTAGGCTTTCTTCTTTGTTCTGTCTTGGTATCTTTCTTGGTGATCTCATTCATTCCCTCAAAACTAATCACTATCTTTGCCCAGAAGATCCTCAAATTTCTATATACAGCCTTAATATCATTCCTGAGCTTCAATCCTACATCTCCATGTTTCCACTGAACACCTCTACTTTAATGATCAATGGCACATCAACAGGTACAAAACTAAAATCATCACATTTCCCCCCCATTCATATTTTTGTTGATGGTGCCACCATCCTACCAAAACTGAAGTTTAAAACATCAAAATTATTTTTGACTCCTCCTTCTGTAATCTGGGCATGCGCATGCATACATACACACACACACACACACACACACACACACACACACACACACACACACCACATATGCTTATCTGCCAAGTCTGGTAAATTCTCCCTCCACAAAATCTCTCTTTCATTTCCTTATTAAATATCATTGCATGTATATCTTTTGTACTGACATGGATTGTCAGTTCCTCAAAGCCAGATATTTCTAAGTATTCTATATCCTCAACAACATTGCATACAAAGTGTTTCATAAAATATATTTGATGGCTTGGGTGAACTTGTTGATACAGAAATTTTATGAGTTAATTAAATCAACATCAGATCTATAAATGGTAAATAATAATAATGGATTGCTGTTAAACCACTTAAGATTTTAAAGGAATGATAGAGAACATCTGGTGCATTTGGGGAGGGGCAGAAATCAGGGTTAAATAATGTGATTGGTGTCGCATAGCTTGTAAGTGTCTGAGGGCAGATTTGAACTCAGGTCCTCCTGACTCCAGGTCCAATGTTCTTTCCACCACACTACTTAGCTGCCCCTCATCTTGGGCCTTTTGAAAATCAGAAAACTTATGACTAAAGGGGTTAAGTGATTTGTGGGGTGAATATCAAATTTTCCTAACTCTCGCCCAATCTTCTTTTCCCTAAACTATGCTTCTTTTCCTTTAAGAGGACAACAATCTACAACCAGAAGCTGATATTACTTTTAATCATTATAGGGAGTGTCTGGGATACCTCTGATTTATAACTGATCTAGGATTTGTTGAGAATTTTTTTATTTAATATTATACCTACTCTATTGCCGGTTTGAGTCCTTCTACCTATATTTTAGGATCAGGAAAGAAAGAAGCCCCATTAAGTATAGGCACATCCTTTCTCAAAGGAGTAAAACTCCTTAAAATACCAGGCTCTTAGTACTGGCTCAAACCTGTGTTTCCACCAAGATTTATGAAAACAATTCTTGTCAGAGATACTTATAGCATGTACCTTTCAGAGATTCAGTTATCATATCTGAGCAGAAAACACCCAAATCCACATATCCAGCCTTCATCTCTCTTAAGAGCTCCAGTTTCCCATCATCAATGAACTGCTTGACATCTTCACTGTATTTCTCATAATTATATCAAACTCAACATGTCCAAAAGGGAACTCACAGGGACAGAGTCAAGATGGCATTTTTGTCTAGTTCACCCACCACATCTCCTCTAGAACAACCAAAAAAGAATTCATAATCTTTCTTTTAAATGAAGCCCTCTTCTTCCTATTTTCCCTGTTTTGTTCATATAAATCATTGTATTTTCAGTCACACAAATTCAGAGTTCTTAAAATCAGAGTCATATTCTACTCTTTATTCTCTCCCTACATGCCACACACCATTAGTTACAAAGTTCTATTAGTTCAACTTCTTTAACATTTCTCACATTCATCCCCTTCTTTCTGCTCACATCACAACCACACCAGACCAGGACCTGGGTAGACTATTATAAAAGATTTGTAATGGCTCTCCCTATATCTAGTCTTTCCTTTCTCCAATCTATTTTTCAAACAGCTGCCCAATTGATATTCCTAAAATCTGGGTATTTCAATATCACTTTCATATTTAGGAAATGTCAGTGGCTCTCTTCTCAGTTGCTCTTGTGATATCACAAATTCTGCTTAAAATTTGAAACTTTATAACCTGACTCCAGACCAAGACAGATGACATATTACTGTCTCTTATTCACTCTATTCAAGCTAGTAGCTAGGTGGTACAGTGGATAAAAGCCCTCGATCTAAAGTCAGGAAGATCTAAGTTCAAATCCAGACACATGCTAGCTGTATGCCTCTCGCCAAGTTATTTTAACTTCTGTTCACCTCAGTTTCCTCAACTATAAAACAGAGATACTTATAGCATGTACCTTTCTGAATTATCACAAGGATCAAATAATATTTGTAGCACAATGTTTGGCATATGGTTGGCATTTAGTAAATGCTTCTTAACTTCTTTCTTACCTCTGCTATATCTTTACATAGCCTATATCCCCCATGCCTGGAATGCTCTCACTCCCCATCTTCTAACCTCCTACAACTCGTAGTTCTTCCAGTTTCAGCTCTAGACTCTTTTCCTTCAAGAGCCCTTTCTTGATTCCCTCAGTCATTAGTTCTCCTCTTTATAATTTTAAATTTATTTTATATCTATATTATGCGTACTATGAACATGTTGTAGTCCCTAATATTCTTAAAGCTCTGTGAAGCCAAGAATTCTCTTACTTTCATATTTCTATACCCAACACCCAGCTCAGTGTCTAGGACACTGTAGTCACTAGATAAGTACTTGGTTTTTGTTTTGTTTTGTTTTTAACCAGAACATATACATATATATAGACACACAAAGAACATTTCGATATACACAACAGAACACAAAATGATGATTCTATGGGAAACAATAAGTCTTCATTTCAAACCAACTGTTTTATTAAAAGCATATAATAAATTCCATATATTACCTTCAAAACTGTCTTACTTATCTGGTTCCTTGTAGTCTTGTCTGCACATTTTTTTTCAGAAAAATGATATAATGGACATTTTTAATTAATTTCACTATCACTAATCATCTCCTTTCTCCCAATACCCTCCATATTATCCAAGAGTAAGAAAGAAAAGAAAGGAAAAGGAAAAGAAAACCTTGGAACAAATATTCATAGTCAAACAAAAAAAAATCCATACAAAAATTTCTGTCTCTGCTTTTGTTTCCCTCTTCTGTCATGGTCAATGTTGTGATCAGAAGTCTTATCTTTCAAAGTCATGAAGAAAACATCTGAAGAGAACAGATTATTTTCATTTTAGATTAGGTCTCTAGGGTTGGGAGTCCCTATCATTCAATCAACAAGCATTTATTCAACCAAGAATAACTTATTCCTAACAAGCAGAGTACAATCTTACAAGGGAAAAAAAATGGGTCATTAATTGAACAAAAGACTTTCAAGCATTTATAATAAAAACTACATCTGAGTAGGAACTTTAAAATAAAAACACAAGAGCTCAAAGAAAACCAGAAAGATAAATTCATTTGAGCAATCAGAAGTGCTTGTATGATAATGAAAACCTAATATTCTAATAGGAGAAGAAAAAAATGCCCCTTCAGAATGTCAATGCCTTCAAAAGTATTGAGGGAGTTAAATAAAAAAACAAACACATACATAGATCCTGGGAGAAAGAGTCTGTTCTGTTAAATGCTATTACTGTATAAATGGTTCTTCTGCTTCTGCTTACTTTACTCTGTGTCAATTCATATTACTAAGAATTCTCTTAAAATCACATCACTCAGCACAAGAATATCCTGTTACATTCATGTGAAATTTATTCAGCAGGTCCTCAATTGTCTAAGAAGTAATCCAAGGCACTCCCTCAGTTTCTAGGGTTTTTTACCCTCCTTTTAATCTCTCAGGATCAAGTTTGTTTTGCTTGTGTCGCTTCTTTCTCCAATATTACTCTCCTTTTTATCTCCTGTCTCTCCATTGCTTCTTATTTCATTGTTGACTTGATACATTTCTGCACCAACCTATTTGTGTGCATGAGTGTGTTCAACTCTCTTTTATCTGTTTCAAATAAAAGGCAACAGCCTCCAATATCTACTTTCCCTATTGCTTTCTCCTTGTTTGCCTACTATTCTCATCCTAAGAAGTAGCAAATTCCACTCCCTTTTCCATCCTTTCTGAGGTGGCTTATTTCTCCATTTACCATCTCTACTCTTTCTCCTATTAAAAATCTCAGAATAGACCTCTTCCCCCAGGACCTATGTGGGTTGTTTGCTTTTGTTTTTGTTTTATTTGACTCCAAATACTCTCAAAGGCATTAAGATTCTGAAGGGACAATTGTTTTTTCTTCTCCTATTAGAACATTACATCTTCATTATCATACAAACCCATCTGATTGCTCAGATGCATTTACCTATATGGGTTTTCTTTGAACTCTGTGTTTTTATTTCAAAGTCCTTACTCAGATGTAATCTTTTTTATCATAAATACTTAAAAGTCTTCTGTTCAGTTAATGATCCATTTTGTTTCCTTGTAAGATTATACTCTGCTTCTTAGGGTAAATTATTTTTGGTTGAATAAATGTTTGTTACCTGTATAAGAGAGACCCCAACCCTAGAGACCTAATCCTAAGTGAAATAATCCATTATCTTCAGGTGTTTTCTTAAAAGAAAGATAGGGATCAGAATCAGAGGGAAGGGAAATAGGGTTGAGCATTCCCTAAAAAGGAAGTTTATTGGACCTGAAAGCTTATGTTGATGTGTTAGATTTTAGAAACTCTGGATATTGAAGCCATCCCCTTTGGATTCCTGTACAGGAGAGTACACAATACTCCAAATGCAATAAATTTATTCTTCTGATCATCCAAACAGTCTCTAGCTATTGTTTCTAGGATTGTAGAGTTAATTAGCCACTTGGAATTTCTAAACCTGAGTTTAGAGGCTTCCATTCATTGCTTATGAGAAATCCAATACTATAAAGTTTTCTAGGTTGACAACATACAATAATAAATTCCAGACTTAAACATCTCATGTAAGCTCTTCACCTGCCAATATAAAAATGAATAACTGGAATAAATATTAATCATTTGGGGCCTAAGACAGGTTTTTAAACAACAAATAATAGATTATGACCATAAAATTATAGATTTAGAGCTAGAGGGAATTTAGAGATTATCTATTCCTAACTCTTTATTTTACAGATGAAAAAACTGAGGCCATGGAGGTGAGGTGACTTCAATCAGTTATTTAATAAGCATTTATTAAGCCTATTCTTCTTCTATACTTCTCCATTTCTTTCAAAGGCATCACCATTCATCCAATCACCCAAATTTGAAATTTCAATGTTAAACTCAACTTCTCACTCACTTTATATACCCAGCTAGGAGAGACTGTGGATAGAGTGTTGGCCTTAGAATCAGAAGTCAAATCTTGCTTCAGACATTTCCTAGATCTATGATTCTGGGCAGGTTATTCAACCTCCTTTTGTCTCCATTTATTCGGGTGTAAAATGGTGATAAAAATAGTATCTATCAAAAGTTCACTTATCTAATCAATTACCAAACTTTGTCTTGTGTGCCTCCCAATAGCTCTTCCATATATCACCTTCTCTCCATTCATATAGTCATCATCCTGGTTCAGACCAACTAGGCCATTGCAATAGCTTCTTAACTTGTCTCTATACTATGTTCTTTCCTATATAATCTATAATCTTTCCTATGTAATCTATAAAGCTATAATCCATCTCCCAATCATAAGTGATTTTCCTAAAATACAGTCCTGATCCTGCCATTCCCCTACTTGATAAGCTCTGTAGCTCCCTATTACCTCTAGGATCAAAAATAAACTCCCCAATTTGGTATTTTACAACCTGACCCCTTCCTACCTTGCCAGTCCTATTATGCATCGCTATCTCTATGTTATTCATGGTCAGGCCAAACAGAACTCCTTGATAATCTTCACACATAATATTTCATTTCCCATCTCCTTCCTTTATACTAACTGACCCCATACAGGGAATGTGCTCCCTTCTCCCCCTTACCCCTAGTTTCCTTCAAGACTCACCTTAAGTTCTGTCTTCTACAGGAAATCTTTGCTCAGTGCCCTGTCCCCTTGCCAAGACCTCCTTGCCTCCCCCAAAATGACTGCATACCTATTTTAGGTGGTTTGCATGTACCTGTATATGTGCATGTTATCCTCTCCTCAAAGAATATAAACTCCCAGAGACTAAAAACTTTTCTTTTGTCTTCATAGCCCAAGCAGGTATCACAGTACCTGACTTCTAGTAGGCATTTAATGAAATTTTTTTTATTAATTGATCCATTGATTAATTAAACATATATTATAAACATAGAACTATGTTTTGTACTAGAGATGCCTCCCCTCCAAAAAAAGCAGCATCCCCTGCCTTCAAAAAGCTTACGTTCTATTGGGAAAATATTGTATAAGACCACACCAATAGTAATTAATGAATTAATTATGTATAAAATCAATCCTAGGTTCTTAATCCTGTTTGCTAGTCAAAGACTCTTTTCCTAGCCCTTGCCTATTTAGTAGGCATTGTAGATCAAAAACGAAATGGGTCTTGTGCCTCAGCTCCCCTGAGATTTTGTCAGGAAGATCTAGTATGAAAATCTTACATACAATAGATGGAATGATGGGTAGAGTGCTGGATCTGGTGATAGAAACACATATTTAAATGCTGATCTGGACATGTACTAGCCATGTTATCTTGGACAACTCACAATCTCTGACAGCCTCAGTTTCTTTATCTATAAAATGGGCATCACAATATCACCTACATCGCACTGTTTTGGTGAGGATAAAATAAGAAAATATTTGTAAAGTGCTTAAAGTACTATATAAATGTGAGCTATTATGATTTTTGTTATATGAATACCAAGCAGAAATGCTCTAAAATAGAAGAAAGAGAAATCTAAGGAAAAGCACACAATATTATTGCTTCCCCAAATAAAAAAACTAGAATGTACAACTCTGTCCTTCCGGAGCTGCCCACCAGCCATCTCTTTCCCATCCTACTCTTTCCTCACCCCATCTAGGAGGTCATAGCCAAAACACAATTCCCTTAAACTGCTGATAACATCCGTGGACATGGGTCAAAGGATGGGAAGATAAAAGAGAGAAGCAGAAAGAATCTGCCATTCTTTCCTCTCTCCTGCTCTAATGAAGGGGAAGTCAAATGTATACTTCCTTTCTCAAACAGGCCCCTGACTTGAGATTATCAGATTCAAGGTGCATTTTTTCCCCTTGCCAATGAATAGCAGAGAATATTTTTAATCTCCTTTTAGATGTTACACACACACACAACCAGTGCAGATCAATTTTCCTGTTTGCCTTAGTAATTTTAGCCTTGCACACAGAAAAGCCAATTTGAAACTTTCAAAGGAAAAATGGAACTGCCTTAATTACAAAGATTTATATATTTTTTTAAACCTGAGAAAGATGAACTTTTGGTGCTCATTTATAATTCAGCTCCTTGAACAAGCTCATGTCTAAGTAGGAATCATATCCCTTTAAAAAGCCCTTTCCATTTTATAGCAGAATGAGAAATCACCTGGATTCTGGGTATTAGTTTAGATAGAAATTTGTCTTCCATGTCCAAGTATGACTTGAGAGTAGAACTCAAGCATGTTGTCATCTTCGTTATTTGATTTAAAACAAAAATCTGAGATGGCTTTTTACACTTCCCATTTTATCTCACAGATGTCAATAGCTACTTTGAATATCATCTGTATGGTCACTCCTGAACAAGCACTGGGACTAACAACCCAGGTAAATAGATTAGATAAGGGATATAGCTGCAGGAAAAAAAAAAGCTGACAGCATGGTAATAATGCTATAACGTGGTCTCCAAGAGCAGCATTACAAGCATGAATAATTTAGGAAGGAAACTTAAGTAGAACCTTGTTCGATGATTATTTTTTAATTATATTAATTTTCCCTTTAATATTACAAACAGGGAATAGAGCTGATTTTCTAGTGTACTCTTCTGCTAGAGGATCCGATTAAAATTAAAAGGATTAATTGATTTTTCTTTGGGTTCAATTAAATATTTTATTTGGTTAGGCATTGCTAAGGCTGACAAATGAACTCCTTTAAAATTTTCATTGACAGACAGAACTAACCCAAGAAAGAAAGTCAGATGCCCTCATTTTCTGTAGACCATACCCAGTTTGATTCTTCTGTCTCCAGCTATAAACTTGTCACTAGAATGACCTCTGATTAGGGGAATAGACATAAACTTGACCTATAGACCACTACTAATAAAAATTAATAAATAAATCTTCAAGACTCTCTAAATATCAGGCTTACAAGGAATAAAAGTAGATTATATTAATTTATCTTCATTTATTTTAAATACTCTGCATGTGAGATGAGCATTGTTAACTAGATGAAGGTATTTATTACTAAACAATCTTAAGTATACTCTAATATTTTTTAAAGATTTCAGATTTCATGGGTATGAACAGTCTATCTAACTCTCAATTCCTCCACATCATAGCAGATGGTCTTGATGAGTAACTTTGATCCAATAAATATAAAATGGCTACATGATCTGAATACTATAAGAGCATACTATTTTTGATTGGGAGAGGAACAAACCATACGCTATTCACAACTATGGGTAGAGGGTGAAATCTCAACCAAAGAAATAAGAGAGGGAATTGCAGGGGACAGAGTCAAAATGGGAGTGTGAAAGAAGGGACTCACCTGAGCTCTTCCACAAATTCTTTCATATATCTCTAAAAAAGTGAATCTGAAAAAATTTCAGAATGGTAGAATCCACTAGAAGACCAAGTGTGGAATATTTCCAACCCAGGACAACTGAAAAAGTCAATGGGAAGGATCTGTTACACGAGGTTGGGGTAGCACAGAGCACAGGGGCTGCACCAGTACAGATTTGGTCATAGTGGTACAGTAACAGCCCAAGCAGTCTGAGTCATGAACTGTGATTCCAAACCTCTCAGCACAAGACAGGAGTCAGGCAGAACTGAGTGAGAGAGGATCTTGGGGCAGCAGCAGTAATAAAGGCTGCTCCTGGAACTATCAGCCCACAGACATAATATTTGAAAGGTAACTACTTGAACTTCTGTGAGCCAAGAGGGAAAAGTAAACTGTAAGGGCCCTCACTCTCTCTTGTTGATCTTGAAAAATCTAGAGAATATTGCCCCAGGAAAAATCCAGGAATAGTGAGACCAGCGTAAGGGATACAGAAGTCTTTTAGTTTGAGAGGCTAGAAAGATTGCTGAGAAGGATTCTTCTTGCTGTGACTGAAAGAGAACAATGCAGTACCAGAGACATCCCAGCAAGCCCAGCTCTGCAGACCAGCAGGAGATTCTGAACCCTAGGGGTTGGAGCTTGTAAGTTCCAAAACCAGGACCCCAGGTATGCCCTAACACAGTTGGGAGAATTGGGCAGACACCAGAACAGATGGAGCTGCTGAGCCTGCCCATGCTCTAGCACTGCCCCAGGGAAGGAGGAGACCTCCTGTGGTCAGACCACCACTCCCACACACCAAACGCCAGGAGTTTCAGTGCAAGCCCAGGGAAACTCAGATTTCACTTGGGCCTGGCCTTGGCACACACCAGCCAGCTCAGCACCAAGTAAATAGTAGCATTATATAGCTTCTGACTGAAAGATCCAGAGGCCACAGCACACAAAGCCAGTAAAAAGATTCCTAACCCCCACTAAAAGAAATGAGGGGACAGAGCTCACTGTGACTCAAAAGCAGAGAACCACTTTGAAAACCAGGGAAAAGGCAATCACCTAAGCAAGAAGCAAATTAGAAAAGCAAAGCCCATAGAATCTTATTATGGGGACAGGGAAGATCAAAATGCGAATTCAGAAGACAGAAGGATTGGCACTATACCCACATTTGAAACCTCAAAGGAAATAAGAACTGATCTCAAGGCCAAAGAGCACTCTTGGAAGCACCCAAGAAGGGTTTTAAGAGCCAAATTAGACAGGCAGAAGAAAAATTGACCAATGATTTTAAAAATACAATTGACATAATGAAAAAAAGAATTCACTGAAGAGAACAGCTCCTTAAAAAATAAAAGTGGTCAAATGGATAAGGAAGTACGAAACCTAACTGGAGAAAAGAACTCCTTAAAAGGAACAATTGGACAATGGAAAAGGAGGTACAAAAGAAATTGAAGAAAACAATTCATTAAAATTAAAAATTAGAATTGTGAAAGTAGAAGCTAATGTCTCTATGAAGCATCAAGAATCAGTCAAACAAAATCTAAAGAATGAAAAAATAGAAGAAAATGTAACACATCTTATTGGAGAAACAACTGACCTGGAAAATGGATCCATGAGAAAAAAAATCTAATAATTATTGGTCTACTGGAAAGCCATGATGAAAAAAGAACCTGGATGGTATCTTCCAAGAAATCATCAAGGAAAACTGTCTTGAGGTCCTAGATCCAGAGGGCAAAATAGTCATTGAAAAAGATATTCCAAATTGAAAATGCAAGGAATATTGTTGACAAATTTTACAGTTATCAGGTCAAGGAGAAAATATTGCAAACAACCAGAAAGAAACAATTAAAATACCAAGGAAATACAGTCACAGGTTTCTACATTGCAGTTTCTACATTAAAAGATTGGAAAGATTGGAATATGATATTCTGTAAGACAAATAAGGTTGGACTACAATCAAGGATCAATTATCCAACAAAAGTGCACATAATCTTTCAAACAAGGAGATTAATATATAAGGTAATAAGAAATTTTCAGACTTTCCTGATGAAAAGGCTAGAGTTCAACAGAAAATCTGATCTTCAAATATAAGACTCAGGAGAGGAACAAATAGGTAAACATTGGGGGAAAGTGAAAAAAATCTTGCTATTTAATATGGGCAAACAATTTACATCCCTATATGGAAGGATGATACCTGTTAATCTTCACAATTGTGTGTTTATTACAACATTTAAAAGAGATATACATAGAAAGAGTGTATAGGTATAAATTAACTGATGTGACAATGAAAAATCTAGTTAAGGGGCATGAAGGGAGAAGAGAAAAGGAGGAGGCAGAAAAGTGTAAACTATATCGCTTGAAGAGGCACAAAAATATAGTAGATGGAAAGAGGGAAGGAGATGAGCACTATTTGAGATTTATGTTCATCTTATTTGGTTTAATGAGGGAATAATATAAATGTACTCAGTTAAGTATAGAAATCTAACTTCCCTTACAGGCAATAAGAGAGGAAAGGGGAAAGAAAAGGGAGAGGTGGTTAGAAGGGAGGGAAGAAGTAATAAGAGAAAAGAGAAAGAAAAGGGAGGGTAGACTGATAGAAGGGAGGGATGATTGAGGGAGGCAGTGCTCAAAAGTAAAACTTTTGAGGAGAGGAAGGGAAAGATAAAAACACTATATCCTGCTAAAAGGCACCATAGACAATGAAGCAATAATATTACTAAATATATACTCCAAGTGGTATAGCATCCAAATTCTTAAAGAGAAGTTAAGTGAGCAACAAGAAGAAATAGACAGCAAAACTATACAACTGGGGGACCTCAGCTTTCCCCTCTGTGAACTTGATAAATCTAACTTCAAAATAAATAAGAAAGCAATTAAGAGGGGAATAGAATTCTGGGATAAGCAGCTAAGATATACCTGGAGAAACCTGGATGGAGATAGAAAGGAATATGCCTTTTTCTCAGCAGTACATGGAAAATATATAAAAGTTGACCATGTGCCAGGGCATAAAAATCACATGATCCAGTGCAGAAGGCAGAGATGGTCAATGCATCCTTTTCAGATCACGATGCAAAAAAAATTATATGTAATAAAGGGCCATGTAAAGATAGTCCACAAATTAATTCGAAACTAAATAATCTAATTCTAAAAAATGAGTGGGTCAAGTGACACATCATAGAATCAATCAATGACTTCATTCAAGAGAATGACAATAATGAGACAATCTACCAAAACCTATGGGATGCCGCAAAGAAGTTCCTAGGAAACTGTTATATCTCAGAATACTTACATGAATAAAAATAGAGAAAAAGGAGATCAATGAATTGAGCATGCAACTGAAAAAGTCAGAAAAAGAACAAATTGAAAATCCTCAATTAAATATCAAATTAGAAATGCTGAAAACCAAAGGAGAGATTAATAAAATTAAGAAAACTATTAAACTAATAAATAAAACTAAGCTTACTATTGGACTAATAAATACTAAGAGCCACTAATATAACTAAAAGCTAACTAAGAGTTGGTTTTATGAAAAAAAACTGATGAATTCTTGGTCAATTTGATTTAAAAAAAAGAAAGTAGACAATGAAATTACCAGGATCAAAAATGAAAAGGGTGACTTTACCCCCAATGAAAAGGAAATTAAAATAATAATTAGAAATTATTTTGCTCAACTTTATGCCCATAAATTTGATAGTTTTACTGAAATGGATGAATATTTACAAAAATATAACTTGCAGGGCAGAGTCAAGATGGCAGAGTGGAAGGAGGGCCTATAAGAGCTCTCCCCTCACAGCCCATAAAATACCTGCAAAAAATTACTCAAAACAAATCCTAGGGCAGCAGAAGCCACAAAACTGCAGAGTGAATAAGATTTCCAGTCCAAGGCATCCTGGAAGGCTGATAGGAAAAATCTATTGCACTGGGCTCAGAGTAGAGCACAGCCTGACCTTGGCCACATGGCGTGGCTGGCACAGACAGGACCAGAGCAAGCTGCAGGGTACTACCAGCAGCAGCTGTGTTTCAAATATCCCTCAACCCTCAAACACCAGAGATAGCTTCAAAGTCAGTGAGAAAACTCTTTCACCTGGGTAAGGAGAGAGCAGGGTCCTCCTGCCTTAGTTCCTGTCCCAAGTGGCCCCAGGCAGCAGTATCCATTTTTGGAGCCTTTGGCCTACAGCCCCTGGGGGGGTCTAACCTGGGTCTCAGCCCTGAGTGAAGCATTAGGGTGAGGAGGAGGGCTGGCTGGTGGAGATGGTGGAGGCTCTGGAGAGGGAATTCTACTCAAAGATCCTGGGCAGAAAAACTTGCGGTAGCTCCCAGACCAGACCACAGGCCAGGAGAGGAGTAAACTCTTCTCCCTTGATTTTGCTACCTTGGAGAAACTGAGAACTTATAGGTCTCCAGAGTATACCTTCCTCTTAACAAAAGACTCAAAAGTCAAGTAACTGGCTGGGGAAAATGCCTAAAAAAAGAGAAAAAATAAGACTATATAAAGTTATTTTCTTGGCAAACAGGTGTTTTCTTCCATCCTTTTGGATGAGGAAGATACCATGGATACCATCAGAGGAAGACACAAAAGTCAAGGTTTCTGCATACAAAACCTCCAAAATAAATATGCAATGATGTCAGGCCATAGACCAGCTCAAAAAGGATTTGGAAAATCAAGTAAAAGAGGTGAAGGAAAAATTGGGAAGGGAAATGAGAGCAATGCAAGAAAATCATGAAAAGCAAGTCAACAGCTTGCTAAAGGAGACCCAAAAAAAATGCTGAAGAAAATCACACCTTAAAAATAGACTAACTCAATAGCCAATGAGGAGAAGAAAGCTTTAAAAAGAAGAATTAGACAAATGAAAAAGGAGATTTAAAAGCTCACTGAAGAAAATAGTTCTTTAAAAATTAGAATGGAGCAGACGGAAGCTAATGACTTTATGAGAAACCAAAAAAATTACAAAACAAAACCAAAAGAATGACAAAATTGAAGACAAGGTGACACATCTCATTAGAAAAACAACTGACCTGGAAAATAGACCCAGGAAAGACAATTTAAAAATTATGGGACTACCTGAAAATCATGATCAAAAAAACCATCCTAGACATTTCATTTTTCATGAATTATCAAGGAACACTGCCCTGATATTCTAGAACCAGAGGGTAAAATAAGTACTGAAAGATTTCACTGATCACCTCCTGAGAGAAATCTGAAAGGAACAACTCTTAGGAATATTGTAGTCAAATTCCCGGACTTACCAAGTCAAGGAGAAAATATTGCAAGCAGCCAGAAAGAAACAAGTTGAGTATTGTGGAAATGCAATTAGGATAACACAAAATCTAGCAGTTTTTATATCAAGGGATTGAAGGGCTTGGAATATGATATTTCAGAGGTAAAAGGAGATAGGATTAAAATCAAGAATCACCTGTCCAGAAAAACTGAGTATAATACTTCAGGAGAAAAAATCGTTATTCAATGAAATAGAGTATTTTCAAGCATTCTTGATGAAAAGATCAGAGCTGAATAGAAAATTTGACTTTCAATCACAAGAATCAAGAGAAGTATGAAAAGATAAACAAAAAAGAGAAATAATAAGGGAGTTACTAAAGTTGAACTGTTCACATTCCTACATAGAAAGATAATATTTGTAACTCTTTCTCAGTATTTGGGTAGTTGGAGGGATCACACAAACACACACACACACACATATATATATAGACAGAGGGCACAGAGTGAATTGAATAGGAAGGAATGACATCTAAAAAATAAAATTAAGGGATGAGAGAGGAAGATATTGGGAGAAGAAAGGGAGAAACGGAATGGGTCAAATTATCTCTCATAAAAGAGGCAAGAAAAAGCTTTTTTAATGGAGGATGAAAGGGGGAAGGTGAGAAGTTAAAAATGAAGGTTACTCTCACCACATTTGGCTTAAGGAGGAATAAAATACATATCCAATCTGGTAGGAAAATCTTTCTTGGAAAGTAGGGGAGAATGTGAAAGTAGGGTGTGGGGAATGATTAAGGGGAGGGCAAATGGAAGGAGGTAGCAAGTAGAAGTAAACACTTTCGGGGAGGGACAAGGTCTAAAGAGAAAACAGAATAAATGGGGGCAGGATTGGATAGAGGGAAATATAGTTAGTCTTTCACTACATGACTATTGTGAAAGTCTTTTGCATAATTATGCATGTATAGCCTATATTAAATTGCTTGCCTTATCAATGGGGATGGATGGGAAGGGAGGAAGGGAAAGAAGATGGAACTCAGAAGTGTAAGGAATGAATGAATGTTGAGACGTGTTTTTGCATGCAACTGGGAAATAAATACAGGTTATGGGGATAAAGGAAGGCAGGGGTGTAATGGGAGGGCAGATTGGGGGAAGGGGCAATCACAGCACATGGTGTTTGGGGTGGAGGAAGGGAGAGATGGGGAGAAAATTTGGAACTCAAAATCTTGTGGAAGTGAATGTTGAAAACTAAAAATAAATAAATTTAAATAATTTTTTAAATAAATACAAATGAAATACATAACTTGCCCAGATTAACCGGAGGGGAAGTAAAATATTTAATAACCCCATCTCAGAAAAAGAAATTGAACAAGCCATCAATGAACTTCCTAGGAAGAATTCTCCAGGGCCAGATGGATTTACAATCAAATTCTATCAAACATCTAAAGAACAGTTAATTCTAATACTATATGGCCTATCTGGGAAAACTGGCAAACAAGGAGTTCTACCAAATTCTTTTTGTGACATAATTATGATGCTGATTCCTAAACTGGGAAGAGCCAAAACAGAGAAATAAAATTATAGACTAATTTCACAAATGAATATAGATGCAAAAATTTTAAATAAGATATTTGCAAAAAGATTATAGCAACTTATCACAAGAATAATATACTTCAATCAGGTAGGGTTTATACAAGGAATGCAGGGCTGGTTCAATATTAGGAAAACTATCAATATAATTGATCATATCAACAAGAAAACTGGCAGAAACCATATGATTGTCTCAATGGATGCAGAAAATGCTTTTGACAAAATACAATACCCATTCCTATTGAAAACACTGGAGAGCATAGAAATAAATGGAGCCTTCCTTAAAATAGCAAGTAGTATCTACTTAAAACCATCAGCAAACATTATATGTAATCAGGATAAGTTGAAGCATTTCAAATAAGATCAGGGTAAAATAATAATGTCCATCACCACCACTATTATTCAGTATGGTATTAGAAATATTACCTTTAGCAATAAAAGAAGAAAAAGTAATAGAAGGAATTAGAATAGGCAAGGAAAAAACCAAGTTATCACTCTTTGCAGAAAATATGTTGAAATACTTAGAGAATACCAGATAATCAAGTAAACAACTACTTGAAATAATAAGCAACTTCAGCAAAGTTGCAGGATACAAAATAAACCCATATAAATCATCTGCATTTCTATGTATTACTAACAAAGCCCAACAACAAGAGATAGAAAGAGAAATCCCATTTAAAGTTACTGTAGACATTACAAAATATTTGGGAATCTACCTGCCAAAATAAGCCTGGGGACTATATGACCACAATTACAAAACACTTTTCACTCAAATAGTGTCAAATCTAAATAATTGGAAATACATCAGTTGCTCATGGGTAGGACAAGTTAATGTAATAAAAATGACAATTATTCCTAAATTAACTTACTTATTCAGTGCCATACCAATCAAATTACCAAAAAATTATTTTATAGACCTAAAAAATATAATATCAAAATTCATCTGGAAAAAGAAAAGGTTCAAAATGTCAAGGGAATTAATGAAAAGAAACATTAGGGAAGGTGGCATAGCTATACCAGATCTTAAATTTTATTATAAAGCAGCAATCATCAAAATCACATGGTACTGGCTAAGAAATAGAGGGGTAGACCAGTGGAATAAATTAGGTACACAAGACACAGTCATCAATGATAATAGTTGTCTCCTGTTTGATAAACTCAAGGACCCCAGATTCTGGAATAAAAACTCACTATTTGGGAAAACTGGAAAATAATGTGGTGGAAACTGGGCATAGACCAATTCCTGACACCATATACCAGAATAAAATTCAAATGGATACACAATCTAGGTATAAACGCTGATACTATAAACAAATTAGGCAAGCAAGGAATAATTTATTTGTGAAATTTATGGAGAATGGAGGAATTTATGACCAAACAAGGGATAGAGAACATTATGAAATACAAAATGGATAACTTTGATTGCATCAAATTGAAAAGTTTTTGTCACAAAGCCAATACAACCTAGATTAGGAGGGAAGCAGAAAACTGGGGGGAAAATTTGACAGGTACTATTTGTGATAAAGACCACATTTCTAAAATGTATAGAAAACTGAGTCAAATTTACAAGAATAAAAGCCATTAACCAGTTGATAAATGGTCAAAGGATATGAACAGTCAGTTTTCAGAAGAAAAAATTAAAGCTATCTACAGGCATATGAAAACATGCTCTAAATCACTATTGATTAGAGAGATACACATCAAAACAACTCTGAGGTACCACATCACACCTATCAGATTGGCTACCATGACAAAACAGGAAAATGATAAATATTGAAGAAGATGTGGGAGAGTTTGGAACACTAATTCATCGTTGGTGGAGCTGTGAGCTGATCCAACCTTTCTGGAGAGGAATGTGGAACTATGCCCAAAGTAAAAATATGCATACCCTTTGACAAAGCAATTTCACTTCTTAGGCTGTATCGTATCCTAAAAGATCATAAAAATGGAAAAAGTACAATGTACACATGTACAAAAATATTATAGCAGCTCTTTGTGGTGGCCAAGAACTGGAAATCAAGGGGATGCTAATTAATTGGAGAATGACTGAGCAAGGTCTGAAATATGAATTTAATGGAATACTACTGTGCTATAAGAAAGGAACAGGCCAACTTCAGCAAGATCTGGAAAGGTTTATATGATCTGATGCCGAATGCAGTGAGCAAAGCCAGGAGAACGCTATACACAGTAGCAGCCACAGTGTCCAAGGACTATTTTTGACAGACTTGGCCTTTTACAACAATTCAAAGACCTAAAACATTTCCAAAGGACTTATGACACAAAACACCATCCACATTCAGAGAAGTATCTACAGAGTCTGAACGCAGAATGAAGCAAACTATTTTCTCCTTTGTTATGTTTTGTTTTTCTCATGGTTTCTCCCATTTGTTTTAATTCTATGCAACATGATTAATGCAAAAACATATTTAACAAGAATGCAGGGGTAGAATCTATATAAGATTGCAGGCCATCTTTGGGAGGAAGAGGGGAGAGGGGGGACAAAATTTTGAACCTATGTAAGTGATTGTTGAAAACAAATAAATTAATAAATTTGGTGGGGGAAGAGTGGGAATTGTGAAAGAAAAAGATAAATAATTTTGATTACATAAAGGTGAAAAACTTTTATAAGTATAGTCAGTATAAGAGGGAAGCAATAAACTAGGAAAAAAATGTATATTCATATTCCTGTTAAAGGTTTGATAACCAATATGTATGGATAACTAGCATTAATAAAAAAGACCAAAAACCAATCCTAAATAAATAAGTGATCAAAGGATATTAGCTAATAATTCTCTTCTTTAAACAAAAGAAGATATTCTTCTGTTAAGAACTGTAAACTATTAGCAACCATAATAAAGAATACTCTAAATTAGTAATAAGAGAAAGGGGAATTAAAAGAACCCTGAGATTTCATCTCACACCGAGCAAACTGCCAAAGATAACAAAAGCTGGAAATGCTTAGTGCTGGAGGGGACTAACAGATTACTGGTTGAACTATTCATCAGCACAACCATTCTGGAAAGGAAATCCATAACTATGTAATCAAAATGACTAAAATATCCATACACTTTGACCCCAGGATTCACTGCCCATAAACCCCCCAAAAGGTCAATCACAAAAACAAAGGCTACGTGAATTGTGGTACATTACTATAATGAAGCATTACTATTCTGTTAGAGATGGCAAAAATGATGACTACAGAGAATCAAGGAGAGAGTTATATGAATAGATATGGAGCGAAATATACAGAACCCAGGGAGCAATATACACGACTACAATAATTTAAATAGAAATAACAACAGCAAAATAATTGAACCTGGAAGTCATGAAATTATAACCTCCAAGTCTGCCATCAAAGAAAATATTTGAAGAAATCTACACCGAGTCCTTTACAAAAGTAAGATCCATGGGCATGGAAGATTGCATAAAACATTAGGCTTTCCTGATGTATTTATTCCTTTTTTCTTCTCTTTCTCTTTTTTTTAATTCTTTGCTATAAGGGCTAATTCTCTGGAAAGAGGTAAGGGGACAGATATGGGGGCAACTGTAGGCAATACAAAAGAATAATATGTCAATAAAAATCTATTTTTTAAAAAGTAATAGTTGTGACCAGAATAATTTAGCATCACGTTGTCAGCTTTCTGGATATATATTAAATAATCCTAAAATATAAGGTAAAGTATTTGAGAGACACAGCCTTGTGTAATAAAGCAAACAAAGGATTGGAAATGAAGAGATAAAGACTCTAATTTCATCTCTACCACTGAGACCAGCAGATTCTCCAGGGTAGAAATGGGGGAAAGAGAGATCGCCAGAGGAACACAGCAGCCTGGATCAATGGTTTAGTCAAATTCAAGAAATCAGATGAGAAGCTGAATGAAGTGTTTGTTCCACTGACAAAATTTTAACCAAAATAGAAGGAGAAAATCTAAGGAGAGAAAACGAGATAAACAAGGAGAGGGAGAAGATTAGTGATGGCCAAAATGCATGCCAAGGAGCTAAGATTTTCCTAAGAGATTATTGATGATTCTGCAAAAGATGAGAATAATCACTGTCGGAAAGGCTGAGAGAAGCTGGGGACACAACTGCATTGTTGGTGAATCTTTTAATCAGTACTGCCGTTTTAGAAAGCAGGTGGGCATCATGCAAATGAAGTGAGTAAAATTCCCACACCTTTTTTACCTCAAACTTCCTCCCCAGGATGCCAGGCCGTGGATAAATGCACCAAAATATAGGAACAGTATTTTTAATGATAGCAAAGAATTGAAAACAAATTAGATGTCTATCCATCAGAGAACGAAATTATAGCATATGAATATATGTTGTCTTACTATATTGAAAGAAATTACCAATGTGATAAATACAGAGAAACATGTACAGATAGACATAAACAGATATAGGGAGAAGTAAACAGAGCCAAGAAAAGCAGACAACAACGATATAAATAGAAAGAATAGCCATACTAAAAAAAAAAAGTGAATGTCGCAAATTATAAAGAACAAGTATGGGCTCAAAAGAAGAGGTGTGAAACAACACTCCCATGCGTACCTTTGCAAAAGTGGGCATTTCACAAGTTTTTCATACTGCACATATTTTCAGATTTTTTCAATGACTGCTCAGTTAATTTTTTTCTCTTCATTTTCCGTGTGTGCGTGTGTGTGTCTGTGTGTATGTGTGATAACAACTCTATTGTATAAGATGGTTCTCTAGAAAAGGAAGGGAAAGTTTACTAAAGGAAATTCGGGTGGCATTAAAAAAACAAAAGACATAATTAAACATTTTTTAAATAAATCATGGATTTTTATAATACCTCTGAACATGCAGCAACCTTTTTTAGGAGTTCCAATAATCCTCTTGACATGGTCCTTTCTGTTCCTTAAAACAGCCTGCATGGATTTAGCTTTAATACACATCTCCTTTGAGGTGTAGATGTTAAGAAATAGAGTCATGGAGATAACACAATTGCTAGTGTATCTGACTTCTAAATCAATCCCAATTTGGAGATTTACTGAACCTGCCTAGTAATAAGAGAAGGAGGGGGACGTGCCATTGATTTTACCAGACCATAAGAGAACTCTACTTACTCTATGTACTGATGCTACTATATCAAATTTATCCTTGCAGCATCCTTGTGTCTCAGAGTGTAATCACATGTCTAAGACTGGTCTTGCTAGAAGGTGTGATTTAAAGGCTCAGAGCCCCAGTTCCTGCCATGACTACCTCTTGTTCCACTCTTAAAAGTCCTTTCCTTTCACCACTTGAAAGAAACGTGCTGGACCAGCTTGAACCAGAAACAATTCATTTCAATGTGAGCAGTTATACCATGAAAATCAGCATAAGCTATAATCCAGGGCTTGATATATTGTTTGGCTAGTGGTCTAGACTAAATAAAGTGATAGAGAAGTTGTAAATAATACAAATTAAACTTACATTTGTGTATGTATGTATGTATGCATATATAAATATACATACATGTGTGCATTTATATGTGTATATGTTGCATATATGTGCATATATATGTGTATGTATATATAGATAGTGTATGTATATGTGTGTTTGTGTATGTGTATGTGGAGAGCCAGTTATTAAGCATTTACCAGCATACCACATGACTTTTTGGTCTTCAATAGTCCATCACTTGAAGTTAACTATCCCTGGAAGAAGTCACATATCACACTCATACCAATTACTGCCCTAGTTTTCCACCAGTATCTTAGTAGGGATGATCAGGAATCCATAAGATTTCACATAAGAAAGAACTCTAGACTGGGAACCAAGAGACCTTGATCTGAGTTCCAGCTTTGACACTTATTAGCTGTGTGACCATGGGCAAGTTGCTTCACTGCACTGAGTATCTGTTTTCTTATCTATAAAATGAGAATATAATACTTGCATTGACTACTTCATGGCATTGTTGCAAGAAAAATATTTTTGTAAATCTGTGCTACAAAAACATGAAGCACTATTATTTTAACCTTTGGTCATATGCTCTGGCCTGAGATAGGGCACAATTAACTCACCACATGAGAGAAGGAGAACATAACCCAGAACTATCAACAGGGGCAGGATGGTTCAGCTGATGTGATTCCAACAAAGAGCCAAGTATTCAGCCACTCATAACACCCTAAATGTGATAGTTCAAGGATGAGAACTATGATTTTTGCATCTTTCTGAAAGTCAACACAAGAGCAAAAGCATAGCAGTTGAATTGATGATCTCCATTAGATCATTTTTTACTTTCTCTCTTAGAAAGAGGAAAAAAAAATGTCTGTTCTTTCATGCCGTCATGCCATCATTCCCTCCTTTCCTGGGATCACTAGTGTTGAGAAGATCAGAGACAATTACTTCTCCTGGATCTCAGAGATAAAGTCCATGGTCTGTATGGTATATCCATAGTTATCACTTTTTTGAACTGCCTCTATTAAATGTGACTGCAGATAGACTTCCACTTCTGAAATCCATTCTAGGTCTGAGATAGATCTTTGGGGGAATACCCACACTTAGTGGGCCTGATATAATATGTTACCCTCTACTTCTCATAGAATCCTCTCTTCTTTCAAAATATAGCTCAGGTTCTATCACTTATACAAGATCTTTCCTAATTCCCCCAATTTTTGATATACTCCCTGTTAAGATGGCTTTCTTTTACTTTTATATACTTTACTTTTACTTGATTTGGGATATATTGTCTTCCCACAGGAGACTGTATTTTCAAGTTTCTTGTCAACAAACTCCTTAAGAAAGCTATCAATAATCAGTGCATCCAATTCCTCTCCATTCACTCTCTTCCAAATCCTCTGAAATCTGAATTGCAACCTAATTATTCAATTGAAACTATCTTCTCCAAAATTACCAATGATCTTTTTAATTGCCAGAAATTGTCTTTTCTTCATTTTAATCCTTTTTAACCTCTCTGTGTCTGGCAGTGCTTTCTGAACACCCTCTCCTCACAGGTTTTATGGCACTACTCTCTCCTGATTCTCTTTATATTTGTCTAAGCCCTCTTCAATCTTCTTTGCTGTTTCCTCATCCGTGTTTGCCTCAGTTTCCTCAATTATAAAATGGGCATAATAATAGCCCCAACCTCCCAGGGTTGTGAAGATAGATGGAGATGTTTGTAAAGCACTGACCATGGTATCTAGCACCAGCAGATGCTACACAAATGCTACTTACTGTTGTTGTTGACCTTATTATTATATCAGGCCCACTAAATGTGGGTATTTCTCCAAAGGTCTATCTCAGACCCTCTTTTCTTCTTCTTCTATACTAGTTCAGCTGGTGAGTTTTCATGGATTCCATTAGCATCTGTATGTAATTTTCATATCTTTATATCTTACTTGTATCACTAACTGCCTTTTAGATATCTCATTATGAAAGTCCCATAAGCATCTCAACTTTAACATGTCCAAAACAGACTCCTAAACCGCCTCTCTTTCTTACTTCCCTAATATTGTTCAAGGTATCACCAGTCCTCCCAGTCACCCAGGCTTACAACCTCAGAGTCATCTTTACTCCGCCTTCTTTCCAATACTTGACTCTACTTTATCCCACTTATCCAATCTATTGCACTTTTTTCTCAGTCCTACCTTCAAAACATCTTTCATATTTGTTGTTGCTCAGTCAATTCAGTCGTATCCAACATTTTGTGATTCCATTTGAAATTTTGTTGGAAGATAAGGTGGTTTGCCATTTCCTTCTCCATCTATTTTTATAGATGGGGAAACGGAGGCAAACAAGAGTAAATAAATTTCCCAAGATTACATAGCTAGTAAGTGTCTGAGGTCAAGTTTCAAAGTCAGGTCTTCCTTACTCCAGGCCCAGAGTTCTATCTACTGCACCATTTAGCTACCCAGTCTAGCTGCCTATCTTTCATATACATTGTCTTATTTACACTCATACAAACACAGCCCTAGTTCAGCTCTTCATCATTTTTGACCCAGACTGTTACAATAGGTTTTTACCTTATTTCATTGCTTCAAGTCTATCCCCACCTCCCTCAGTCTCCTATTTGCATGATAATGTGAGGTTTGTTATTTTTGTTGTTATTGTTTTAAGTGCAGGTCTCACTATGTCAGAGAGAAAGAGAGAGAGCGAGAGAAAGACAAAGCTCTTCTCAGTGAGTTCTATTGAATGAGCTCCCATTTTCTCTAGAATAATACAATTCCTTTGAAATTTAAAGTTTTTCATAATCTAGTCCCTTTCTACTTTTCCAGGTTTCACTCTCTCCCATACTCTCTATGATCCAATTGTATTAACTTGCACTCATTTGAACACATAATACAATTTCCCAATCTCCACTCATCCAGAGGATTATCAGGTCTCTGGATTCAGATGTCTCTGGAGGAGAAGTGTGACTGGTGACCTGCACAGCCCTCCCTCACTCAAAACAAAGTCAAGTGCAAATCATGTCATCATTTCTCTGATGGCATGGTCTTCTTCAGCAATGAAGGATGAACACAGCACATTACAATTTCCCATTTTTGTGCCTTTAAGCAGCTATGTAGTTTGGATCAGGTTCTGCCTGGGATACAGGCTTTTTATTAGAAGGGAATTCCTTTTACCACACATATTGCCTTATAAAACCTGCTGTCCTAACTACCTGGGAAGATTTTAATTTAAATTAAATTATTAAATTATTTTATGGCTCCTAAGTCTAAGGATTCTCTAAAAGGAAGAAGTAAAGAGAGAAGTGATGTACAAATATGGATCAGGGTATGGGACAGGTATTTTATTCATACACACAAAGGATTGCTAGGCATAAAAGTATCACAGCATACATTAAGAGAATGTTAGAACAGAATCCAATAACAATTTATTATAAGTACTAGCTATTGCAGTCATCTGGAAGACTAATATTTAAATATCATGAGAGTATAAAGTAGACATTCTAATTAAGCACTTTATATTTCACTTCAAATGGGCATAGTCCTTACAACATAGCTGGTAAAATAGTCTGGCTTTTGTCCTGTTACCCTGTTAGCGTTTGCCAACCTCACTGTTGAAAATTTCTCTGTTAATGGCTGGTTTCAACCTGAAGCCTCCAGATCTCTTGAAATCCCAAGGTCCCTTGTTAATCCTAGACATCTTTCACAGAATACTTGTTTACCAAAGAACTAGAAAGAACAATTATGCAAAAGATAAAGGCAACCAGGGCCCAAGAAAAACTCACTTAATCAATATGTGAGCTCCTAACACTACAGAGATTGGGATGAAGATAGAGATACTCTCCCTCTCTCCTTTAAGTATGCTATTTTATACAGTTCACATACTTCACAGCTGGAAAGGAAGAGAGTGTGCAGGATCAGGTCAATCCCTTCATATATTCACTGAATCATTAACTCCTCCAGATCAGCAGTCATTTAAGGGATTCTGCATCATCTCCCCTTGTAAGACCCTTGAAAATGAATCATATATTAGCCAGAAGCTGGCCCAATCATACTTTCACATGGTTGCCAAGAATAGCAGTATTCAACCAGTCCCTGGAAGGGACACACACATGGCCAGAGCTAGTTCCATGTTTGAGAGACTCCAAAAAGAAGTTTGGGAGAGAAGAGGTATTAGACTGACTACCAAACTGAAGGTCTAAAGAGCCAATGTGCTGACCTCATTGATATATGCTTGTGAAACATGGACAGTCTACCAGCACCATGCCAGGAAATTGACTCGCTTCCATTTGAACTGACTTAGGAAGATTCTGAGGATCACCATACTGAGGTCCTTGCTCGAGCTGAACTACCAAGCATTCAAACTATGCTCAGCTCTGATGGGCTGGCCATGTTGTTCAAATGCAAAATGTATGCTTGGCAAAAACACTATTTTATGGAGACCTCACATAGGGCAGGAAATCACATGGTGGTCAGAAAAAGCGATTTAAGGATACTATCAAGGTCTCTCTCAAGAACTTTGGATTTGACTGTGCACCGTGGGAGACACTGGCACAGGACCACTCAGTGTGGTGTGCCCACATCAGAAAGGAAGCTGTGCTCTATGAGCAAAACAGAACTGAGACAGCACAAAGTAAACACAGGATGCACAAAATTGGAGTAACCATTCCAAATGTTCATACAGACTATCTATGTCCAATCTGTGGTAGAATATTCTGAGCTCATATTGGTCTGATCAGCCACAGTCGTACACACTGAAACTTCACTTTATCATGGTGATGTCATTTTGATCCCTTTTGAGAGTGAAGGACAACAACCATAC